>CM040459.1:26853591-27001254 GCA_022758105.1 Pangasianodon gigas
ACGCGCGCCGGAGGAGCATCCGGATGAAGCCGCTGCCGTCTCCGGGCGCCGCTGAGAGCAGCAGGAACGCAGACGCGGCGTCCGTGGCATCGGCGGCGGCGGCGCTCGCAGACCCGGAGGCGGCCCGAGGCGCGAAAAGCAACTCAAACGGTGACTGCAGGAGGTTTCGAGGCAGCTTGTCTTCGCTCGCCGGCCGCCACAGCCACGAGTCGGACTCGGCCGAAGAGAAGCGTCTGATCGCCGAGGCAGACCCAAGCCCGAGCGAGGAGAGTCCGCCCGGGGCGAGAGGAGGAGGTGGAGGTAGCGGCGCTGGTAGCACCGCTGGTGGAGGTGTGGAACCGGGAGCGCGCGGCACTCCAGAACGGTACCCGGGGTTTGCCAAGCTGGACGGCGGCATTGAGCACGTTCTGCCCGACGATGAGAGGTACTACCAGGCGGGTTTCATGCACAGGCAGTTTGGTGCCATGCTACAGCCCGGGGTTAACAAGTTCTCCCTGAGGATGTTCGGGAGCGAGAAGGCTGTGGAGCGCGAACAGGAGCGCGTAAAGTCGGCCGGATTTTGGATTATACACCCCTACAGTGATTTCAGGTAAAACAAGACAAAAAAAAAAAAAAAAAAAAAAAAAAAAAAAAAAAAAAAAAAAAAAGATCAAAGATTGAAAAGCTATTAAAAATCAGAATGAAGGATTTTTAAAATTGCTATAATTTATATATCAGTTATATAAGCTTTAAAATAGTATGTCAAATGGTAAAGGGTCCCTCAGTGTGTCCCTCTGGAGGAAAGTTCTATGTAGAACCTTACAAATGAGGGTTTCCCTTTCAGAAAAGGTTTCTAAACTATTTCTGAAAGTGTGTAGGCTACTTAAATACTGTCACAGCTCTGTGATTATTGTCCCTCCAGGTACAAACAATGTAAATGTACTCTCAAATGCACAATCATGGTCCTTCAGGTCATGTGCCTTAATTATTATGTTCCTCAACAAACAGATTCCTCTAACTAAAAGTACAAACTACTGAGGTTAAAAGCTCAGTTTAGTGCTTTTTCCCCTTGAGAGTGAGGATAACAGGCCTATGTGGTGAGAGTGTGTGTGAGAGAGAGTGATTAACCCTTCAAAACTTCAATTTACTTGACAAGCCTAGTTGTTCAGAGTAAAGATTACAGATCATTTACAGATAATGAGGATAATGCGTTTTTTTCCCTAAACTATACAGTGATGAACGAGGCACCACACTGTGTTTGAAAGTCAATTATGTTTTCCATTTGCTGAATGTAGTGCAGGCAGAGAACATGTCCCAGTAGGAAACATTTCTAATTTGTGCTGAGAGAACTTTTTAATAAAAAAAAAAAGTGATTTTTTTTTTTTTAATTCTCGTACCTTTTCTAAATGTGATATTGATAATAGACTTATCTGGCTAGTGAAGTCTTTCTTAGACACTAGAGGTGACATTAGCAGTTAGGCTTTTACATCGCATCTGCTCACTCTCACTATTTAATAATGAAGTTGTGTCCTTGAGGATGACATTGACTCCATACGTTAGATATGACAGTGGCCAGATGCTTGGATGTAGGTGTGCTGGGGAAAATCATTACTGTAGAAATGAATGTGATCGTATCTTGGCATGTGATTTATAGGACCGTATTGTTATTGCATGCAACCAGATAGGGTGAGCATTTACTGTATGTCTGATAATTTTGGTGTGAATGCAAAATCTTAATAAAGAAAGAATTCACATAGTTAAACATTTGCAGATTATACTGTAGATATGTAGATTTTATTTATTTTTGGTGTCTTTTAAGATGAGATTTGCAATATAAACAGCTTGTGCACAAGAAACTTGGGAGCTGTTTCTGTCTTATTGGCCTCAGGTTTCAGGACAGATCTTAACTGATAAGAATTAAATTGGGAATACCAAGCCAAGTGATCTTGGCTTGACTTTGAATCATTCTCATGAGCTCCCTAAATGACACATTACTGATGGCATCTCTTAGACAATTCACTGAATGTCCAGGCTATATTATGGCTTAGTCTCCACCTTCCTCGTTCATAGTCCTCAGTAATTACCACCTCATATACCAAGGTCAAACTATGGGAGCTACAAAATGGCAGGAAAGGACAATGCAGCATCATCAAAAATGCATCCAGTACACGAGGAATAAAAAAGGACATTGAACCAGAGAGGGATGACCGTGATATTAGATGGGAGGGCTAAAATCTAAGATCTGTCAATAGCTCAACAAAGAAACTATAAGTGTTGAGCAATGCGTTATATCATGAGGTCTCATTGATGGCGTAATAATTATGTGGGGCAAACTATCACACACACACACAGGCACACACACAAACACACGCTTAAAGACACATAGGCAGCTACTACATTCATGATTTCAAATTTTTTAATTAAACTGGATTCATACTGTATTTCCACCGAATACCAACCATCGTAAACAGAAAAGTTGTAATCTAACAAACTTACAGTTCTGTTGTCTGTCCTGTTGTGTAATTTATACGTTGATTGGACAATGTGTGCTTAGTCTCTAATTTTATTTTCTCCTCCAAAGGCATTTGGGGAAAAAAGTATGATAGAGTAAATAATCCACCTTGTTTATGGTCAGTACACGAACATATTTCATATCCGCCTTCTCAGTCACTGCTGGTGACATGTTACAGATATGTCTGAAAAATATCAGCCCAAATGGAGATCAAATCTAGGGGGGAGTGTCACTCTGTGTAATCACCTGACATGACTGTCACTGATAGGCTCCATGAATCTACAGTCTGGGCTAGACAGAAATCAGCCCTAACATCATTTCTTCATACCATTCTGTGTATTTCTTATCACTATTGGTGGTGCTGTTGCTTTTGGTTCCACAAAAATCCAATATAGTCAACTTTAAGGCATTTGTTAAGTTAAGTAATAACCTGATGTGGATGCCAAAAATGAATGTATTAATGTCCTATGATCTTTGAAAGACAGTAAGGCTTAGCCATGCCAGCATATTTATCCCGGCACCCCTTGCACCAAACAATGGGTTTATGTAATCATTTTATATATACATATATACATGCATACATACATACATACATAAATACATATATATATATATATATATATATATATATATATACACACACACACACACACACATATATATATATATATATATATATATATATATATATATATACACACACATATAATTTCATTGTTCGCCTGTTATACATTATCTGTGCAAGTGCAAATGTGCAGTGCAGCAATTTTTCATTTCTTAACTCCATCATGTTTGGCCATGTGACTTGCAAATCATTACTTTCACACAAAAATCAGCTTTCATCTTTAAGATGCCTGTTTGGATTTGCAATTAGTGTGGATGCACATGAAAGTCAGCGCTGCCTTTACTTGGCTCTTACACTCATTGACTCAGTCATTAGAAAAGCTGCAATTAAAATCTTCGCCTCTCACCCTGTCCGCGTGTGTCGAATTATCTGCATCACTGTAATTTAGTCATTTAGTTGAGGCACGGGTCATGAAGCTGCAGAATCTGTGATCAGCATAGCGAGGAGCGTTTTCTCAGCCACAATGCTGCTCTAATGAGCTGCGCCGCATGAATAGTACACACTGGTACTTCATATGAGGTGGTAATAAGAGTAATTGGGTTTGTGGAACATACCTCCGGGAACATTTCGGATGCGCATGATGAGGTTGTTGATGCTAAATTTTCTGGCCTTTAATATGTCCATTTCCCAACATTCTCTTCTTATAGCACTTATGATGAACTGTGAAACAAGCCCTTATTGAAGCACTGAATATGACCCAGGATGTATGTATCCATGATTAATTTGATGATATTTATGAGAAGATTTCAATGATCATATGTCCATGACCATGTTTTAGTTTATAAAATCCCAAAAGTGGCACATTGTTGGAGTTGGAGTTTGCGGAACCGACATGCACAATAACTGACAGGTTTTATTAGAAAGCTACATACCAGTGAGAGCAGGTGACATGTTTTGAAGGCAGCTCATCTCGTTCCAAGTCAGATTTTTGCAGGTGCAAATAAGCATCCACTGAGAGAAATGACTGGAGGGACGCAGCAAGATTGTCCCATTTCAAGCCCTGTATAATATAAAGATGGGGATGGGAGTGGGAGTGGGGCATCTTCTGGTGTAAAAGAGGGATTACAAATGGCATCATAATCCAATCTATAGGCTTGTTTCCAGCACTCTAGCCAAATGCTGTTCATTTGTAGATCAGTGGATGCAAGCGGAAAACTACTCCACCAGGGGAGTCATTACATTCATAACAAAAAGAGGTATTCGGCTGCAATGTTATAATCAGATTTAATATCATTTCAACAGGGACCCTAGCCAACGATTCTAACAGATTCCATATCTATTGCTGATACTGTAATTCACTGGTATGGCCAAGAATTCATTTTGGGGGGATGAGGAAATATAATATGCTAAATAAAACCACAGTGTGATCTGTACAATTAAACAGATAAGATTGATGCGCTCATGCATTTTTTGTTGGGAGTAGAAGTGCTGGTGGTATTCAGAATTTAATTTAAAACTCATTTAATTATTTAAGGTAAGATCTTTTGTCAACCAGTCTTGCCATAATAATAATGTTAATAGCGACAGGAAATAAAATACCTTCATGACATTTCTACTGAAAATAATTTAAATAACATGTTAGTAATGGGTGAGTGGGGTGCGGAGATGAAATCTTACCTTATAAAAGCAGGCCTACCTTCAGTACTTTGGTTGTCACGTCGATGTCTCCATGCTCAGAGTGTAGCTAGCTGGTTAGTAGCTTTCAAAGAGATACGGGAAAAAATGCATCATCTCATTCGGGTAATCCTGTTTTTCACCATAGCAGCTGGTAGCCAATAAAATGTAATTAAACAATTTAACAAATTTGACAGCTAGGGCAGATGACATGTATATGACATGAACAGTTTAAATCTTAAAATACTTCAGGTGGGTTCAAGCCCCTCTTCTGGGAGCCATGCCTCTGCTGTAATTAGACGTGCACTGAAGCAATAGGTGCTAGTTGTCATTTTTTGGGTACAACATTTGACTACTCCAGATGTTTTACTGCTTTTTTGGGCAGTCTTTGATTCACGATTTGTGGTTTCATTGGGCACTTCATCTGGGCATCTTGGCTTGGTGTTATTTTGAATTAAATCATGAAAGCAGTGGTGCAACAGGTAGTGTTTTAGGCCCACAAATCCAGAATTCAGGGTTTGATCCTGAACTCAAGGTCTCTGGATTTCTCCCACCTCCCAAAACATGCCTGTATGTGGAATTGCTACCTGAAATTGGTGTGAATAAGTGTGTGTGATACCATGCGTTGGACTTTGCGTATGGACTGCGCATCCCATTCCTACCTTATCTCTAGTGTTTCTGGGATGGATGGATGGATGGTTAATCAAAGCAGCCATGTCAATCCAGTAGTCTGTACAGACAGAGTGTCTTAAAATTGCTTTGTTTAAGTAATAAAATAGCTTTTGGTGGTTGCTGTATGTCAGGAATGAGAATTTTATTGTCACCTGACGACACATGTTTTGTTGAATTGACACCACTGAAGCCAAAACAGTGTCATGACTACAAACATACAAAATATTAGCATGAACCCATTTGTAAGGGATTGGCCATGATGGAGTACAGACACAGATATTCAGTCACATATGAGAGGAACAGGAATTTACTGATCATTGTAACTAGTTGTTTTGAAGAGTTTTAGGAGCCCTAATCATAACCACAGCCATCTGTTTGCAAAGCATTTACATTTTCCCTTCAAAATTAATTCATGCCAGGTTCAACTCACCTAAGCTAGCATTGTCTTTAGCTGAGAAATTTAGCTTGCTAGCATCTTTGCTGGTACAAGGAGAGCATAAGCTGTGCTGGTTTTAAGTACATCAAAAAATCAGAACGTATCATAGGACTTACAGCGCCTGTTTGTCTTGTTGATTTCCCCTAAGCTAGAATTGAAGTTGGCTTATATGGCAAATATGAATATATTTGACATTAGCTAAATCCTCGGTCTACGTAGCATAATATTTCTTTAGTACTAGCTCCTAGCTACTTGAGAGGCAATTGACTTAAAGTTACATGTAAAACCTGTTGTTCACTTAGCGTAATATTCATTTAGTACTAACTACTAGCTAGTCAAGAAGATATTGATTTACAGTTAGAGTGGTTAAGCTAAAGACAAAGTCTGGGTGTTGTAGCTTGTGACTTAATCTCTCTCTCTCTCTCTCTCTCTCTCTCTCTCTCTCTTTTAGCAATCAAATTTATGTGAGATTACACATAGACCAGTGATTCCCGGCCCTGCCTATTTTGGTGTTTTCCTTTGACTAATACACCTCATTCACAGAATCAGTTTATTAACGCCTTCCCTAAATGTGAGTGTGTTACAGCTTGAAAAACGGTAACCACTCCAGGCCCAGGATGAGGTGCTTTCACAACTATAAGTCCTTTTTCTGAGTCCAAATCATGGTGAACTTAATAATTTTTGGTTTGTTTCTATTTGGTTTGGTTTCATTTCACACTGCCCTTCATTAAATGAACCAAAAACCCAAAACAAAACATTGGCTGAGAGGCGTGTATGGCTGAAAATGTACTTGCAAAACTATTTCATTCACTGGAAATAAGGTGATGGAAAAAGAGGTAAACATACCATTGCTAAGTGCATGCAAAAATCACAAAAATCACCTGAGCAAGGAGAACATAGAGCTGGCGCTGAATAAATGATTAGATAATTATATACTAGTTTTGTGTCTCACATACAGCATTTATTACCTCTGTTCCACTTCCTGCACTCCATTGAATTCCTCAAACGTGGGTTTGACATTAGAGCTTTTAGTAAAAGCAGCATTCAGGCTTTTTTCTCTCAAGAAATCACAAAGTCTGATCATAGAGACGGTTCGCCTGGCCTTCTTTGTCTGCCAATCAAATCTGATGTTACTGGCTGAAGTAATTCTTCTTTACTCTCTTCATTCTCTCTCTCTCTCTCTCTCTCTCTCTTAGAAACTGCTCTTTTTATATCAGTCTTTTATTCATCTCGCATAACCAGACCACTCCCAAAAGAGACTCTGCATTAAAAAAAAAAAGAAACGAAAGAGAAAGCAAGGGAGCAAACAGAAAGAAGTCGGTTCTTCCCAGGTTTATTTTTCTACCCTGTTTTTTTCTCAGCTCCAGCTGAATACATTAAAGCAAAGTAGAACAGATTTAGAATACAGAATGCACATTATGTTTTTTTTTTAAATAGTTTTCTTCCATGAGACAAAGAATGAGAAGGAGAGAGAACCTTGATTTTTGTATTCGCTCCACAAAGATATTTTCGGGATATATGTACTCTTTTACATTGGTTGGTGAAGTGTACTATGATGTGCTGTGTAGAGATGAATACTGTATATAAAGCTGTGATTTCTTTATAGTGTAGAATTTTGTATCATACAAGAAAACTACAAATATTTCATCATCGGACAGACTGCAGGGAACTAAAAGTAGAAAGAGTAGAACATAATGCTCCTGATGCTCCTGTTTTTGAAGTAATTCCTTCTTGATTAATATGGCTAAACTATTCTAGCAGTTTAGTCGTACTGATAAATGCTACATTTGATTTTCACAATATAAACTGTATATATTTAAGTTATTCTTGGCTTCTGGCTGAAATCAACACATATAACTCAAGGCTACTGGTTGGTTAGCTTTTATTTGTATTTAGCAGAAGAGGTGACATCAAACATGGATTAAGCTTCAATGTAGCTAAGCTATATCTCCATGTAGTTTGTGGTATAGCTAGCTAGCTTTAGCATAACCCTGCATTCACACTAGCGAGCGACAAGTGGCTTGTGGTTTGTTGCTTCTGGGCGTACACTGTACATCAATTCTTTTTTTTTTTTTTTTAGATCCAATGAGAAAAGGTAGTAGCCAAAAAATTCTCAACTCTATGTATCTTACCTATGATGTGGTAAAGTGACAAATCCAAATGATTTTCTTGAACGATTCTTCAGACCAATCGTGTCGTATCACAAGGACCACACGATTGGTCTGAAGAATCGCTCAAGCTAATCATTTGGATTTGTCGCTTTACCACATCATAGTTAAGTTGCATAGAGTTGAGAAAATCTCAAGTCACATGTTGCTTGTCACGCTGTCGCTTTGTCGCTTACCACTCTCACTGTAATGGATGCTCTGTGTCAGGTGAAAACATTTTGTCGCTATCTTTTCACGATTGGAAGAATTAGTTTGTTTATCTTTATTTTTTCCTTTAATCTCACTGTGGTAATCACTCAGAATGTGAGAGAGGGGATATTGGCATATAGTGGCACCTTTGTTACTCAGGATTTATATAAAATTGCCTTGTGACAATGACTCTTTTTTACAACATGAACTAAAAATAAATTCATAGTGCAGCTACATTTTGATCTGATTACTTCAAGCTGATCTTCTGTACGAGTTACTCTCGACTTCAGTCTTGTGCACTGCAGAGGTTCCTGTGTTCTCAATCTAACACCCATAATTATAATCAACAGATCCTCATCAAGTCCTTCATGTGCAGAATCACATTGTGTCAGAGAGAAGAAAAACACAAAGCTGAAACCGTTCAGAAACATATGCTTGTCCGTGGCTTGTAGTAACATGAAGAACACTGATCTCTTTATGTGATTTTCTTCATATTTGTCTTTAATGAGTGGCTTACATCTCTTTCTGGCAGCTCTCGGCTCTTGTAGCACTTTGATGCTGAGGTACTGTCTACACACACACACATACACACACACTTGACTGTAGATCAAATGGCAGCTTCTGATCCTCTCACCGGGTTTTGATTACGGTTGATTGTTGGCTGCATTACTCTATTGATTTGTTTGGGTCTGCTGGACCTGCGCTCATGCCGATGGCTGAAGTGTCGGAAAAATGAGACGTGAAAACAAAGAAAAGCAGAAACGCCTCCCTTTATGTACCTATATTTGCATACTATTGATGACTGATGTTATTTAACATTTATACAAATTATTTTGTAAAACAAATGCCCTGTTTTCTCCATAGAAATTGTACATTCTTAGGAAATAAGCTTCCATCTATTATTTTGGGTGAACCCTTTTAGAACCCTAAACAAGCAAAAAAATGGACACACTTTGTAGAACTTGACCAGTTGGTTTCATAAGGCAAAGGAAAACAAAGAATGCTCCCCAAAATTGCATAAAATCCAAAATATCCCATTACTGTAAAAAGGTTAATTTAATAGGATTTAAAAGTACAAAAATAAAAATGTTTAGACCAGAGATTCTCAAAGTGGGGTTTCCAGAAAGAAGAGACAGGGGGTCTGTGATTTTTAGTTTCTTACAGTGGTTAGAAAATCACAACTCACAATAATATACACAATTATAAGATATATTATTTATTATTGAGTAGGTGTATAAATGTCAACTTGGACTTCATGCATTCTGTCTGTAGAAAGTTCAGAAATAAAAAAGAAGGTGTGAAAAAACACACAAAAATTATCATATACATTTAAAAAATTAAATACATTTAAACAATTTAAATAAATGGATTATGTCCATAGTTCTTGTCTTTTCTCTTTTTTGGACAGTGATCTTAAGTGTTAGAAAGGCACTATATAAAATTTTATGATTATTGTGATGATGATGATGATGATATTATTATTATTATTATTATTATTATTATTATTATTATTATTATTATTATTATTATTATCCATGAAATGTATTTCACAGTTAAAGTGGTCTCTGAATTTAGACCATCATCAGCTCATCCTAGAATCCTATAAACCATAATCTTGGGTGCAAAGACATCATCGTGCAACCATCAGAGTTTCAGTTTAGAACTTTTAGAAAGCTAGAACCGTTATTCATCCAAAGTGCCACTGAGGAACCTTTGAGTATTTGAAAGAAATCTCAGTATACTGTATATTAAATATGCAGCATTTCTGGGCAGAATTTGTGCTCTTGAGTTAAAGGCTGGCTTCTAAGATCTATTATTTTGAATAGTTATAAAGGAGTATCCTGTACTGGAAATGGGAAACACTTATGTGTTCTCAGAGAAGGCAATCCCATAATTCTCTAAAATTAATATAAGAATTAATATGAGGAACATTTTTATAGCAATGAATTGTAGTAATTATTATAAATGATGTATCATAAACTGTTATAAAGGGTTTGGCAAATATCATTATATGAAAATATTACTGTACATGCACTGCATATTCTGTAAAGTAAATTATTTAAAAAAAATATAATAGCTGAGCCCCAGAGCAGTTCTATAGCACAATTCATTCTCTCTTTCTCACTGCTTCTTTTTTTATTGTAATCTTCTGAAGGGAGTGCACAGGATTATGGAGCGTCCAGGATGGGCTGAAAGTGGGGTAATAAAAAAAAAAAAAAGAAAAAAAAGGCTGCTGTGTCCATCCACCAATATCAGGGACGCACATCAGAGAAGATTATTACAACTCAATTTATTTAATGGAACAGAGATAGGGAGGTGATGGAGGGATGGAGAGAAAGGGAGTACATGATGGAGGGATAGGGTAGTAGAGAGATAGAAATAATGCAGCATGGATGACCTAGGCACACTTATGTGGAAAAGAGAGAGCGAGAGAGAGAGAGAGAGAGAGAGAGCAAGACACGTGAGGCACACTGTGCAGCAAATTGGTGTGTGTTTGCCACACAGATGCTGCAGTTGGGAACTCTCATGAGCTGGATGGAGGGTGTATGGCGTCACACAGTGCTGTTGTAATGGTTCGGGGAAAAAATCTAATGGAAATGAAATGTCAGTTAGCCAAGACATATTAGATGTCCAGCATTTGATTATTTAGTTTAGTGCTGAAGCTCTGTAGGCTTTAAAATGTCCAAATCTTAATGCATGCCCTTTATACCTCTTTCATACCAGGGGTTGAGTAATTGTACTTCATTACTATACCATACTTGTGTTACCTTGGCATATTTATACTTTACTTGAGTATTACTGAAATTGAATACTTGTACTCTTAATTACATTTCCAAAAAAAACTTTCTAATACTTTCTATTCCTTTCTTCTTATTATTCAGACCTTCAAAGTACTTTTTGTGAATCAGGAAGGTCTCTTCTTTTAAGCAGTCATTGACTCTCATGATATATGTCAATCAAATCGGCTCAGTTTATCATCCAATCAATTCAGTTTAGCATTCATTCAAATTTTATCAATGAATAAAATCTGTGTGTGTCTGAATATGGATAAGCCACCAGACTACAGTGTTGAATTTGAGGACGAGCGACCCTGGCCCTCCCTCAGTCAAATGTTTCTATATACTGGAGTAAGTAAAGGCATGAATTCCATCTATTTTGAAAAAGCATGATGAGGTAATTTTCACTAATGCTCCAACATTAACTGTCTATATTTAACTAAGTTAGTCTGTTGTCTTTGCTAATGCCAGGTTAGACTAGCAATGACTCCTGTAGCCAACATAATTGTCTAGACAGCAAGTCAAATTCTAGCTATTCATTCGTTATTTACATGATGTTTCACTTCTGATTCATTCATGAGCAAACCTCATAGCATTAGTCATGCTTATAACCAGCAAACTTACAGAGACTTCAGGCAAAATGGTTTAGTTGCTTATAACAGTTTTAGATAAATAAGTTAGTTTTCACATGAAAACATGACATTAACGTAATTTCATCAGTTAAAAACATTTACTTATTAATACCTGAGCATATTTACAAATAGCAACTTTCTCAAATTTCACTTGAGAACATTTTAGCTGGGTACTTCCACTATTAATTCATTCGGATTTTGACACATTATCTATACTTTCAATTGAGTGTAATATTTCAGTATGTTTTTTCACTCGTTTTCTGCATTTGCTATTTGGGAGGCGTGGCCTAACTGCACCAAATGGCTGCCACAGACACACACTAACTCTTCCACCTTTTTTGGGAGCCCATTACTTTTACCCTAATTGAATGGCTAGTCTTAAATTATGGCTGTTTTTTGGATTGCTTTCTTTCACAACATTTGCATGTAACTGAAATTATTAAGCATAATCCATATATTAAATTGCAGTAACTCATCACCAGTTTTACAATTTGAAGCCGAGGTTCACATTAGTGAGACTTGTATGTAAATTTACACAAACTCAGGAGCTCTCGTAGAATACAAAGTTTTTCTTTCTGAACTGGATTTTCATGAATACTACACTTCTTCTATAAATGCTCCTGCAGACAATTTACAAATCAATTTGTTTATGTCCAGTTTGATAGATGAGGTCCACTAATAATAATATACAAGCATAAATCATTAAGAAACAGTATGAGAAAAGCCGAAGGAATATAATGGGAAGACTCTGCTTTACTGTGAGTGCATGAAATGACTCAGGATGTTTTTATCCATAGTGTATTTCTGATAGTGTTGTCTGCCCTTCCCCCTTTTCACTGTCCTCTGTGATATCAATTTATAATCTGTCCAGAAGGACACAGTTGTGTCCTTACTCCATTCCCAACTCGCTTTTTCTTTTTAACACGTTTCGGTTTTGTGTGTGTGTGTGTGTTCTGGTTTGGCATTTCTGCTGATTTTTTTCCCCATGTGTGGGTGCTTGTGCTTTCCCTTCCAGACATGTGTGAGCGTTCCCTTGTGGACTGCTGGTAAATATTAGATATGTCTGTTTCATTTATAATGGGACTATAAATTAAATATAGAGAGGGAAACAGATGGGAAGAGAAATCCAGCTTTTCCCCATTCGGGCTGCGCTCGTCAGGGTCCCTGGGTTTCAGGCTGATGTCAGGTTGTCAGAGTGACATTTCACCGGCCCTGGAGCAGCGTGCTGGGAATCTGCTGCAGATCTCACTCCAGGTCATTTAGACTTGACACTTCTGATGGAGATGCTGAGATAGTTCTTTGCTGTTTGTGTATGTGCTAAGGGGAAAAAAAGCAATAAAGTCATACACATCCTATTTACATGCACTCACACAAATCCAGAGATACGTACACCTATATAGACATATTATATATTGTCCAAGACAATTCAGTGTCATATTACACTCTATTCCCATCGCTAATCAGTCAGGACACTTTAATTTATTCACAGTCTCACCACCGGTGCTTGATGGCATGATACCTATGTTGTCCCATCAGTCAGTTGTTATTTGGCAGCGCTTCAATATTTGAGATGGGTTTCGAAGGCAGCATACGTCACCACATTGCCAGGTTTCTGTAAGTTAACCTGTAAGTTATTAAAGTTGATATTAGACAGTGTTAGGATTAACTGTAAGAGAAATATACACTCACCGGTCACTTTAACAGGAACACCTGTACACCTGCTCATTTATGCAGTTATCCCATCAGCCAATCATGTGGCAGCAGCACAATGCATAAAATCATACAGATACAGGTCAAGAGCCTCAGTTAATGTTCACATCAAACATCAGAATGAAGAAAAAAATGTGATCTCTGTGAATTTGGTCATGGCATGGTTGTTGTTGCCAGATGGGCCATCTATCAGACATATGCAAAGTAGCAAAATTAATGCAAAAAATTTTTATTAAAGAGCCGGCGGGTTGGATGAAAATAAGTTTCCGGGGGCCAGATCGCTTGTCCATGTCTGGTCTAATTAGAGTGATCCAGATCGGCCTTTTCCAGTTAGATCTAGATTTTTAAAAAAAATAATAAAATAGTCACAAACAGGGAGGCACAGTGGCTTAGTGGTTAGCACTGTTGTCTTGCACCTCCGGGGTCCCGCCCCCACCCTGTGTGCATGGAGTTTGCATATTCTTTTTCATGTTTGCGTGTTTCCTCTGGGTATTCTGGTTTCCTCCCCCAGTCCAAAGACGTATTGTAGGCTTATTGGCATTTCTAAATTGTCTATAGTGTGTGAATGGGAGTGTGTGTGTGTGGTTGAGTCCTGCAACCCCATCCAGGGTGTCCCCTACCTTGTGCCCCAAGTCCCCTGGGATCGGCTCCAGGCTCCCTGCTCCCTGCGACCCTGTGTAGGATAAGCGTTACAGAGGATGGATGTATAGTCAAAACATTTCTCACTTCGCTTATAGATATTTCTTATTTAGATTTTCTAATTCAATTTAACTTACGTTTAACCAAGTTTAACTAAGTTTAACCAAGAATGTTGAAAGTGGAGGATACATGCATGCTGCCTCAGAAGCCTGTATTCTATGTGAACATTTGATTCAGATGTGACTCACTGCCTTTCTACCTCCGAATACAGCCTTAGCATTTTTCATGTTTCGATCAGGCACTGATGCCGTTGTTTTGTTCAGAATGATGGGAAAGCGTGGATTAACATTGTTGTGTTGTCTTTAGTTAATTAGCTTGCGTTGGCTGCAACCCAGTTAGTGATCTAAAAGGTTCACTGAGAAAGGGTTATTATGAGAACAGGCCAAAAATGACTTAAACAAATTTAATAGCAATTAGCAACAAGCTATAGCAACGAAATTTATCAGTAAACAATATCAAAGTGGCTACTGACTTCATTTGCATTTAATATGCTGAACCACAGAAAAAAGATATTACTGTTATTTTACGACAGTCAGTGAACCTACTAATGGGTTGGTGTATGTTTCTAACACTCTAACTGTTACTTTGCAATTGTTTAAATTTGTAATTTTGTCATTAACCACTTTGACTTATAAGATTTTTTTACTGGTGTATTATGTTTACTTTTATTTGCATAGTGCTTTTAACAATAGCAGTTGTCAAAGCAGCTTTACAGAAATCTGGATGTAGATTTAGATCCCTAATGAACAAGCCAGAGGTGATATTGGTGATGTAAAACTCTCTGAGACGGCATGAGGAAGATCTTTACAGTATACTCATGTAGAAGTGTTAAGTGAAACAGTACTAAGTGTGTTGAAAGTTCTTTAATATGAGCAGATTGTGAATAAGTGGCCTGGGATGAGCACAAGATAGTTATTATGATTACAGCAGCAGTTCTTAAGTACAAATCTACAGTATTTAGGTGAGATTATCCACTGAAGCAAGGGTGTTGTTGGGAAGTGCAAATCTTTAGGGTGTTCATGTGGGACCATCCACAGCAGAAGGTGAGAAAAGTGCCAAGCAGATGGGATGAATCAGGAAGG
Source organism: Pangasianodon gigas (assembly GCA_022758105.1). NCBI lineage: Eukaryota > Metazoa > Chordata > Actinopteri > Siluriformes > Pangasiidae > Pangasianodon > Pangasianodon gigas. The sequence continues at coordinate 26,868,687 of CM040459.1, forward strand.
TCTGGAGACTGAGAGGAACCACAGCAATAGAAGTGTGTTAGGTGGTTTGATAAACCTCAGCAAAACTTTAAATGGTCTTTAAGTAAGATTCTTTTTTGCCATATCACCAACTTTGTGAAAGATATCCAGATCCTAATGTCAATCGGACACTACATGACTTTCCAAATTTCAGAAGTGCTGTACTGCTCACAGTATATGACTTTTATCTCTTGCGATCAGTTGTTTGGCAGGTGTGCAACGTATACAAGGGATCTCACACACTATACAATCTTTCACCAGGAGAGATTTCTGACGAAAGAGTGCCTGATCCAAAAATTACACTTTCTGACAAAAATAAATGGGAGCTGTCTATCATGACTTTGAAAATGGAGCCTGAGCAACTGGCTGTGATGGCAGTTTCTGCACAAATAAGAAAAAAAGAGAACTAAGTAGAGATAACACCAACCCAGGATCAGTATCAGGCCGATACTAGCAAAAATTAATGGATTTAATATCAGAGAAAAAAAAGAACGAATTTGATCTGATCCTGTAACAAATGGAAAATATCAGAATTGGATTTGGAAAAGACTTTTTTTTGGAAATATTTGCATACAAAGAGATTGTATTTTTTTGTTAGGAAGTATTTTTATTATGCTTCCCCCACTAGGTGGTTTTCGGGTTATCTGTCCATGTGTCCGTCTGGGATTCTCATTAGCATGATATCTCAAGAACGAGTGGTTAAATGTTTGTAGGATTTATATGAAATTATCGTTGTAACCTGCAGCTGAACCAATTAGATTTTGGAATTGATCCAAACAAGGCCAAGGTCACTGGAAGGTCAAATGTCTGAAATAGTTTTTCTTCAATAACTTCCTTCCTGGTTGAAGTATATTCATAAGGGTATTTGAGGCATACAAATTAGTGACAAGAAGAGCTAGACTTGTTGGGGCACTGGCATTCTTGAAAAAAATTCTTGATTAAAATTCTATTTGTTATATTTACATTTATGGCATTTGGCAGACGCCCTTATCCAGAGCGACTTACAATTATCTCATTTATACAACTGAGCAGTTGAAGGTTAAGGGCCTTGCTCAAGGGCCCAGCAGTGGCAGCTTGGTGGTGCTGGGAGTTGAACTCTCAACCTTCCAATCAGAAGTCCATCGTCTTAACCACTGAGCTACCACTTCCCACTTTACATGTTGTGCAAGTTGTGTTTTTAGCTATGCAGTTTTTACTGTAATGTTTTAACTGCTTCCGTTAAAAAAGATTAGTAGTTTTAAAAGAAAAAAAAATTGGATGGTATTAAAATTGGCTGATACTCAAGGTTTCACTATTACTATCATTAGAAAGAAAAGAAAACTGGTATCATGCCATCTCTAGAAGATTGTCTGTTCTGCAAAGAGAACTGGAGGTATAGTGGAAAGGAACATAGCTATTTTCATAATGTGCTTCACCAGAAATCATGCTGTGTTTGTTTTTGGTTGAGGCATGCCAAATCATTTTTTTAATAGAAGCATTATTATTGTGCTTATAATAGTTTTGTCTTGGAAACTCATTGGCTGTTGATCATTGCTGTTCTAGCTAGGTGCTCACACTATGCGATTTATTGCCTAGAATTTCAAACATGCTTGGAGAGTCTGATCGTATAGTGTGCATTTGGCATAAAGAAGTCTGTGCGGTTTAACATCATCTGTTTCAGCCGTCTTTTCTCCTGCTTCTATCAATTCCTAATTGATTCAGCTAAATGACTGAATGATTGATAGCAGCTTCTCCCAAGCAGCGAAGCAGAACTATCCTCTTCACAAACCAACATGTCATAGAGAACAAGTAGCATCTTTGTTTGTTCATGTGTGTCTGGGTTGGTCTCCCTGGAAAACTCAGATCTCACACATCCACACTAGGCCGTATTCACAATGACACACATCCTCTCTTTCCCCACTCGTGCGGCAGCATACTCGCTCAGACATGCACATATTCGAGCGCACACACTCATTTCTCAGGGGGAGTCCCCGTACGTGTGTGTAGGTGGTCTGCAGAAACAGAAGGATGCCTTCTCCCATTGCCTTATTTGTCATTCAGGTAAATCCTGCCATGCATTTCATTTTCCTCGGCTGAAAATAGAGAGGCTGTTCGTCATGGCAGCCGAGTGCACTGAGCGCGCTCAGATCACAATGTAGCGCACGCACTCTGGAAATGACTGACAGAACAAACACACTGCATAAATCCCTCCCATTTGATTCGACTATTCCTTTAAACCTGTGCTTTTTGTCACCTCACATCTTAACAGTGCTGTGTCCTACATTTCCTCGCACACATGCTTAATTTTACGCTTTTTAGCAAAACATTTCACATTAATTTAGACTGTATTTGGTCTTAAATATGAAATGGTCGATTTAATGATTGAGGTGCCATTTAGCCCTTGTAACTATTAAAAATTCTGCTTTTTTAAAATAATTTTTTAACATTGAATCTATGAAAATATGCATTAACCATTCAAAAAAAATGTGTTAACCAATCTCAGCTAATTAAACAAGGCTGCATTTTATGCTTAAATGAGTAACAAGGTAGAGTTTTTTTTTTTTTTTTTTTGTAAGCGTAGAATTGTCAAATACACATGTGGTTAATTTGCATCCATGCTAACTGCATGAGGAAATTAAGGACAATGATGTAATGATTTACTTCAAATTTGTTTTAAAATAATAATTTAATTTTAAACTATTATCTAAAAGTGACTTCATCAGTCAATATTACTGAAAAATAAAGAAAAAACATGAGAGAACTTTTCTTCTTCCCTCTTCAGGAAATTTGGATGATGCAACTTCCTGTTGAGCATGTGACTTGGGGAATATTACAAATATTTCATAGGGGTGGATGTGTGCAGGTTAATGTTGTGGGCATAAATGTATTTGATGGTTGACTCTTGGAAAAAGATGTCTGAGCATGAGGCAAGCATGAGGCGTTAAATAGATTTACACATTAATGCAAAAATAAGATGTGTTTTTGAAATATTTTAATGTTTATACACCCTTTAATTGTGTTTAAAATGTATTTTATATTTAGTTTATGTACATATTTGTAAATGTAATATCAGGAAGAAACCTCAGTTGTGGAATCACCCATTCTTTCTTTCTTTCTCTCTCTCTCTCTCTCTCTCATTCTCTTTTTCTCACATTCTCCTACCTGCTCTGCTTTCTAATTTCACATGTGGATCACACGTTGCATTTTTTTTCTATCTCATTCCATCTGCCATGTGGTACCACTTTCCCACCCCTCTCTGTCACTGACCCTGTATCGCTCTCTATCTCTCTCCCTCTGTTTGTCTCTTCCCCTATAACACATTATCCCATATCTCTCTTTGTTTCTCTTGTCTCTCATATCCTGTCCCCTCTCTCGGTGACCCAGTGGATCAGCTCAGCTGAGAGGGATAGAGACTCTTTTTTTCACAGTGCTCCCTCCATTTGCTGATTACATCACCAGCTAGGGGAAGATAATGGTCATGCACTGAGACAAGAGATGATACACAAACATACACATTTCTATACACTCACTCTCCTCTCTTCTCACATGCTGAAACATAATGGTACATTTGTTTTCTCTCTTCAAATTACTCTCACTTGTTTTATCTTATGCTTTTAAACACACTTACACATCAACACACACTCATACCCTGTAATATACTGTATGTATGATGTGAACACACTGTTTATATTACAGATCGAGAATATACATATTGCTAGAATTCAGAATGTTGAAATAAATGATGTACCATATGTATCATGATATGTGCATTTGTTGAGTTTGAAGACAGCTAGCAAAAACAGAAGTGCCACAACATTTCAAAAATATTATAAAAAATAATGAATTTATAAAAGGAAGAGAAAAATTTTAATATCCAGTCAGCTAATTGTTAGTTTTTTGATTGATGTTGTAAAAAATACCCAAAATACAATGAGAAAAACATATAGCAATGGGGTTTTCAACTAAAACTTTTAAAGATCCGGTTACATAAAATTACTCTTAACATGACTGAATGGTGACAACATTTACCTTTTAATGTTGAACCATTAATTATTGTCTATAAATAAGACAATTTGAAGTCGTCGTGTTTTGTTTTGTAGTGTTGCTTGACTAGCATAGGGAATAAACGCATAGGCTACGTCTTTGTATATTCATCTTTAAGCATTCTGTTTTATCAGCTTTTCTTAAACAAGATGGTCTTCAGCTAAATAATTTACAGGAACTCATGTGATTGGCCGCAACAGAGAAGCCAAGGTTGTTCAGTTTTTGAAAACTAGAATCATTGAACAACAGCAATTCCCCAATTTGGTCTTGCCAGTTCCCACCCACTAGCTAACTCTCCCCTGCCACACGACATCTTCCAACCAGGGAGGGTGGGACTAGTTTCCTCTGAGACACATGAAGCCATCATCTTTTTTAAACCGCTGCTCATGCAGTGTCACAGGGTAGCGAAATACACTCCAAGGAAAACATCTGTCTGCCCTGTCCTGCATGCATGACCTCAGAGATGCCCATGATTGGCTAGTGTCAATCTGATTGACAGGGGAGAGAGTGTATGCCACCCATTCCACCCTCAGAGCATGGCCAATTTTGCTCTTGGCCCTGGATGGCTGTGGGTCAATCCCCCGATGATAGGGAGAACACTTTTCTGCTGCGCCGCTTGGGAGTCAATGGCGAGTTTTTTATCTGAGTTTATCAGAGCTGATACAGTATTTTTTCAAGTATTGGTTTGGTCTGCTGAAGTACATTTTATGGCCAGAAGTTTATGGACACCTGACCATCAAAATCATATGTGCTTGTTGAGCATCCCATTCCAGATTTAGTCTCTCTTTGCCGTTATATTAACTTCCACTCTTTCCACTAGATTTTAGAGCATGAATGTGGGGATTTGTGACATTCAGCCACAAGAGCATTAGTGAGGTCAGGCACTGATGTTGGGTGAGGAGCCCTGTGGTGCAGTTGGTGTTCCAGTTCATCCCAAAGGTGTTCAGTGGGGTTGAGGTCAGGGCTCTGTGCAGGCCACTCGAGTTCTTCCACTCCTACCTTGCTTCCTGGAGCTTGCTTTGTGCACAAGGGCATTGTTCATGCTGGAGCAGGTTTGGGGCCTGTTAGTTCCAGTGAAGGGAAATTGGAATGCTACAGCATACAAAGACGTCCTGTACAATTGTGTGCTTCCAAGTTTGTGACAACAGTTTGGCGAAGAACCACATATGGGTGTGACGGTCAGGTGTCCACAAACTTTTGGCCGTATAGGTAGTATACTCTACATCCAGACCTCAGTCCACCAGCTGACGACCTCTGCTATAGTGCATATACCGGCCTTTGACATTTATCTTATTATACCTTCATATCACCCAAGTGAAGATTCCTTTTCCCTACCAATAACAAAATATGAAGGGAAAAACGAACAAAGTATGGAGTTATGCATGATATAGCAAAAATGCAAAGTGTTCACACAAACACACACACACACACACACACGAGTTCCACTGTGTTAGAAAAGCCGCACCTGAGAGGCCTAATTCATACAGGCACATTACACTGTTACTGTCTAATACAACACGGCACCCGCTTCGTCTCTTTGCCTCCCCGACTTCCTTCTTTCCTTCCTCCCTTCTGTCTCGGCAAGTTTCTAATGTGACATGAGGCATTATTTAGAGGCAGATGGCACATCAGCACATCTGAAGAGGATTCCTCAAACAAACAACGGCCCAGCAAGCAAACAACTGACAAGAGCAAGAAAATGCATTATTCAATAACATAAAGGGTGTGTGTGTGTGTGTGTGTGTGTGTGTGTTCATAATTTATATTCATAAATGATCACATCAGTCACTTAGACATTCATATTCACGGAGAGACAGTGAACACACACACACACACACACACGAGAGAGCGTGTGCCCTCATTCAGTCAGGGTAGGGTAGAGTGACGGGGAGCGCCTTCCTGTCTGTACACCTCTTAATGACAGACGACCTTTCTAGGGGCCATTTCATCTCTCTCACTCTCTCTCTCTCTTTCTCTCTCTCTCTTTTTTCTACATCCACTCCTCCGTCTGTACCTCCACCTCAACTCACTAGTATCCATGATGCTGGAATGTGTTTCAGTGTTGATGGGTTGCCAGGGCCGTGTGTGCATGTGTGTGTGTGTGTGTGTGTGTGTGTGCGTGTGTATTTGAGAGAGACTTATCATGTACCTAGAAGCTCTCAGAAGGTGAAAACATGTCACAGATGTCCTCTGAAGGCTCTCAGAGAAACATGACTGCGTCTCTGCGCTACTATCTGTGTCTCGGCGCTGGAGCGCTGAAATGTCAAAGAGTCTGTCCAGAGACGGAACATGACCAGATGCAGTGCAGAATGTGTGTGTGTGTTTTACGCTTTGTAAATTCTGCGTTTTTTACCTGCAGTAGGGTCTGAAAGTCCGAGTTCACTGCGAAGCACTGTTTTTATTTCATTACTGTTATCAAATTTTGTCCATTTATAGTTTTCCAACTCTATTCTTTACTAATATAAGTCAAGACAGTGTGTTCTTAGAGATTCAACGCAGCGAGCATTTTCTTTCCCTCAAGTGATTAGGGATCCGACCTAAATAATATAATTCAAGCACCTTCTTTAATTAATATAATTTTCTGTCTGCTTCTCTGTTGAAATTAAGCTACACTGAGGTTAAGCTAGAAAAACGAAAAGGTTTTACCTAGATACTAACATCTCTTTACAAGGAATGCATCCATAACAAGGGAATCACATATGATATCCACTATAGCAACACTTTACCTTGAAACATAATCATTAAAATACTTCAAAGCTCTTGTTATTTTTACAGTAAAGTGTGAATCCATTTAACTTCTCATGCATGAAATATCATTTGCAACGATTCATCTATTATAGGTTATGAAGAATATACATTTTCGTTCCCACAACATTCACTCAACTCTGTTACCGGGACACATGACACATTCACCCGTATGAAATATTTGGAATATTCCACAAGTCACGTATTCCACAGGAAGTTGCATCATCCACATTTCCTGAAGATCATGAGAAGAAGAAAAACAAGTTCTCTCATTATTTTTTTATTTTTATTTTCAGGGATATTGTGATCTTGACTGACAAGGTCACTTTGAAAGTATAACCTGTTGCCCAAATTGTAGAATGAAAGTAACATTGATAAATAAATATAACATTATAATAACATTATATAATATATAAATTTATATAAATTTTATAAATTTAAAATTAGCATGGATGCTATTTGACCATAATTTTTGTTTTTGCTAATTCTATGCTAAAAAAAACCCTGTTACTCATTTAAGAGCAAAATGCAACCTGACAGCAAAAAGTCTTGTAAAAATTCTTGCTTTCTTAGAGTCAATATTGAAAAAATGATTTTTAAAAAAACAAGATTTACTTTTTAAAGGCTAAATGGCACCGCAGTAGTCATTTGTAGGGGAAAAATTTACCTGCATCTTTCTGACATGGCTGAGAAGTGTATTTTTTTCACTATTCAAACCATTTAATATCTGATTTTTTTAAAGAACTTTGATAGGGTTAAAATATTAATTTAATTCTTAATTACCCTCTCATAATTCTCACTCTAATTCTCGCTATGTTTAAAATGAAATGCTATGCGTACTACCTTATACATGAAATTTCTCACAAAAGCCGTGTAAACTATACAGCATGTGAACAACATGAATATTTATAGCCTGGTAATTCTCAGGCCAAATTTCCAAGTAAGCAACCAGAGCTACTGCATCTTCTTATCGTCGCTGATGTTCTGCATCCTACAATCCACAATCTACAATCATGATCAGTTTCAAAATAAAAAACTGCAAAAAAGGCAGTGGTACCAACTATAAATGTAAAGATGTACTGCCTATGTTAACATGCTAATTCTCACCAGCAACTATAAGCGATCGCTAAATAGCTTGTTAGTCTGCTTGTTTTGATTTGCTTATGTGACTAAGTCAGTTATAAGTCAACTGATATATGATTAATTGTATTACTTTTCCTTAATAGCTCCTTAATTTTTCCTTAATAACACCTTAGTACAAAACAGAAGAGAAAAATAGCTATTTCTGCTAGTTGTGCAAACAGTTGCTTTGGTTTCATTGGACTCCACAGTTAAAGTTAAGGCTAAGTCCATTCTTGACTTTCTCCACCATCGTGTTGCATCAGTTTTGGCTTCAGCCATGACAATTTAACACATTTTTTGGCTCACATGAGTGTGAAAGTACTGTTCACAATAATGAACCAGTCTGAGGTAATCCTGAGGAAACTACAGGCTAACAAGGTGTTTTCAACCAGCTACATATTAAATTATCACAGTTTTAAACAATGAATTCTCAGATAATCAATATTAACTGAATACATTTGTATAGTAGTTTGATAAATTTCAACATACTGCATAATTACAACATATAACCTGAATAAATGTTTTGTTTTTATGCACCAAATATCTGGAGCACATTACCATTAAACATTTGTCAGGCAAATACAGCAAATACTAATGTTTGGAATTCTAAAATGTTTTTGTACTGACTGAATAATGTAGAAGTCAATAAAAAACTATAACAAAGTTTGTACTAAAAAATAGGGTGCCTAAGACTTTTGCGCAGTACTGTATATATAATTATTATTTATATTTATAGTTCTTATATTTATATTTATATGTTTAAACAGTTATAATCTTTTGTCACTGATATTATTATTATTATTATTATTATTATTATTATTATTATTATTTTATTTTGACTATCTTTTGTTTCTTTATTTCTCTTTTTTTTACTTCATACTGTAAAGCACTTTGAGCTATAAATGTACAAAAGGTGCTATACTACTACTACTACTACTACTGATTATTATTATTATTATTATTATTATTATTATTATTATTATAACCTGTTCCCTGTAGTGGACCCATAGACATTTGCATGCTGTTGTACTGTAAATAAATCCATTACTGTAAGATCCCTAGTGTTTAATCACTAATTCCAACATCAGCTTCCTTTTCCTTTCTTTCTCTGTGTCTCCTTTTTTCTCTCTGCTCTTAATCTCTCCCTCCATCACTTCACCTCTGCTTGTCCTCTGAATAGAGACACCTCCATGCTTCTTTTGAGTCAAAGGACATTGCCTTTTATAGAAGAAAAAAGTGAAGTGCATATAATACTAAGCATGAGGTCATGTGCCTTTGCTATGGTCCTCTTTACCCTGTGATATTCACACACACACACACACACACACACACAGACACATACACACACATACTGCTGTATTTATAGAGCAATGTTCTTCCATGTCAGGCTTCCAATGCATAATAAAACAGCGAATGGATCGCTGCATACTTTGGGCGAAGTGACCTCCATTAAGAAGCAATATTAGATGAGGAGAGGACAGACCTGATAGACACACACACACACGCACACACACACAGAGACAAAGAGACACACGTGATCATAAAGTCCCTGGTGACGCACGATGTTGCAGAGAGCAACATGCATTTCTGATCATTACATTATCATGTAGGCAAATGGGGCTGTAAAGTAGCACTGAGCACACGACTAAACGCAAAAACAAATAATAGTTACAAGGATAATATAATTACAAATACCTTTTCTATCAGGATACACTTCAAGCGTACAACTGGGCAGCGGAGTCATCTCCTTCATCAATTACTCGAGTAATTACTTTACAAATTACTTTTTTATACGTCTACAATCCTAAAGTGAACACCACCTCAATTATCAACAGTATATAAAGAACATTAATGAAGCTAGGCTAGTAGCTTGCTAGGTTCATTATCTAGCTAGCTCGCTCATGTTAATTTGTACATGTTCCCAGCTTCATAGCTATCTAGCAAATATGCTCCTTACACATTATCCTGAGTGTTACCTATAGCCTGTAGCAGCACTTAGATATTTAGATATTTAACACAACATGCAGTTGCTACTAAACCTCAAAGTGACATCTTAAGTTTAATACACAGCTTTCATACTATAAATCAGCAAAAGATTTGGCTAGCTAGTCTAGCTCACACAGCTGGCTAATGGCTTATTAGTACACATTTCTGCGGGTTGGATGTTGAGCTGTAAAATGCCAATATCTCCACAGGGTTTGGCTCACATAGTAATATGCATAATAATCATTATCATGCTGTTTCTTTTGAAGCATTTAAAACTGAAGATACTGCATCTGATAAACATCTGTCTCCACTGTCTCAGACATTGCTGCTAAGCATTTGGCACAAAAAATGTTGTCAGGAAACTGCTTTGTTTTGATTGCGTCTCAAATTTTTATTATTTAAATGAAATTATTTAATAGGCTTACAGTTTTTTCCGGGGTTAAGTGCATCATTATTTTTTTCTCTGTAAAATGAAGTAAAGTTGAAAAATTTATTTAAAAAAAAACTCAAGTAAAAATAAAATAATTGTGACTTAATTACATTCAAAAAATTACTGTTAGAGTGAACCATGTACTCAGGTACTGCAATAAGAGTACATGTAGTTCGTTACTTTCCACCCCTGAATCTACTGTAATGTATATAATTTTAGCTTACCCCAAATATAGTCGATCAGCAAAGACATCTTTGATGGCCACGCACTGTAGCTACAAGGCTAACACAGCTAACACGTAATCAAAATCCTTTCCCTAAACACATGCTCGAATCTTCATATATTTACATCAAATTACATTGCTAAGCAGCCCAGTGATCACAAAAATATTTGTTAATATGACATTGCCCAGAGTGAATTTTTTCACGGTGGCTTAGAGGTTAGCACTGTTGCCTCTTCGGGGGTTTCCTCCCCCAGTCAAAAGACACCATTGTAGGCTGGTTGGCATCTCTAAATTGTCCGTAGTATGTGAGTGTGTGTGGGGTTGGCACCCTGTCCAGGGTGTCCCCTGCCTTGTGCACCAAGTCTCCTGGGGTAGGCTCCAGGATCCCCTGTGACCCAGTGTAGGAAAACCGGTACGATGGATAGATGGATAAAATTCTTTTATATGGAGTGTTTACCATACAAGTCTCTGTGAATGAGCTGTCACTAGAGAAACAATAATATATTAGAATAAGCACATTATCATAAACCTGTGATTTGTCTTGCAGCAGGAACTACTGTCAGATATGCTTTTATAGAAATTAATCAACCCTTTCTGACCTATCAGAATCAAAAATAAAAAAAAAAAATTATAAAACATCATAGCATTCACATACCTGCTAAAATATTGTTTATTTTTATAGATGATAGGAAGTCAGATTGTGTCACAGTATGCATGACATTATACTAAACAACTAGATGTAGTTTGAAAAGATTTTGAGTGAGACAGACTTCCTGTAATGGTTAAGTGTAGCTTCAGTGCAAAAGGGGAAAAAAACATTAAGAGGCAACATTAAGTGAAACATTTTGGAACAATAGAGCTTTCACTGGCCATTACCTTTGCTTTCTGTGCTACTAAAGTCCAACTATACCTCTTTATCAGACTTCCAGCTAGAAAGGAGAGAAGCAGACTCATCCTTTAGCCCAGACAGACGTGTCTGCCAAACATCTGCGACAGTCGAGAGCCAAGCGTGATGTGCAGAGAAATGAAGGGAATGGCTCGGACTGACGGCACATCCATTACGACTTATCAGGGCCCTTCCCCAGCACCAGGCCTGCTTGTGTGTGTAATCTCAGTTCCCAGGGTTTGTGACATCGGCCAATGTGGGGGGAACATCGAGATTGGAAGAACAAATGTCATTAGCGGCGAGCAGGGGCGTAATCTTCCGAAGTGTCTACCGTCCTCTCGGGTTTTAAATCTCAACAAGAGCGAATGGTGTCAGAAACGTGGTGCTAAATATACCGCAAGCCGACAGGCAGCCGTAACAGTGGATACCCTGCTTACTCTGAAGAATTCCAATTACTGTCAGTGCTTCAAATGTGTGTGTGTGTGTGTGTGTGTGTGCCTGTGCTAATCCATCCATAACGTAGCTCAAGCGTCTCAGGCAGCTGTGTATGTAATTTCCCCTGTAATTAGTGTTTATTCAGTGTAGCTTGATTTGTCCACAAAAAAGCTGAAAGTTCTTCCTGAAAATAGAGGAGTGAATGTTTGGATTCAAATTTCAAATAAGTGTGTGTGTGTGTGTGTGTATGTGTGTGTGTTTTAGGACCTGTTTTTACATCATGGGCCCCACAAAGATATCTGGCAGTTTTGACCTTGTGGGGACATCTGGCTGGACCCCATGAGGAATTTTTTTTTTTTTTTAAATAAAAATTGCAGCTTTAAAAAAAAAAAAAAAAAGAGCCAAAAGGTTTACTTTCAGTTGCTAAGGTTAAGGTTAGGGTTAGATTTAGGTGTAAGCATAGCATTAATTTACTCCATCATTAATTATGTCACTGGAAAGTCCTCAGTAAGACAAACCTGTGTGTGTGTGTGTGTGTGTGTGTGTGTGTGTGCGTGTGCCTGGAATTGGTTGTTTTGCAGCTTCCAAGACTGATTTTTACAGGCAGTTCTAAACTTAGCAGGGTAAATCACCTGTTCAAAATGCTGACCTTCTCTCTCTAATCTATAGAGCAGTAAGAATATATCACCCCACTACACAATGCAGCCAATCTGGATTTAATTACCAACTGGCCCCAGAGGGCAATTTATAACACACACGCACACAAATACACAAACCATTGGGATGAAGGAGGGCATGCGTAGGCGGAAGGTTACAGAAAACTGGCTCCGTTTTTGCATCCTCCCAGGAAGTCTTCTTTGGGAATCCAGACTCCTCAAGGATCTGTCCCAAATTATAGAATTGCTGTCTAGATATTATTTGTACAATTTTTATGCACGGCCTCAAGTGGCATGTTGTTTTTGGCTTCCTGGATGATTATTTGTTTGCACTACAATGATATGCTATGTTTGATGGCATGTTTCTGGGAAAACCTGTCGCTGTGGCTGAATTCTGTGGCTGAAAACAGCTAAAAATTTTGGATTTGACCAAAATGTCATTTGAGTTTTTCTGCCGGTAGTATGCTTGGGCATCTCAAGAAAACATAAATATATTATGTAATAAAATATAATAAAAAAAAACTTTTATTTAGGCTACTTTCTAAACTTGTCTTGGGGTCTGCCTGCAAAGATCATGTCAGTGAAGGAGCCAGTTTCAATAAATTCGACAGTAAATACTGTCAGTTTGCCTAAAGAAAGTTTTTCTAAAACTTTGATGTGAATTTCTCATGCAGTTAATGTCAGGCTTTGATCCAGTCTTTCCACAGCTACATGAGGTAGCTAAATGGACACAAGTGTAATAAATTCAGTTTGTAATCTGATACCGGCTGTCAAAGTGTCTTTGCCACACTTGGAATGAAATCCAACTGTGAATTTTTTTTTTGGAGGTAACCTGATTTTAAAATACTAGAACTTTACTTCTGGTTGAGGGTCATACAGATAATATATGGCCAAAGGTTTGTGCTTTTTGAACATCCCGTTCAAGATTTAGTCCTCCTTTGCTGTTATAATAACTTCCACTCTTCTGGGAAGGCTTTCCACTAGATTTTTTTTTAACATGGTTGTGGGGAAGTAATGTTACAACATACAAAAACATTCTATACAACTGTGTGCTTCCAACGTTGGCAACAGTTTGGGGAAGGCCCACATATGGGTGTGATGGTCAGGTGTCCACAAACCTTTGAGCATATAGTGTATTTTGTAACAGTCCAGGAACGTTTTCAGAACTATATATAGTAGAAAATGTCTAAATTTCACTATGTGAAGGGTTTTGACGTCCGTATGAACCGTATGACATCTCCATGGTGTCTCTGGGTCAAGAAGGGAAGGGCTTACACCAAATTTGATCATCCAATTGCCAAATTGATTGTATGACATCACCATGGCATCCATGGGTCAACAGTGGAAAAGGTGAAATCGTATTTGATCGGACAACCACCAACTTGAGCGTATAATAGCACCAGAGCCTCCCTGAGTCAACAAGAGCTAGAGCTGGTAAGAGCTAATGTTAAATTTAAAGAGTGTCCTTTAAATTTAACATTAGCTCTTACCAGCTCTTACCAGCTCTATCTTTTTGTTGACTCTTTAAACCAATATGAAGGAAAAACGAAGCCTTCTTAACTTGATAAATGCCTCCTATAGCCTGCGCCCTTCCCAAACATTGCACTCTTAGATAAAAAAAAAAAACCCACAGAGATAGAGACAAAAATTCACCTGTTTCAAGTCTAAGTAAGAGGGCTCTAGTAAAAAGCTTGCTTCTGCTTGCTTTAGTGTCTTACATAGCATCTCCATTTTGACCCCAAAACACTTTTCCAGTTCTCGTCTGTCTGTACTTCTTCACTCACTACAGCCATTTCCTTTTGTTAAGTTCTTTTAGAAGTGGCTTCGTTTTCGACATCCTGCCCATCAGCCCTGCATTTCCTAAGCTTTTTGGACATGGTAGCTAATGAGACTGGCACATGGCATGTACTCTTAAGCTCTGGTGTCAGTTGAGGACAGGTTTAACAGAGATTACAACAGCTGGACAGTTTAATGTGTTTGTCCTCTTGAGGAGTGGTACTTTTTGGCCTCCCACTTTTCTTTCGGTAAATGTTGGAGGTAGTGCTGGGCGATTTTCATCATCAACATTTTGAATGAATGTTTTAACGCGATTTTCAAATTGAGATTGTTGAGAATATTTAGATATATATACATTTAAATTTTAAAGTTAAAAATCCATAAATGCTATTTAAAAATTCTTAACTTGCTAAATGTCTCCTACAGTCTGCACTGTTCCCAAACACTGCGCACTTAGATTTAAAAAAAAAAAACAGAAAAAAACCCCCACCAAGCCAGAGATAGGCAGCACTTCACCGAGGACTGAGCGATTATATATCAGTATGTTGATTCATCTAAAGCTAATACTTTTAAAGGTAAGAAGTAGTTCTACTTTGTTTATTTACTGTATGTTGCTGTGAGCAGCCATATTGATTTGATGTCACTTCATGAACGGGGAAGGAACTCATAGTTGAGAAGACTACCCCAGGTTGACTTCTCAGTTGTGGCATGTCATGTCGCAAAAGACATGGTCCCCATTTACTCTGTCAGGAAAGAAGGGCTCACTAAGTTGTGAAAAATAATAACAGCACCATCTTTAGCAAATTATGCAAAAAAAAAAAAATTATAAATAAATACACAGAACTGTGCAAAAGTCTTAGGCACATGCAAAGAAATGCTGTAGAGCAAAGATGCCTTCAAAAATAATGAAACTAAATGTTTCTACATTAAAAAAATACTATAAATAGCAGTAAACAGTAATAGATGAAACAATGTCAATATTTGGTGTGACGATCCTTCACTTTAAAAAAAATAATAGTCTCAGGTACAATTTGTGTAGTTTTATAAGGAAATTAGCTGTAAGTGTTACTGAGCATCTTGCAGAAGCAGCCACAGTTCTTCTGGAGACTTTGACTGTCGACTTGCTTCTTATTTCTGCAGCGAAACCCAGCAGCCTTCATTATGTTTTTTTGTCTGAAAAGTGTCTCTTATGTAATATGCTGCTTTCTTTACTGACATACAAACATTTTTCTGTAACATATAATTGTGTGCTGGAAAACTAATGTTTGGAAATCTATCTATCTATCTATCTATCTATCTATCTATCTATAGTTTGCATTATTTGCTTGCAAACATTATTTGTTTGCATTATCAGGAATTGTTCCCAAATATCGAGTTTTTTTTTTGTTTGTTTGTTTTTTTTTTTGCAATATCACCCAGCCCTAGTTGGAGGTAGTATATTTTTCCCCTGAAGGCAGCAGGAAACCCAGGAAATAATTTCTTTTCCAGCTAACATTACCTAACAAGTTTCTTGCTACTAACAATCCATAATCTTAAAGTCTTTGGATGGTCAACAGTTCTACCTTCTCATAGGGGTTCTACTTGAAACCTTTCCTGAAATGTAAACCCTCTGTTGTAATTTTCCATATAGAACTTCTAAGGGTTCTCCTAGAGGGACCAGCTGAAGAACCCTTTAGGGGGATGCTACATGGGACCTTTTTTGTCTTTCCTTTTTCCAAATTCTGGATCATATTTTTTAATTCATTCATTCATCTTCAATAACTGACTGGTCCTGGATGGTGTTGGGCAAGAGTCATATATATCCTGGATAAAAAGCGGGACAAAACAGACATTATCAATTCAATTTGCACTTTATCTATTCGGAGGAAAATGTCTCTAAGGGGACACAGGGGCAATAATTGGCTTGGGGTTCGGAAATAATATGCAAAACCATTACTTTCTGCAGCATCTTGAAATCTGTGAGAGAGTGGTCTTGTCATTTTCATTATAATGAGTTGGAAATGTACTTAACGCTAATCCATTAGCAAGCCTGTTTAACTGCATCCTTTTCTCTCTTTTTCTCTCTCGCTGTTGAACAATTGCATAGTTAATTATATTTACTGAGCCGGAGAAGTTGATGAAAGCTTTACTACAGAAGCTCATACCTTGGAAATTACTTGTGTGATCTTTAAGAGTTACAAATATAATTAGCTCATGTGATTTGTGCGGGGACAGAATGGAGGAACAACAGAGGAAAAACTGCCAACTTCATTGAGTTTAATATTAATATATTATTAATTATTATTATTAATTAATATTCAGTTTTGTGATAGTTGTGTGGTTATGGATCGATTAAAAGTCAGAGAAAAATGCAGCTAGCTTGTTAAGTTTATTTTACAGCTAGCTAGCTAGGCGTACTTTATACAGCTAACCTGCTGTACCTTCGTTTGTGAATTGTGCATAAGCTTGAAGGTTCTCAGAAGTATAAATGTAAAAGCGTTGGCTCAGAAAAGCTCTTCATGTTTGATAGTTTGCTTGGATCAACATTGTTTTCCTTGAAATATTACACTTTTCCGTTAACATTAATAGTTAAGTACTACAAAATGTACCCAGTGGTAAATATGTTACCTTGTTATCAAAACCTTTCCTTGTATTCTTCTGTAATGGATTGACAAGAAACAACTTTTTTTTTAAATTCTTAAAAAAATAAAAATAAATAAGACAAGGTGACTCCAAACTTTTGAGAGGTGCTGGTTAACTTTGTTTTTCTTCTCTTTCTTCTTCTTCTCTTTCTGTCCCATGGGTGCGCCATCCTCTGCTGCCGTGTCCTCTGTCCTGTTCAGGTTCTACTGGGATCTCACTATGTTGCTGCTGATGGTGGGAAACCTGATCATCATCCCCGTGGGCATCACCTTCTTCAAGGATGAGCACACTCCTCCTTGGATCGTCTTCAATGTCGTCTCTGACACCTTCTTCCTCATGGACCTGGTGCTCAACTTTCGCACGGGCATTGTCAAGGAGGACAACACGGAGATTATACTGGACCCACAGCAGATAAAGATTAAGTATCTGCGCTCATGGTTCGTGGTGGACTTCATCTCCTCTATCCCGGTGGACTACATCTTCCTTATTGTAGAGACGCGGATCGATTCGGATTTCTACAAGACGGCGCGCGCGCTCAGGATTGTCCGTTTCACAAAGATACTCAGTCTGTTACGTCTGCTGAGGCTGTCCAGACTCATACGTTACATTCATCAGTGGGAAGAGGTATGACATTTTAACTACTTAAAAGTGCCATAAGAAGTAGAGGATGAAGCTTCAGCATTATGAAGATATTGAGCTAAATTTCAGAATATCAGAAACATGACATAGGGACAAAAATACTCTTCCATAAGTATTCACCCCCCTTGAACATTTTACATTTTGTAGTGTTAGAACCTGGAACTGAAATATACTTGAAATTATACAGTATATCATGAATCTACACAAATTAGCCCAAAATACTGGGGGCAATGGGGCAAAAATCTACACAGATTGCAAACCTATTTACAAATAATAGTGTAAAAGAATAATTGTGATTGCACAATTGTTCACACCCATTGCTGCAAAAACCCTAGAGTGTCTGATACAAAGTCAAATAATCCTTTTTTTCCTTGTAAATATTTATTCAAGGAGCATCTTCTTTGTGTTGTCCTTGTCAGTATTAATATTCTCAATCTTTTAAAAATCATGACAGGGTGCTCTTTTTCTTGTGTATAAATATTTTGTTTATATTCTGTACAATTTACTGTGGCGTAATTTCTAATATCGAGCGTTAGATCCTGTTTTCGGTGGTTGGTGCTTGCTGCAGTAGATCTTACCATACAGCTTAACGAGGCATGATATTAAATAGAGAGGAGGACAAAACAGATTGCAAAGCCTACTTTTCCCCAAGTTCGATGCTGATCTTGGATTCTTGTTCTCCCCTTGTCTGTGTGTGTTTCCAAGAGCTCCGGTTTCAGAGTAGGTGGATTGGCTACTCTAAATGGTCCCTAGGTTTGAATGAGTGTGTGAATGTGTGTGTGTGTGTGTCTGTGTGTGTGCCTGGTGCCCTGTTCATCCAGGGTGTATTCCCGCCTCACGCACAGTGTTCCCAGGATAGGCTTCGGATCCACCACAACCCTGACCAGGATAAAGTGCTTACTGAAGATGAATGAAGACAGGAAGTAAGGTCTAAAATAGATTAAAGTGAGGATTACAGTTGGCCTTTGGCTGTGATCCAATTGTCCCCCAGAACACAGTACACTTCAGTGAGCGGAGCACAGACTAAAAAGTCCTGAAATAGAGGTTATTACCTCCCTTGCTCTTTCTCCTCTACATCTCTCACACAAAGTCAGTGCTGTAAAATGCTCAGTTCAACTCCTAATGGAATGATATTTGCCATGGTATTTGGTTTTCTTAATGAAGCAGCAGGATGATAATTCAGAGCTCTATATTTATTATAGTGAGCACTGCACCCTCTTAATGACATCCCTCGTTTAACAAAAGAGATAGGACTGTTATACAGAGTAATACTTTTACATAAATATATGCAGCTCGTATATCAGTTTAGGAAGATAAACAAAAAATTTCGGATGGAGCGTGCTAATATTAGCCCATAATTCTGCCTTTTCTCCTGTGGGGACTGTGGGAGTGTAATTAAAGCAATAATTAGAAATGTTCCCACATCTCGAGGTGAATCCTTGAGCAGAGTCTCGGAGGTGCAGAGTGCGAAGTGAAACCTCACTTCCCAGCTGGGGCTTCATTTAGTCAGGACACACTCTGCTTTAAGACGCCATGTCCCATTACCATGTTCTAGTCAGAATGAGTTCCTGTTAAAACTGTGCATTACATATCAGTAATAAGGGGAAATCATTTTGAAAGAGATTCAGACGTTTATTTCACATCTGACATATAAATGTGTGAATGATGATGCAGAGCGATGCTAAAGATGAAGATACGATTGGGGGAGGAGGATGCAAGCTAATTATCAGTTTGATGCTTGTTAGCAAATGTTTTTTTATAAATTGTTGATTTCATCAGTGAATGCACCAGTGAGCTTACATTTTACATTTTGAGAGCTGAAGTTAGAAGAAAGTGAGGCCTCAACCCTAAAAAAGTATGTTTAATACAGAGTTTAGTTCTTTAACCATATAAAGAGTCCGACAGTTAATGCAAAAGTATGATGGGATGTGCTGTTATAGGAAAATAATCAATGATGGGGTGGTGTGATATGGCCCAACATGAAGCAAGAGTTCTTCTTGTTTATTTTACGGTTGCATGAGGGAATTCCTTTATTGTGCCATTTGAGCTCCTGGAGAAAATGCCCCAAAACCAGAATCATATACCCTAACCCACTCTCTTACTTTGTACTCTGTTAGCTTTGATAGCTCTGTGACAGTGTGACAGGTATGGGCTAGATATTTAGATCAGTGAGTACTATTTGCACATGAGGAAGTTTAATAGTATAATAATAATAATAATAATAATAATAATAATAATAATAATAATAATAGGAGTTGCACTGACTAGTTGTCTACTACATTTACTAGTCAGCACTGAGAGGAGGTCGACCAATTGTCAGCTCAGAGATGCTACCAAGGCTGGACTTGCTGGGTCATTATCAACCTGGAAAGACCTCCCAGACACTGCTATAGACATAGCATCCTCTATCCAAAGAAGGCTAGTCATTGAGCTATAAGGAGGGCTCAGTTTGATGAACGTAAACGTCTGTGCTGTGCGCTCTCAGCTCCAGAATCAACAATTTTAAGAATTGGGACATCCTTAAATAGTGTACCCAGATTTATTATTTTGCGCATTTATTGGACAGATTTATTTATTTTCATTGTTAAAATTGTAGTCTAAGTGAGTACTGAAGCAGGAAATATAATTTGTAGCCTGTTTATGGCAGTTAATTGGATTGCTGTTTGACGCATTCTTTGCTGTTTTGTTTATCAGTATTTGACTTAAAAAAAAGCCTAAAATTACATTTTTGCTTTAAGTATGGAAAAGACCATACCATTACCACATGGTGATATGGACAAAATCTTATATCACAATATGGATATTTTCATATCTTGAAATGATATATATCACAATATATTATGATAAAATTGATGAAAAAATATTTATACAAAATAACTGAAAATAAATTCAAGACTGGTCTGTGGCATACCTTATAAATGACTGTTTTCTGGTCAGTGTATGATTTGTTATACCCAAACCACGTCCAAACGAGAGAAGTACCTCCCTTTTTAATTTCAAGTTCCTCGTCCTCATTTTAGTCGAGATGATGGCTGTTCTGCGTCGGAGTGTTGCGGGATGTTTCGCTTGGTGTCACGCTTCTCCATCATTGTTTGTTTTTGTTACAGCTCCAATGTAAATCAGCTGCTGAAAAGTGGCTTTTGTGTCATTGGGGATATAGGAAAATAACTAGCACTAGACATTCTTTTATTGTCCTACGATATGTATCGCCATATCGCAATGCCCTAGGTCAAGTACTAAACATTAATAGTCGTGCAACCCTTAATGTGTAAAGTGCTATGAAGTCTGATGCTGGCTAATGAAGGTGAGGGTGAGCATCAAAATGTCACAAAGTGTCTTCAAGGTCATATTCACCTAGGTGACTCAAAATCTTAGTATACATTGTTTTAATCATAAAAGATGAATACATGGATTTTGAAAGGGACTAAATTCAATCATAGTTTGGTGTCCATGGTGATAATCAAACACCATTTCTGCTTTGTGATGTAAGCGTTTCTGTTGCTTTTTTTTTTTTTTGATAAGCGACAGCACCGATCATGACCTCATCTCACTCACCAAGCAATCTGCTCTAGATGCTGTAGACACCAAACAAGGAATGGCTTTACTGGTCGTGGTAGCAGCTAGGGCTGGAAGATGGTGGGCAGCAATGTGACAGGGATAAGAGTGACAGAGATAAAACGTTCCTAAGTGCTACACAGTAACCGTCACACTGAGAAGGGCTGCCACGACGTCTCCGCTGCCCCTTCACTCTGACAGCTGGTTCACTGTAGCTGTCATATTTCACCACGGCTAAAAATAAGACGCTGCCCGGATGTCCTCCTCCATCGACAAAGCATGCAGTGGAATCAAATTAGTCAGCATGTGATTAAATCAAAATCGAATCAAAGCACTAATGACTGACCTCCGAGAACGACCACTGCACCAGACGCTCGTGACGTCATCGTTCGCCCCCATGATGGCTATCAGAGCAAGCTGAGCTCTTAGAGTCAAGTGTCCATGGACATGATTTGAGCGCATTAATGAAGGAGGTGTTTAAAATGCTGAAGCATCCCCTTTAGGCCAATATGTATTTAATGACTGCGCTTAAACCCCCTCTTTAGGACCACAAGCAAATCCCAAATCAACCAGGAAGATTTAATAAAGATGACGTAAGTGGGCGGGAACATGACAGACAATTATGCAAGGCGGGTTGATCTTGGTGTAGGGAGCTTTGGAGCCTGGACCATCTGTATTTGTTTATTATGTGGAGGCAGAGAGTCCATCTCTATTAATATTGTCATGTGGGAAGGTTCAGATTTTATGGCTTATGCTGCTCCAGTGGATGTGTGCTCATTTTTGAGGGAATTATCCGACATGCCCAAACTCGCATACTTCAGTGGAGTGGCTGGCCAATTCTGAATATGATCACGTAGTTATAAGTATAGAAGAAATTCCACTGATGAGCTTTTTTGGTTTCATTTTTTACCCAGTGACCTGGCACCTTTGTGAGACTCTGGCCAGTTTGAGATAACAGTGGGATGAAGAAAAGTATGAATAGCGTATTATGAGCTATACAAAAAGACTTGGCAGTTACAGTGATGAGTCCTTCACAAGGCAAATGTGCCTTGACTGAAATTAATATGTTCAGTTAGCCGACTTGCAAGACTTACAAAAAAGAATATGTAATCCATTGCAGGAGTTAATTTTAGCATTACCTTACAAGTTCTAATCAAAACACCCCCTTTCATCCACCTTGCCCATACGTTTCAGTCCAAACAGGACCTAAATTATAGCATATTATTTTAAATTAATAGAGGACAGTTTAGTTGATTGAATACTGCTTCAGCATACGTATAAATTTGCAGGTTACAGGTACGAGTTGAACTATGCAGTGCATAACTTTGCACACCCTTAGGACAATGAAGAAGACAAGGGAATTAAATTTATAGCAGTCAGGCATTTAATGTGTTAGATTTCACAGAGGTTCCTTTATCACAAGCAACAAAATGGGAAAATAATTTGTGTTAATGTATTAAAAGTGAAAAAAAAAATTCAATCCAAATGTTTTATCTCTGTTTCTGAATTATATAAAATATTCCCACCTGACGAGCCCATTCTTACTGATATTTCTGTTCTGTAATAATAATAATAATAATAATAATAATAATAATAACAATAATAATTTCAGAGGGACTTGTATGGTGCATGCTCCATATAATCTAAATCTAATAATAAACAGATTAAAAAAAAAACTATGCTCAGTGAAGCTTTCTGTTAGGAGATGTTTATTTAACATTTATGGAAGGAGTCCCCAGTGCCAGTGCTTTGTAACAATCAGTAAGTTTTACACCACAGGAGAGTCTTCAGGACGGAGGACTTTTCACTTTCTGTTTCTTGGTAACATGACAAGCTGTTTATTTTTGTCTTAATGTTAAAAGCGAGGAAAAAAAAAGAGGCTGGTGAGGGAAGAACTGTTTATAGCTGCAATAACATGAGTATTAAAAGGAACTAACTTGTTTCATGGATGTTCAATAACATTAAATGTAACTACAAATGGTCAAAAAGCATGCATAAAATAAATACAGTTACAGAATCATAGTTAAATTCAAGTGTAAAATGTGTACTTTTGCATATTTAAATTCAAACCCTCTGTATGTATATGTATGCCTTCCTACTTTCCTTCTTTGTTGGCTCATTCTGATTTTTCCCTGATTGCAAAGACTCATTTTATTACAGTTTTTTAACTTGCCTTCATTAGGTATACGTTTATATTTATAAAGTGAATTAGTTTGCAGACTGGCTCAGGGCTCATGTTCCCCTCACAACTGTCTGACATATTTCTTAGGGATGTGTGGATGCAGCACACGGTCCTTTAATATCGACCACAGCTAGGCTTATTCATCAGTTAAATAAATAACTATGACCTTTTGTTGTACCGAAAACATCGCTACAAAAAAACTGAGACTGATGGATTATGCATAATAAGTAGAACATTGCACATAAAGTTTTATAGGAATTGGCTTGAAAAGTTAAACTAGTGGCATCAAACCGGGCTTCAGTGCCAGCAGTGATAGTGCTAAAAAGTTATGATTATTATTTGGAGGTATAATTTTGCCATCATATATTTTGTATCTTAGATAAAAATCAGCCATTAATAAATAGACTACAATAATGTCATAACATATCTAGAGCAGCTGATGTGACTGGGGTTGCTCTAGGTTTGTTCTCAATGGAGAGCAAGAATGAATATGTACAAATGTTAAAAGAAGAACAAATTGCATTTTGAGGCAGAATAAAATTAATTTCAAGAGAAATACTGGGTTTAACCTACTGACAGGTGTAGTTTATGTAGCAAACTTACAAAATATGCGTGAAAAATCTCAGTATATGGGTATTATGAAATAATACATGATGAATAAAACACAACTTGACATTGCTGTGGCAAAGCGGAGTCACTGTTACTACCCCAAAGTTGATTATTTTCCAGTAACAGCACGTCACAAAGTGTTTTACTCCTCTTATACCACAGCAATTTACCAGCAATTATAATTTTTACCTTATTATTGAATGATACATCATACTTTTTAACTGTTTATTGTTATATTTAATGTTATAGAACATCTGCGAGACATGTTAGTTCCTGTAATCACTTATGTTATGGCAGCTATAAACAGTCCTTCAAAACCTTCTCTCTTTTTCGCTCTCTTGAAGTTAATAATACAACAACAACAACAAAAAAATGCAGCTGTCATGTTACCGAGGAACCGGAAAGTGTAAAGAACTCTCCTGAAGACTTTCCTGTGTCGGAAAACTTACTGACTGTTACAAAGCACTGACACTGGAGTCTCCTTCTCTAAATGTTAACTGTCTCTTCACGGAGAACTTCACCATATCCACGCATTGAGAGGTCATGCATTTTTCTTTGTTAAGTAACAGCACATTTTTTAGTCTGTTTAATATTAGCCTTAGATTATGTGGTGGATCCACCGTACAAGTCCCGGTTGTTACTATAGAAACAATAACATATTAGAATGTGCACATTAATATAAACCTGTGATTTGCCTTGCAGTGAGAACGACTGTCAGAGCAGCTGTTATAGAGAATTAATCAACACCTTCAGAGCAGTCAGAATTGAGAATTCAGCACTGCCGTGCTGTGGTATTAAATTAATAATTAAAGCAATATTTAAGCTACCTTAATTTTGTTCAATATTTTAGTCTGTTGACTGAAAAATTAGAAACCAAAATTATGCATCATAAAAATATTCAACTGAGCGATTATTAATGATTAATGATTAGTTGATGTTGACCAACCCCTAGCATTCATCATTATTCTCTCAACATTTCTATCCTTGTAGTGAAGTTTATCAGCTGCCCACATGTAGGGCTGAGCGATCGAGTCAACAGTTTTAGAAATATAACATGACTTTAAGAGCAGAACATGCCTAGAAGGCATCACAATCTGATGCAATTTCTTTTCAAAAGGTGAAAGCCTGGCAGACAAAGCTGTGTATAAGCTGTGTATAAATGCAAGCAGATGTACTAAAATACTTAATATTTTAAAATAAGACATTGACTAAATTGAGGTTTATGTAGCCAGCTACTTTGTTTATATGTAACAGCTGTAGTAAGTATTAGCTTACTCTGTTAGTTAGCTAACCTTAAACATACATTTATCAATTATGTGCAAATTTTCCGTTTCATTGTATTATGCGCAATATCCAAAACAAAATTCATTTGTAAGAAAAGGCAGGAATGCTAACACCACCACTAAGTTATTCATCCTACATTCACAATTACATTATGAAAGATGGTCTAAGAATACCATCAAGCTAAAACACTGGAAGGGAGGAGTTACTACTAGCATATTATAGTAACTATAAATT
Source organism: Pangasianodon gigas (assembly GCA_022758105.1). Lineage (NCBI taxonomy): Eukaryota > Metazoa > Chordata > Actinopteri > Siluriformes > Pangasiidae > Pangasianodon > Pangasianodon gigas. The sequence continues at coordinate 26,894,112 of CM040459.1, forward strand.
ATTTGCTAACTACATTTCATTAATATTAGTTTCATTTCAGTTAGTGGTGGTGTTAGCATTCCTGCCTTTTCTTACAAATGAATTTGTATAGAATGAAATGGAATCAAGCACACCAGTCCTGGATGTTCAAATTTGTCTGAATGTTTCTTGATACAGTATCTAGGTCAAAAGAGAACATTTAATTTCAACGTAACTGTGTATATGAGCGTGAGTGTGTGCACGCATGTCCTGCGATGGACTGGTGTCCCATCCAGTGTGCATTTCTGCCTCACACCCAGTGCTCCCTGGATTAGCTCCAGATCCAGATCCAGTAAATCCAGTAAATCCCAATCAAAAGTTTGGACACATTAGATTTAAGATCTAATATTGAATGTTTTGAAATGCAATTTTTCCGATGACATAGTTTTTACAAATAAGTAGTTTTCATTTAGAACTTAGGAGAAGCAGTGAGGAGCTTGGCCTATTTGGGAACTTTAACAAAGCCTCCTGGGTGAAGCTCCTTATAAAGTGGTTGAGAAAATGCCAAGAGTGTGCAAAGAGTATGTATACCTGATGAGGTATACTGCCAAGAATTTAAAATGTAAAATAGTTTTGATTTATTTAACACTTTTCATTTGAACTTTCCATTTGCGTTCTGTAGATGAATCCCATTTCCAAGTGCTGATGGAGGAGGTCTCCCGCTTTGTGTGGCCTCTTTGTCTCTAAGACAGCACTAAAGGATTTTCAGAGAAGCTCTGTCTGGAGCGAACATGAGCATATGACAACCAGTTTAATCCATCTGCCACATAGCGTTGAGACACCAAAGCCCTCTTTCTGAAGCTGTGAGAATGAATTCTAACACTGTTTGCTGCGCAGTGTGTGAGTAATTGTCTTGGAATTCACATGGATCAATCACACTGAGCATTCATCATCATTAGTAACAGTGACAGCCAGCACCAGATGCTTCAACATAGTGAATTTCCCCAGGCTATACTGAGATGAGTCAGTTTATTCACATAGATTTGAATTTGCCAGTTTCATATAGGAGTCCTTGGGGTCCTGCAACTTATACACACTATGTATATATCTTAATTAGATTTGAAATTCAAATTCAAGACATTTGTGCAAGGTGAAAACATTGAACAGAGTTAAACTTTAGGCTAATGAGAAGTTAAGTGATGTGGTGACTACCACTGGACATCCATGTTTCTTTGCTCCAGATACTTTTTCCTGGTCCTGAGCTTGGGTTACTGTCTGTGTGGAGTTTCTGTTTCTGTCTCCCTGTGACCTTTTGGATTGTTTCCTTAGTATTAATAAGGTTCTATCTGAAATAAGATTAAATGGAAGACAGTACCTTATAATACTATGGTCACGAAATGTCTTTGGTTCATTCTGACACTACTGAACAAGTCATCAACTGGTGGATCAAGGACTTGAAAAAATACTGTAGCAGAGCTAATACATGTATGAAAAACCTGGATGTAATTTAGCAACTCCAGCTTTCTAACCATGAACCAACTCGGTTTCTGTAGCACATCCTCTATTGCGCTTTATCCAATCACATGCATTTATGTAATTTATTTAGCTGAAGGCAGCTCATCAGACCAGAGACTAGGTACACACACAGGTACACAGCTAGAGGCATTAGCTGAGAAAGGGGAGAGTTTTCACAAATGTGCATAGATTTTTCATTTAATTTACCACCTCTGGTCTGATTAGCAACACAGAATGAACAAGTTTATTCCCCCCGCATCAAATTCAATACATGTCTGTAGCACTAGTCAAATGTAAAGCATCACTACTAACAAAACTACAAACAAAACAAAACCGCTTCAGATTGTCTTATTTATAGCCATATACTATTCACTGATGGTTAAGGCATTAAAAGGTAAGCATTGTCACCATTCAGTCATGTTCCTTGCTTATCTGGACCATCGTAAGCAAGACGTTTTATGTAATCGGACCCCTTGCACACTTTAGTTGAATACCCCTGCTATAAAAAAATGATGCACTGAACACATGCAATTTATAAATGAGCGATTTCCCTCCAGAATTTATATTTAAGCAGGAATATATTTAATTGATGAAAAAGACATAATTTTTCATGTTTTGGTTTTGTATACGTCCTGTAGCTAGCTGTCGTTTGTGTAGCTATAGACTAGCCTGGTGCTATGAGTGGTAAACTAAAGATAGGACTGCCCATTAGCGACCAGAGTAAAGCAATTTAATCAACATGAGGTAAAATCGCTGGTGTAAATGCAGGGTAAAGTGACCAAATTGCCACAATGTAAAAGAGTGCTTGACATTTCTATATCTGTTTGTTTTGTCTTCTCAGCCTCACCAGTCAAAACCCCCAGTTAGTTTCTCTCAGAATTAGTTTTGAAGTGTGTGTGTGTGTGTGTGTGTGTCCATCATCATCTTCAATGCTATATGTAGCTTTTTTGAGACAGAGGGGATAGAAAAAGAGAGAATCACATTCTTTGTTTCTATTAAGTGTTTTTTTTTTTTAAGTAACAGCAGAAGAGCATCGAGAGTGAAAGAAAGGAGAAGCTCTTCCACAACGCCCACCATCTCCATGATTTATACATTCCTAGAACAGTCTCTCACCATTTGGAGCTCCAGTGAACAGAGATGCATTAAACCTAATTCTTCAGACCTCAGTTGGCATAATAACCCTACATTACAGAAGATTTCAGCAATTTACCAAGAGAATTTTACTCTCTGATTGCACCAAAGCCTCTCTACACTTTGCGTTGCTAATTTATTAACTCTGAAGATCGACGAGTGAGAAAGTGAAAGCGACAGAGAGAAAGAGCGAGCGACAGAAGGATCAGTCCCTTAGCTGAACCCAATTATGTCTAATGGCTTCTGCTCTTTCATATTACCATTTTTATCTGAGATTTGCATGCTGTCATGCCAGCCTGGCTGGAGAGCCCTCAGCTCCTTATAGAAGTTGACAGAGATGTTTAAGGACAGCTAACAGTGAAAATCAAATGTAATCATTTTGGGCCATATTTCAGTTGGTTCTTGATCAACTTGTGGGTTCTCAGTACCGCTGATTAGACATGGAAAACTTTGCTGTGTTCGAGGTGGTTCCTCGGGGTTCTGTTCTCTAAAACATGCTAACACAGTAATGATAACGACAACAATAATACTTACACAAATTACACACTGGAGATTCTAGACAGGGAATTTAATGGCAGATGCTCCACTTAAACATATTAAAAATACATGTGTAAACGTGTGATATGGTGAAGTATTCTGTGAGGAGATGTACAGTATATTAGGAGTCTGTAGTGTCTGTGCATGGAGTTGTAGCAGTAACTTTGTGTTTTCCAAAACTGGAAAGTTTTCAGGATACAGGACGTTGAGGTTTCTGGCTAACAAGAACGTTTTTCGTGCATGTTTCTCAACATTAGATGTAACTATAATTTGAAAAAAGTATGATATATATAAGAGGAATAAAACACTTTAGGTGTGCTGTTGTAGGAAAATAAACAACTTGCTTCATTGACTCGTTTTCCTTTATCAGCACACCCTGCTGGGTTTTATTCACAATTTATCCAGTTTTCAACAACCGTTTTTTGCATCAAACAACTAGAAACTAGAGCCAACACAGGAAAATAGTTCAATTTTATGAGTTGATTTGCGTATTACACATGCTAAAGCAATCATATTTTAACCTCTGACTCTGCACTTATTATTCATTTATTCATCTTAAAGCATATTATTCAGCAAGTAATATGAATTATTCAGTAACTAAAATGTAACTAAAAGGAAAAGGATGTAGTTACAAAAGAGCCCTGAGAGTTTAACCGGTTAATTCAGCTAACAAAAGTTGCTTTTAGCTACAATCTATATACAAGGTGCAGGAATTGTCTAGATTAAAATGGGGTCATTCTGTAAAAGTGAAATTTACTACATTGTAGAGTTCTTGATTTCCCGGAGAGCCTGAACTCTTGATCTTTGTCCTTGTTTCCATTTTGGAGCTAAACTTTCAAAATTGAATTTGGGTGAAGTGAATTCAGTCCTAAATATTACAAAATATTACAGCTTTACATCAAATAATAATTAAATTTTATTTTCAGTAATTATATCATATTTTGTTATCTTTAGTACATGTAGTTTACAGTATGTACCTCTCTGTGTCTTCTGAAAGCTATAGGCATCATCATCATCATCATCATCATCATCATCTCTCTCTCTCTTTCTTTGTATCCCAGTAGCACAGTATCATTTTCCAAGCAGCACTTCCTAATTAATGCTTTCAATGAACAGTTTTACAGCTAGTTAATGCTACAGAATGGCGTTTACTTCCAGTCAGAGGAGCAGACATTGGATGCCATTATGTGTTCGCAACAGAGCTTGAAAAGAGCAATTGGCATTTTGCAAAGCAAATGGGCATCTCATGCCGGAGGGGGGCAGTTTAGGTAGATTGAGTGAAAAAGGTGCAATCAGGTGAATGACTCCACTCGGAAAATGTAAATGTGCCCGGGGTTAAATGCTCTGAATAAACACAGAGAGAGCTTGATGTCTCCTCTCATGCGGGAAGAGAGGGAACTTTCTATCCTGTACGCACTTGACACTCATCCTTATGAGACTGGGATTAGTATCTGATGGTGATATAAACAGGGACCCCAATATCACAGGGTATATCATAGTATAAACCACCCTTCCAGCACAGAAAAATTAATTTTATAATTTTGGGTGATTGTCTGATTGTTTCCCGGTTGTTTAAATGCGTGAGATTTTCACTGTTTTCCCACCAATTACATAATCATTGCTGGCTAGTTATGCACAGAACTTTCTCCATCATTAGCTAGCCAATTACATTTTAGCTGATTAGCTAATACTGCTTTCCTGCTTTCTTTAGTTTAACACTGTGTGTCTGGACGTAATTCTTATTTACAGTTTGTACAGTCTGAAAGTAACAACTTGCAAACATTAGCATAATATTAGCATATTCTCACACTGGCTTAAAAAGTGGCACGTTTCTAAATTGGAAAACTGGTGAAATTTTTACCTAACTATGATTCCTAATGGATTGTTTTCAAGAATTTATATAGGACTATGTTAGTCACATAGCTAGATATCAAACAATGACAGTGCCAGCCATGCTTCTTCCATCTAGCTAATGCTATCTAGCTAGTCACATTCTGCCTACAACTACAACTAACAGTGGTCTCTTAAAGTTCTGAGCTAGTGATTGGAAGGTTGTAGGTTCAAATCCCAGGACTATCAGAGACTATTTTACATATCTGTTTGCAATGTAAGGAATAAAACCAGAAAATAACCAATGATGCCCTCATCATGAGGCTGTGATGCAGCCCAGTTACTGTTACCAACCCGAAGTTGAATATTTTTTTCTATAACAGCACGTCTCAAAGTGTTTTATTCCCCTTACACCACAGCAACTGGCCAAGGATTTAATTTTTTTATTAATTAAAGAATGGCACATCATACTTTTTGTTTTTAGTTACACTTAATGTTATGGAACAAGTTAGTTCTTGTTATTACGTACATTATAGAGACTACAAACGGTCGGTCCATCACCAGCCTCTCTTTTTTTCTCTCCCTTGAAGTTAATAATAAGACAAAAAAAGCAGCTTTTCATGTGCAAAGTCCTCCATGGTGAAGACTTTCCAGTCGGTCAACTTGTTGACTGTTACAAAGCGCTGACACTGGAGACTCCTTGCCTAAATGTCTCCCTTTACAGAAAACTTGCAAAATGACCAATCAGATTTAAGACTTTAGTAGCACTGTTATGTATGTTAATAATATCTTAACATAAATATTTTTTGTAACTTCTGAGAATGAAGGAACATCTGTGAAACCTAACACACTCAAACATTTTGTTAGTATACATATATTTTTTTGTCTTTATCCTAAGGGTATGCAAAGTTTTGCACTCAGCTACATGAACAGTAGATTCATTAGGTAGCACATATTGCAAAATGCTTTGAATTCCTGAGAAGCGAGTGCTACTAATGTAGCCTGTATCTCGTTGAATCCTGCTGCACAAGAGAAATAAAAGGGATAAAAAGCATATGGAGTTTAATCACACTGACAGGTGGCAGGTGCTTGTATTGGACAAGAGAAAGAGATTCTAGGAGGGTTTCTACGACTTATATGAGTCACTGTAATTGATTTATAAGGGTCTTCCGAGAGAGCATTGAGTGGTTGAGTGGCTTTTAATATGGAGAGATGCAGTTAGCAGCACACGCCATGGCCTAAATAGGATTAAGTAGCTTTAAATTGTGGCGTCCATTAACACTCATCAGCCTGCATGGGCGTCCAGGAGCATCCCATGGGTGCAGTTAACATTAGGATTAGCAGACCTTGCCTTATCAACATCCCCCTCTCCCTCTCTCTCTCTCTCTGTCTCTCTTTCTGTCTCTCTTTCTCTTTCTCTCTGGCTGTCTTTCTTTTGGAAAGTGGAATGACCCTGCATATTTTTTTGTTCCTTTCTGCTGTCATTATTTAAGAGGTTCATTAGTGATCGACTCCCTGCTCAGTGTAAGCTTAAGCCTTATTCTTGACTCATGTCCCTAAAATGAGATTTTACACACACATGCATGTACACAGAGAACAGAACAGCGAGCCATTAGTGGCATCTGCAAAAAGCAAAAAAAAAAAAAAAAAGGACAGTGATTATATAAGTTAGAGCTCATTGTTACAGACATCAACGTTTTTGTGACTGAGAGCACAGTGGCCTGGAATTCGAAGCAGATTAACGGAAACATAAACTAACCCATTACAGGAAACAGCCCTCACAGCATGGCCAGGAATATGACCTTGAGCAAGGTTTAAAAGCTTGAGAGTCTAAAGAGATATACACAGGGAACTCAGTGTATATCACTCAGTGAAGTGTAATTTCAGAATTAAGGATGAATATTGAATACTTGCAAGTGACACCAATGATTATGACAGCACAGTACACAATAAATATTTAAATAGTTTCCAGATCCACTGTAACATTGACCAGGATAAAGCAGTTAAACTGAATGAATGAATGTAAGAATAAACTTCAACTACAAATCATCAAATACAGTTTAAATTGATTGAAGACAGGTTTCTGAGTGCTGAAACAGAAAAGCGTTCGCCATATCATCAGGAGTTTGAGTTTAAATTGCAATGATGCCGCAGAAATCATTAGCGTGGCTGGCCTTATGTGTCTCAGAGGAAGCATGTGCTAAACTTCACCCTCCCCAGTTGGCAGTTGTCATGTGATGATGAGAATTAGCTAGTCTGTAGGAATCGGTAATGACTACAGTTATAGGAAAAATAGGTTAAAAAATGATTGAAGTGAAGTATCAAACAATGAAATGAAATTCTTTTGAGAAATCAACCTGTAATCCTAATTTTAAATTGTGTTACAGTGGTATTTGGGGTTAAAAACTAATTTGACAATCTGATTGATTAGAGGGACATTGAGGGCAGGGACGGGACTGCCAGATCTGTGTGACACCAGCCCCAGGCCACTGCAATCTACAGTGCCTGAAAAAAGAGCTTGCGGAAGCCGGTCATTTTATCCAACTTTGGAGCTCTATTTCCTGTTAAAATGATGCCACAGGCGCTGCTACGGAGCTCATTATGTTTCAATCGATCATTTTCCCCAGGTCAGAGACTTTGTTTATTCAATGAAATTTTGGGGAGAATTTATAAATTTATTTATTGATTTTTAAGATATTTTTAAGATATGGTGAACCTATAGTACATTATGTTCACAATATCGAACCTTGGTTTATAGCAATTTTTTTATTTATTTAGTTTTATACAGATGAAAATACACATGATTTTGAATTGTTTATGATTCAGAAATAAAATAGGAGTCTTTTCAGTCATAATTTTTCTTCATTAAAATTTTGTTAAAATTTTCATTAAAATATTCAGAGAATTGAATTGAATTGAATTGTGAAGCCAGCATCATGTATTGAATTGAATTGTGACTCGAGTGTATCGTTAGACTCCTATTGTCCAAACCTTTGACTGGTAGTGTATTTGCCAATTATGTTAGTTTATGGCATTCCAGAGATCTGAGAAACAGGCTGACTAAAACTTTTTCAACGTTTCTCTATAGTTTCCTTCTGGATATGTAGCCTTGATAGTGAAAATAGACCAGCTTTAATATTCTAGCCCTTTTTAGATCATAAATTATGAAGAAAGCACCAAGAATAAGACAAAAAAGCCAACGGGAAGACAAACTTACTGAGCTCTTCAGATTTAATGACACTAATTTACTATTAATTGCTCCTTAATTTTGTCTATAAACAGCTTCAATCTACGTCAGGAACCGTCAGTGGAGAAATCAAAGACAGAACACTAACCATTGACATTTGTCTTGATGACCGAATTGTTACGACTGTAGTAATGAATCAAATTTGTTTCCCAGATATTCCATATGACCTATGACCTGGCCAGTGCGATGGTGCGTATCGTGAATCTGATTGGCATGATGCTCCTGCTGTGCCACTGGGATGGCTGCCTGCAGTTCCTCGTACCCATGCTGCAGGACTTCCCTCCAGACTGTTGGGTCGCCAAAAACAAGATGGTGGTGAGTATTTTCAGACAGTTCCTTAATCTCAATCAGATTTTTTTTTGGTGGGGGGCTCACGCTGTCTCATCCTCATCTCATGTGATTTCTGTTAATTACAGGACTCAACCTGTGCATGTGCACAAGCTGAGATTCATCTGCTCTGTGTTTTGTGACATTTGGTCTATTCCTTTTTTTGCATTTGGTCTACAGTATTCACAGATTCATCTCAGTATGCAGAAAAAGTTAGCATACTTTCTTGAAGGTGACATTTTACAAGGTGTGTTATTAAAAAAAATAGTCAAGGAGAAGTGGCACAGATGCTAATTTTTTGTAAAGCCCTACTTCAATATCAGTCAAGTATTGACAATTTTCCAGTGAGCACCCTCGCTGTGCTTTAATTTTGTGTTATTGTTAGTCAAGAGGTGTTCCGTTTTCGAGAGGCCCTGGTGCTCAGGAGAGTGACGAGAGAGCCTGGTCTCATTACAAACTCTCTTCCACCTGGTAATTGAGTTCCCTTTCCGCTTATATAAACAAGCCGCTGAACACCTGAGGTGTGACCCTGGATCACCTGCATGAGAAGGACTGGAGTATCCAGCCAGGGGCCAGATAAGAAAAGACTCATGTGACATTTGATTTATAGCCAGAATTCACCGATGAGGCTTCCGGGAACTTGTGGGCTTTGGAGGACTAATGGTGATTTGGTCATTACCTTACAGAATACCTAAAATAGCACAGACAATTCAGAGCTGAGTTATAAAGGCTGATCAGATTGAAAGTAGGCCACCAAAACTCTGAGGGTAGAACAAGTGCAATGTAGAGAATAAGAACAAGTGCAATGTAGAGAATTTGGGAGAATTTGGGATGATGAAGCATGCCATGGAGGAGGTGATCACACAGAGATTGAAGATACTGTTATGTTAAAAAGAAATTACTGTTTTTTCCCACCATTTTCTCCCCAATTTGGTCACCCACCAGCCAGCCTTCAACCAGGGAGGGTGAAAGCCAACACGTGCTTACACTGAGACACTTGAGTTCAGCCAACTTTTTGAACTATTACTCATGCTGCTTCACAAGGCGGCATAACACACTTGGAGGAAAGCACTATCTGCCCTCTTCTGCATACAATGGGCTACTTGCACTCAGGACTATGACGTATTACTATTTTGAAATAGCACGGATCTTGCGTCTCTGGTAGCACTGCTTACATTCTGTGCTACAATGAGACAGCAACGTCTAACATTTGTTTTTTTTTTCAGTCTTACAATGAAGTCATAGTGTTGGGCTAATGTTAGCTTGAGTGTTTGTTTCCATTAATAGATATTTTCTTACCTTCATAGTTGTTTATGTATGACGAAGCATACAGTCTAGCACCTTTCTCAAGCTTACTAAAATGAGCTTTGACAGTGTTCTTACATATATTATAAACATCACTGACATTCATTTTTGGGTGCTCCTGCAGACACTGGGTGTAAAGTAACGGCATTGCCATAATAGTGGATGAGCCGGAAGTAGAACTACTGTTTTGATTATAATGCGGAAGTGTTTGTGCAAGTAGCCCATTGGCTATTGTCTCTGTGATTGGGGAGAGAATATGCCATCCTTCCCACCCAGAGAACCGGGCCAATTTTTGCTTCCTTGGCACTGCCGATGGCTGTGGCATCGTGGGGCTCTCCCGACGATAGCGCTTTTCTGTTGTGCCACTTGGGTGCTCAAGTTACTGATGGTTTTGTTGTTCTTCTGTTACACCACAATGTTATCAGATGCAACCCCAATAATTAATGCACTGCTTAGTCACATGTGGACCATTATTGTATTGTTTCATCATTTCTTTCCCAATCTGGCAGCTCCTGTTTAGGAATTCACCTCTGCAGAAATGAGTTTTAAAGCAAATTGAACATGTCTCCTGAGGAAAGCACTGGTATTGATTACATGTATTTCCACACAGATCCAAAGGAAAAGAGACATGTATTCACAATTTAGGGACGCAATGAAATTTCACATCTCTCTAAACAGCTGAACTGCCTTCCTCACATTTTCCAGAGCCTTTATGTGTCCAAGCCCATTTCATTCACATTCTGCATGCTTAGCATGTGTGGCGCATTTCGGGTTCTGAATGCCACAGTCCAGAAACACCTGCTATGGCCGCCTCAAGTGGCCCAGACCTTTGAGACTGTAGTGCTAGTTGACCTTTAGCATAGTGTGTGTGATGGCCTCAGGGTGTGTGTCCCTCTTCCCCCCTGCAGAACGATACGTGGGGCCAGCAGTACTCATATGCCCTCTTCAAGGCCATGAGTCACATGCTGTGCATCGGTTACGGCATGTACCCTCCAGTGGGAATGACGGACGTTTGGCTCACCATCCTCAGCATGATCGTTGGAGCAACATGCTATGCTATGTTTGTGGGCCATGCCACGGCACTCATCCAGTCTCTGGACTCCTCACGCAGGCAGTACCAAGAAAAGGTAAGTAAGAGCTGGTTTGCTAAATGGGAATTTTATAGAAACCAGTGGAAGGTCATGCTAACAGTGATGCAAATAGAGTCAGAGAGTAATAGTCCATTACCAGAACATAATTTTGACTTATTGCATCATTCAAAGATTAGACCATTCTTCACTCATACTGTTTTTTGTAAGACTAAGTAATTGAAATCACAGTGTGTAAGGTATAAAGAATTGATCAGTATCAGGGTTTGAGTCATTAAGAGTTGCAATTAATACAGTATGTTAAATATCATGTCCACACTATTTTTAACCCATGTTGTTGCCCACATATGTACACCCATTTTGACCCTCTTTGCTTTCCACATTTGCTCATAGTTTCCTCTTCTTGTTAATACTCACACCTTTGGTAATTATAATTGGTTCCACTTGTTCCTCATTTCAGTGTTTCATATTTATGCCCTATGTTTAATCCTCTACTCTACAGCAGTTCTTACAAATTATTTTTTATTTTTAAATGAAGACAATGAAGACAGTTCTTGATAGTGGCCTCTATTTCCTAATACCACATTGGTAATGAATTGCCAGTTTTCATGTAGGGCATTTGTAGAGCTTTGGTATGAGGGACTAAATCTTAGTACTGGCTAGTATAAGTGACGTTTTTTTGTTAGAAAGACACAAATAAGACTTATCTATATAGTTACTTTCACATCTTATTTTCTTACCTCAGCATACACAATGTAATATTAATCACCACAGCCCATATGATGATGTGTAAGCACATAACAATACTGGTTAAAGGATATAACTTAATAGTCAACATACTGTATGTGAAATTTTAGTATGGAAAATTATACCATCCTTATAATTCAGTTTGATGGATTAGATCTCTGTGAGAGTTTTGTGAAACATAGTGGATGGAACATATTTAACTGTTTTGTAGCTAACAGTGTAGCTTCTTTACTGTTTCGATTAACAGTCAGATTTGTGTTTGTTGTTAGCCAGAAGTCTTGCTTTTAAGTTAAATTTAGCTAGCTAACCTAACATACCTGACTGACAGTGTACGTAACTGGCTAGCCAAGTGTGTTATTTAGCTAGCTTTGCTAACTCAGTCTATTATATAAGAGCTAACGCTATTTAAAAATGTGTTTTTTGACTAAGATAGTCTTTGATTGTGAAGAAGCAAATGTAGAAGTGATTGTGTATGATAAAGCTAAAGGGTTTAAAAAAGGGTTAAAGTGCTGCTACTGCTAGGCTACTGGTAAATTCAGTATTTCTGGTTGCTACAATTCCCTTACTCGTTAGCTATATTAGCTTTGTATCTGTAGGGCAAAACTAATGAAGCGTAGTTTGGACACCAACCATTTCTTGCTGGTTGACTACATTACAGGCATATGGAAAATTCTAATCCTTTAACACATCCAGAGTTCCTAGATTAGAAATGATAGCAAGCCACGCAGGGTACTGTGAACCAAGTGCTCACCTGAAGTGGTGGACAAAACCGCATGATGCCAGTGTGTGGCAAGTCTCCACTCTCTCCCTCACGCCCTCCTCTCCCTGGGTATGGCAGGTATAATAATGAGCAAAGCTGCCAGCCTGCCACATGGCTCGCCATCTGTGGAGTAAGATGGAAAGATGGAAATGGAGAAAGGGAGATGGAGGGAGGGTAGGTGCTCCCCAGGAAATGGAGGGACGGTGGGTCGTATGGGGTGTGAGATGCTGCCAGAAGATTGATGGGAAAGAGTGAAAAAACTGCAGAGAGAGAGAGACAGGGGCAGCAAGACGGAGGAACAGGGCGCATTTGATAGATAGAAAGAGTGAGAACGTGGTGTAAATATATATAGACAAGTTTCAGAAGAACCTGGAAAGACATACTAGGAAGAACAGGGGAACGGTAATTGAGTGTGACATACACGCACAGCAACAAATTGTTATGCCGAGGTCATTTAAAATAGTTCAGAATACCAAAAACAATGAGAAGCCAAAATAAAATAGAAATTGCAATATAAATACTAATAGAGTGTGTATTTTTTTAAAGTAACAAAACACTTAGGGGGTGTGCTGTTATAGGAAACTAATCAACAACAAGATGGTGTGATGTGTCACGATGCGAAGCGGAGTTACCGCCACCAAGGTCAATATTTTTCTTCATGTCCATGAAGTGTTTTAATCTTCTTATACCACAGCAATTTGCTAGCGATTATGATGCATCATACATTTCATCTATTTATAGTTACATTTAATGTTGAACATCTGCTTGTTAGAGATAAACCATAAAGCCCAACATTCTCAACATTTTCTGAAGAATTTCCTCTGGCAGAAAACATTCAAAGCTTTACCTCCGACTGTTACAAAGTGCTGACACTGGAGACTCCTTCCAAACATGCTAAATAAAGTATTTGTACTCTGTTTTTCTTTCACCTAATACTTTAGACATTTGCTTTCTACATTTCAAGTGAAAAGTTTCTTTCTACTCACTACATTTTTGAACATCAGTGTGTAATTTGAGTCAGATGTCTTATTCTTTTGTGAATCTTTCCTCAACTTTTACTTTCATACTTTTAGCAAATTTATGAGTTCATACTTTTCCACTTTAACTTGAGTGAGGAATGCTTCAACTTAGGATTTGTTAAGATGAGTAGTTGCACTTTTCCAACCTCTGCGTATGAGGACCCTCAAAGTATGAGGCTAATAAGGCAACCACTTTCAGAACACATAAAAAGTGTTGTGCAAAGCATTACATTTTTTGTTGTGCTTGGCCTAGCAGATCAGTTAGTGACATATGCCTCCATAGCCTGAGTGTTTCTATGCAGACAATCTTATTTATACCAAATACAGACACTAGACATGTGTTCATGTCAGACAGTGAACGTGTTTGAGAGAGAAAGCTGAAGAAGTTAGAGAAGGGGAGAGACGAGGTGAGATATTCAGTGAGATAGAGAGAATCCTTGAGTGTGCAGGAAACTGAAAATTTTCATGAGTCCTTGAGAGCTCAAAAATGATCAAGAAAAGGAAACTGGAGCTGCATATTTGCTATGTTTTTTATGCAGTTTTCTTCAAAGCAAGGATATAGATATAAAAAATTAAAACTTCATCGATTTCTGGTCATTACTGATGTGAGCCCATGGTTTGAGTGACTGAATAAAACTGGTGAACAATACAGTAGTTGGCCTGGACCCCTGACATTGCTGTGTTCAATACTACTAGCCTGCCATGCTATTCAGTCTGAACTAAACCCTAAAGCATAATTGGACAATTAGGACTGTTCAATGCTACGTGCAAGATTCTGCCCAATTATAGAGTTAGTCACAGTAGGTTACACTTGCTAGATTAGCTGTTGCTTGCTACTTAGCTTTTATTTTGTAACAAATAGGACTCGGGAGTTGATAGAGGATCCGTGTACACATCTCCGAGTCATAATGGTAGTAATTGGGTGGTAATTGGGTCAAAACACAATAAAGACAGTCAACAGACATCAGATTCAACACAACACAGAGCTAGCACAAATGCTTGGGATTGGCAAGACTTCACTATGCTGTATAGCAATGACTAGGGGTGCTTCTTATTTCCCCGCTTACTTGTTTTCTTTTCTTTCTTCCCTTCCTGGCTATATAGCTCATCCCTTTAAGGAAGCGGGGAAAGGAGGCGAGAAAAAGAAATGAGAACAGGAAGAATCATATTGACAAAATCAAATGTTTTTTGCTCACTGATGGAATTTTTTTTTACTTCATATCTTATTATTCTCAGACAAACAGTAAGATGAAAGTTTGAAAAATATTAATAGTGTTTAATTATTTTTAAAAATTCTCTCAAGCAATTATCATTTTTAACCTGAGCAGAACAGACAGGTTCAAATGGTGCACTTTTGCCATCTCCTCAGCCAGTTAACTGATTGACCGCACACTATCTGTTACCTTGATGGCCGCCATTCCATAGCAACCTGCTCCCATGGAAACAGTGCTCGCTACATGTCTCATTTGGAGGCAGCCCCCTCGGGCCAGGCTGCCTGCAGAGGGGATATTAGCGTGGTAAACAGCGATTAATATTTCAGGTTGAGGCCTTTTAATTCATTTCTCTTTGAGCGTGGGTTATGTTGATTAATGCTACTTCACTCGTCTGTCTCTGTGTGGATAAAGAACAAGAGGGTGGAGTGTCAGCCTGATACTCTGAGGTGTGTTTGGGTTTATGAGTGTTTTAGCAGGCACGCTAGTTTATGAGTGTTTTAGTAGGCAGATTTACCACAGATGTAAAGCAAATTTTCTGGACGACAAAAAATATGTATCATTATACTATATGTTAATATGAATTTTGTTTGTAGCCAGACAGACCAGTTGTGATTGTAACTGATAAAGTTTTGTTGTGGCTAAGAAATCCTTAGCTAGCTCACTGACGTGTATGTGCTAAAGGTGGCTTAATTTTTTCTATCTATTGCTACTTTTCAATGCTATCATGTGTTCACTATGTAAATGAGAAGATTGAAAATGAACAACCCAGATTTCTACAGAAGTGAGTGTTTTCTGAAAGCTCACTGTTCTCGAGTTGTGACAGAAAGTTGATATGTTGGAAATTCAGTCAGTGGTCAGTGCTAAGTGTACTCGTACAGATTTTTTTCTTAATATTTATTGACATGTCTGAGGGAAATGTTTTGTTTCTACAGTCATTATTCCTTTACACTATCTGTAGACCTAACAGCTACATGCTAGCTAGCTAAATCATTAGCTAATGATAAGGTTAGCTAGTTCCAAGCAACAGTATTCTCACAATTTGAACCACTTAAATGGCAACCCTACTGAAATATTCAACTTGGTCTCATTTTTTGGTTTCTACAGTCACTATGTCTTTACACTGTCTGTAGACGTAACAGCTACATGCTAGCCAGTTAAATCATTAATCTCATCATTAGCTAGCTAGTTCCAAGCAACAGTGTTCTCACATAGCAAAAACAAAAGGCAAAGGCAAAAGGTGGACTATTTTGTTTTGAACAAAGCAGTTTCTGAATTACTGCTACTAATGCTACATTGTACAAGTTGTTTTTAAGAAAATCTCACAACAGTAAGTTAAATAGAAAATCTTTTTGATCAATTTATTGATCAATTTAGCCAAGCAGTAATAAGGAAACTGGAAAATAACTTAGCAGCTCTTAATGAGGGTCTACTAGCTTGACTAGCTCGGCCTGTGTTTTGGACCCAGCTGGATTTTTCAGTATTTTTCAGTAGTGTTCAGTAGTACAGATTATGTTCTCTAAAAGCTGTTTCTGGAAACTCCATAAAATGTGTGATTTTGTAAATCATATTCAAGCTAGAGGGCTGACATTGGACCTACACCTGTAAAAACAAGTCTGATTGCCTGTATGGTAGTCTGAAGTTACATTACCATTCAGTTGACGTGCTGCAGGAAGGCTTTTATAGATGAAGCTCAGACCCGTGCTTCACTTGAAAACATTGCAAAATAAAATCTGATTGGCCAAAAGGCCCTTCCCCCTACCATTTTGTTTTCACTGATGGAGTCTTCATACAGAGGAGTGGGATGTGAAAAGCAGTTCAGGATGTTTAGACGAAAATAGATAGAAGAGAACAAGAGAGGCAAGCTCCGAAGAAGAAAACATATCAGTGAATTCATATTTCTTTACTCTAAAAACTGTTGCGTTAGCAGAGAAGACGAATTTGGACATAGCCAAGGAGAAACAGGAAGACGTACTCTATATGCTGTGCTCAATTCAGAAAATTGTGTTTCCACCCCATTTCTTTCATCTTTTCCTTATATAAATATACATACATACATTTCAATGTTCTATCATCCAAGCGTAAAACCTCTTTCTTGAATAGCTGGATTTTCTATTCTGGAGTTTCCATTTGGGTTCCCTTATGCACAAATAAAACAGGCAGATGAAAAGCCCATTTAAGTCACCACGCATGAGTACATTATTGCTCCGTCTAGCATCCAGAAGAGTTCTTTAGGGGGAACCCTAATAGTTTCTTTATGAAACAGATAGTTTTTTGTGAATATTATTAATAATAAATATTTTATTTTTGATAGAGTTTGATCTTAAAGCAATGAGCCTCTCAAGGGTGTGTGCTACAGTGATTTTATCAGGGTTAAGGTTGTTTTGGCACTCTGCTTCACACCATGCTCTTGTTCTCTAGTACAGAGGGTTTCTCAATCAGAAAAGGTACCAAGAAGAACCCCTTTAGAAATCCAAAGCCATTAACCATTGGTGGTTTAGACACTTTGTTTCTAAGTGTATGCATGTGTAGGGGATTTATGATTTATTAATATACAGTTTACAGTCAACACTCTTATATATCATCATGTATACAGTTTGTGTTTTGGTGAAGATCCTCTATAGCCAAGATCTTTCATCCTATTACCTCTCTGGTTAAATATCAAATATCAGCTTGGCCATTATACTAATCACATCAGCTGCTTCCCCAAGTCTTGATATGTGGAGAGGAAAATGAAATGAAAACAAATTGTGATGAAAGGTGGTGATGTTAACACCAGGCTTTAGGGGTTTATAAGCTGTAAAGTGCCAGATGGCTACAGTTTCAGCGAGGCCTCATGGGTCTTTAGATGCGCTCACATAAACGGACACGCTCCATTGACACAAGTGGTTAAAGAGATCCTCGTCGAGATCCGGGTGGAAATCTTTCTTCCATAGTGTTTAGGGCCAAACCAAATACAACACACCTGATCATGCTGATCAAGGAATGGTGCGGTGGAGGGCGTGAATGTGTAAACCACAGCGCTGTTGAATTCTCAAATCTGATTGGTCAGAAGGTATTGATTAATATTCTTTAGCACAGCTAGGACAGTAGTTCCAGCTATGGTTCAAGTCACAGGTTTATATTAATGTGCTCATTGTAATATGTTATTTTTTCTATAGTAACTTACACAGGGACTTGTATAGCAGACGTGACACAAACATATTTTAAAAACTGTGTAAATGTTTTTCTTCTGTGAGGAGATGTTTATTTAGCATTGATGGATTTAAGGAGTCTCCAGTGTCAGCGCTTTGCAACAGTAACTATATATTTTCCGACACAGGAACATCTTCAGGACGGGGCTTTGTGGTTTTTCATGCATGACAATCTGCATTTTTTTGCCTTATTAACTCAAGAAAGAGAAAGACTGGTGAGGGAACGATTGTTTATAGCTAGACCTAATTTGTTTCGTGTAACTATGAAACAGATAAAAAGCATGACATGTCATTCTTGAATAAATAAAAAAATGGAATCGTTGGCAAATTGTTGTGGTATTAGAGGAATATAATGCTTCAGGATGTGCAGTTTTTTATAAATAATCAACATTGCGGTGGTAACAGTAACTCTGCTTTGCATCTGTCTGTGTCATGTGATTATTTTCCCTTAACAGTACACCCTGTTGTGTTTTATTCCTTGCATATATTGCACACTCACTCACTCCTACACATACACATAGGTAACATATTGATTATTAATAGCCATTGACTGACAGACATGTGTTTGTGTGTGTGTGTGCGCATGTGTTGCTGCCAGTATAAACATCCGGAGAGATTTCCACTTGCAGTTTCCATTTGCACACTCACACTCAAATCCTCCATCTCCAAATAGAAGGCAGCAAATCTGCATGGAAACTTCCTTCGGAAATATGTGCATCTAATTATAAGGGAACAAAAAAGGAAACACCAGGAAGTGCAAGAAAGACAGTGGAAGAAATTATCATCAGAAAGGCACAAGTATAATCTAGTCTGAATAGAGCATTCGATTACAGTGTAGCACTGTGTGTGTGTGTGTATGTGTGTGGGTACCTTAAATTAGCTTTCTAATGAAAAGGAGACAGAGAGAGTTACTCTGCTTTGAAAAAAATATTCAAGCCTTGATCTTTCTTTAGCTATATTCGGAAAATTTCACCATATTACAAATAACAAGCACCAATTCTACTCGATAGGCGTAACATTAGCAAATGTTAAGCTAAAATGTTAGCATTGTTGGAAGGAGTCTTCAGTGTCAGTGCTTTGTATCAAAGCTTTACTTTACGTTCTCCACCATGGGAAAGAAATTTCTGATTTCTTGGTAACATAACAAGCTGTATTTTTTTTTTGTCTTATTACCTGAAAGTGAGAGATGAACAGTGAGGCTTTTGAGGGAACGACACACAATTAAATGTAACTATAAATGAACAAAAAGTATGACATGTTGTGGTTTGAAAACCTTGGCTTTTATTTTTCATGTTTTAAACTCTAATATGTTTCCATTTCAGTACTAAGACCAGTACTAAGACCAGCTTTTTTACCAGGCTGATGATAATTATTTACAATTTTCTTCAAATAATTGTTAATTAAAAATATATCATTTATAGCATGTGGGGTTGAATGGTACGTGATAAGGATTAATAATTTTCTCCATGTTAAATCTCCATGTGTGATTTTTTTTTTATTCATCAGAATAACATTGTAGGATTACAGGACACCAGGGGAATTGTGTTATCACAGAATGATCAGCATCAGTGGTCTGTGTTGTCAATTTGCCTGCAGCACTTTTCTTTATTCTCACTGACTACACAGCATCTGAGACAAATTTTTAGATTGCCTCAGGACAGCTCAGGTGCATGAGAGGTAGCTTACACTCCTCCATGCCTGTCCATCAATCGTTCCCTTCCTCAGCATTCCACATTCTCTTTACACACCAGCAAGAGCAGACGGTTCTCATCCAGTTTTCTCTCTGCTTCCTCCAGCCATGCCTTTCTCCTACAGCATCTCAATCTGTCTCTCATGTCCTTACGGCGTCACTCTCGCTGCAGCCACAAACAGGGTTTAATATTGACGTTGCATTTCATGCTCTAATCGTCATGTCTTTGCCTGTGTCCCCTCTTACCCCAGGGGTGGACATATCAGTAGCCCGGGCCCCTGAGACAAGCAGGATTCATGTCTGGGTTTTATTTATTTATTTATTTATTTATTTATTTATTTTTTCATTCCTAGTTGCCTGGCGTACAAGCAGGCTTAAAAACCCTACTTCTTATTGGCTTTCACAAAACAAACATTTTCATTCGGTGTGTATGTTTAACCGTATATCACTTCATGTGGTGTGCTCATGCTCATATATTCATTCATTTCCCTTAGTCTGTAACCCTAATACTTGTGTAAAAATATTTTTTATGTGAATTCTTAGTAATTTGATCACATTCAACAGAATTTCATTTATTCTTTTTAATTTCACCCTTAGATTAGGAGTTATAGATGTCTACCTGCCAGTTGAGTTGCCCGTTTAATGTAACAGTAGAAGATTTTTAGGTGTTCTGTAAGACTGCATATACAATGTACACACACACACACACACACACACACTCACATCATTTTCATTGCAAATGATATTATCAGCAGTAACCTGAGTGAAAAGTAGAATCTTAGAAATATTCACATGAATTTCAGTGTTTGGTTTTTTGCTTTAATGACAGTGTGTACTCGAGCTGGCACGGACTCCACAAGTTTGTGTAAAACCCGATGACCCATGTTAGATCAAATCCATCGGAGTGACGTCTGAACACACGCTTCCGTGGAAGGGATAAGACTCATGGAAAATCTGACCTTTTGTACAAAGGACAAATTTGTTTACATTTAAATAGTGACCCAGAAGCTGTGCAACATCTTGACTATTGAATAGTCATGATGTTGCACATTTCCTTTTTTTTTTTTGTTTTAAAATTTTCAAAATTCTAAAACCTTAAGTTTATTTCCAGTTTAACCCTTAGCCAGTTTGTGAGCTTGCTAGTTTGTCGCTTTTTCTTTTTGTATGAGAGGTATGGGTAATAAACCCTGAGGACTGTGGTTAATGAGTGTGAGTTTCTCTTTTATTGATATTTATTGATGATATCTTTTTCATAATTATTGTACGAACAGAAAACAAAACAACTTATCTTCATAAAACATTACGCTAGTGAAATTGCTGATAAATCTAGCTCACAGCTGACTGACAGCTAACAGTGAATTCCTGCCAAGTCACTTCAGTTTAGTGACTAAGCGACCGTATGGTAACATGTTTTAACACAATTCATATATAAATACAGGGGCATGACTGTTATGTTATACCTTCATAATGTTAAGAGTGAAAAGTCAAAAACAAGGTCTTTATTTTTTCTATCTTTTTACTAAATTTTGTATTTTGTAATTGTAGCTCAGTAACTTCAATGAGGAGTAGCGCTGGTGACATCCAGGTCCGTTTTTCATCCCGATTTCAGAGCTGTTTTTCAAAAACTGAAAGCGTCCCCTTGAGGATGTATTATGTCAAAAACACTCATCGTAATCCCATGAGATAAAGGAAAAAGTTGGAGATGATTTTTTAACACTATATATTGGAATTACAATGATAAATGTGTGTCACAGTGTGGTTGAGCTGCCTGTTAAAGTTAATGTACTTAAATAGCTAACATGCTTGCTATAGTATGTTATTACATTATGTTAGTTACCACTTTTTAGCCTCGTCAGTTAGGTTTCGTCAGCGTACGTTCACTGTGTCACAGTCAGCGGTCAGTATTAAAGTGTGAGTGAGGAGAAAGACTGACCGATTTCCCTGGTGGACTCCTTTTCTTACCTCTCCTTCCTATCCTTTACATTTCCTGCCTCCCTTGCTTACGCCTCTCTTTCTTTCTCTTCATCCATCACATTTCTTTTCGCTCTCTGTACATGTTGAGACACATTTCGCACAACGAAAATAACACTCACAAGATTGAGGGCAAAAACGGCCCATCTCACTCTCAGCATGTCCTCCTGCCTGTCTGTCTGCCTCCATATCCAGTAGGAAATATTCAGAAAAATGGACAGAATTCATCTGACTCAACAACAGCATACAATTTGTATGCTCACTCTGCCTTTCTGTATTATAGATAATTTTTTCCCCCCATATTTTCAAGGGTCTTTTGGCTCTGCTAGCTTTTATCACATCCAAATTGAGTGTCTGATTCAGAAGTCTGAAAGCTGAAGACATGATTATGCATTCTGCTCAAGGGTCAAGAACCTGTTTACGCTTGTTCTTTGTCCTACATGTGCTTTTGTTTATGTTTTGCCATGTGTCTTTGAATTTCCATCCTCTCTCCATCTCTTGTCTTGTCATTGGTTGTCTCCTAATAATGAACCAAATTTGCATTGAATAAGAGCCATAAAATGGCTGTTGGGCCATTAAATCAGTGCCATAAAAATGTAACAGTTGAAAATTAGTTCTAAAGGAGATGCATGAGCATACTGTGTCAAAAATCACAAAACTCTCTATAAATAAATGTGGCATTAAACATTACAGCAGCTGAATTGGTACGTATATTTTATCCAGGGTGCGGTGAAGGTATATGTGTGTCGACCTGGGAAAATCCTTCACAAAGTGAATTCTTGACATTTTGTACTATATACAGTCAAGTCTGTAAATATTTGGACACTGACAAAGTTTTTGTTATTTTAGCTGTCTATCACAGTATATAGGAGTTGAACTTAGCTCAGCTTTAATGTAATTACAGCATTACAGGAATTACAGCACTTTTTATATTGGAATCTGTTCCTGTTAACTCTCAATATGAAGTCCAAAGAGCTGTCACTGAAGAAGAAAGAATATTTGCCACATATGCATTGCAGTACAGTGAAATTCTTTTCTTCGCATATCCCAGCCTGTTAGGAAGTTGGGGCCAGAGTACAGGGTCAGCCATGATATGGCAGCCCTGGAGCAGAGAGGATTAAGGCCTTGCTCAAGGGCCCAACAGTGGCAGCTTGGCAGTGCTGGGGCTTGAACCCCTGACCTTCTGACCAGTAACGCAGAGCCTTAAGAAGAAAGAATGCAGTGGTGAGCACAGGAACAATAGAATGCCTGGAAGACCACAGAAAACAACTGTGGTAGATAGATGAATTCTTTTCTTGGTAAAGAAAAACCCCTTCACATCATTTGGCCAGATCAAGAACACTCTCTGGGAGGTAGATGTATCTGTGTCAAAGTCAACAAACAAGAGAAGACTTCACCATTAGTTAACCATTAGTAAGCCTCAAAAATGTACAAATAAAAAAAGTTTTAGGAGCCACTCATGCAGAAATTCCTAAAGGTTCACCAACTTTTTCCTTAGAACTTTATATATACATAAGTACAGAGACAGTAGGCCAGAGAATACGCCGGCAGCTTTTTTCTGAGTTTTGTTAAGGGAATTGCCTTAGCGGAACAGAAGACCTCAACTGCCAAGTGTTAATTAGAGATGTGGAGAGGAAGTGTAGGGAGGCGAATCAGCACCACTTTCTGCTAATACCATTTGGGGCTGGCATGTCACAACATGCTGCTTAAGACACACACACACACACACACACACAAACGGCACACACACTGACACCTTTTATATGACACACATACTTGTTAACTGGCATTCCTTTTTTTTAATTAAACTTACACTGGTTCACAAAGTCAGCTACAACTACCATATAGGTGTCAGTATAAAATTACTGACTGCGATGTGATGCTTTGTGCTAATTATTTTAACGCCTTCATCAGTGTCAGTTTCTGACCACAGCGCTGCTGTTGGCTGGATATCTTTGCTCGGCAGACCTGAGGTTTCTCAACCCAGCAGTGTCCCTGAGGTGTTTAAAAACCCAACATCACTGCTGTATGTGTTATATCAAACCAACACCTCACACAATTCCTGCTAATTCGTGTGACTGCTGGTTAATATCTGGTTAGTGGTGGACCTGTGGTGGACCTTTTTCTTTGATGGATGGGGACCACCAGTAGAGACTACAGCTGATGGTGGACATACATGTAGCAAAAGAAATAATTCTCCATATCAAGAGCAGCAAGACCAGCAGTTTGTATTAGTAATGATATAAAAATTGCTGAGTATATAAGTAAACCTCATACTACTATCAGAAAATGAAAAAAAAACCACTCCTTTTTGGGTTTCAGAAAACAATTTTTTACAATTGTAGCTACTTATTTTTAAACGTAAACGCTTCATGATGGTGATCTTTTTTATCCATTAAATTTTCCTTTTCTTTTTTTTTTTTTTTTGCTTTTATTCTTCCTTGATCATTTTCTTTTGATTATTTGTATAATTTAGGATTAATCCTTTTTTTAATATATGCAGCTGCTGTATCATATTATTTGTATAGTAGTTTTGTTCCTTATTTATTCTTATGTTGGATAACAGAGCTAACTATGGCCTAGATACAAAACATAAAATTCTGGTGACACAAACAAGTGTGTCCCTCTTATTTGTTGTTCCCCTTGAGTCCTGGGTCATAACGCTCATGATCCAAGTAATCCCAAACACATTCTCGGATGTCGAGGTCTGGGCTCTGGGGTGTCCACTCTATTGTTTTGAGTGAACCAGCAGCTTCTTTCTTGAATGAGTGAATTGATTTTTTCTTTTGGAGTGTGTCATTATCTTGCTAAAGAATCAATTTGTTCTGAGTCAAATGTTGTCCAGAGGGTACTGCCAGATGTTTTGGTGTTCCAGTGAATAGTGTGAGATATTTAACATGTTTGAATGATACAGTTAGAGTATATTTCATTAAACATCCAGCTGATCAGTCTGATCTGAGAAATTTTAAGGCAATAATGAAATTGTATTTGTATATCGCTTTTGACAATACAGATTGTCTTAATGCAGCTTTACAAAAAAAATCTGGATGTAGGTTTAGATCTCTAATGAGCAAGCCAGAGGCGACAGTGTTGAGGAAAACTCCATGAGATGACATGGAGAAACCTTCAGAGGAACCTTCTGGATAGTGGAATTAAAAATAATTAAGTACACAGTCACATGGAGAAGGGAAACAGTACTACATGTAATAAGAGGATATGACAAAATTATTAACTGAAAAATGCTGTTTGCATAAGTATTCAACCCCTGTGCTTTGGAAGCCCCAAGTTTACATCGATGAAAGATATTGCCCTAATGAGGACACAGTTGGCTTACAATTGGCCTCTGCCTGTGAATCATTAAAAAGTTCATCTTTTCTGGATAAAGTACCTCCTTAATTCAAGTGCCATTGGTCAGACTGTGAATCTGAAGGAAAGCTGTGAAATGAAGAACAAAGCGCGTTCTAAGGAAATTAGAGAAAAAGGTATAGACATGCACAAGAAGAAAAGGCAACAGTAATATCCAAGTGTTTGGATATCCCACTGAACACTGTTGAATCAATTGTGAGGAAATGGAAGCTGCATCATACTACCCAGGCACTGCCTAGACAAAGCCGTCCATCAAAACTCAGCGTCAGCTCAAGAAGCAGACTTATGAGTGAAGCCGCAGAGAGGCCAACAATCATTTTAAAGGATCTACAGAGTTCATTGGCTGAGACTGGAGTGAAGGTGCACCAGCCAATGATATCAAGAGCTCTGCATACAACTGGCCTGTATGGGAGGGTGACTAAAAAGAAGGCATTACTGAAGAAAAACACATCAGAGCACATCTGGAGTTTGCCAGAAAGCATCAACACAAGCCTGTTTCCATGGCCGAGCATCTGCACACAAGCCTGAGATCACTTCATATGGCAACTCCATATCAATGCCCAAGGTCTTCGAATAGGATGTCCAACAAGTTCATACAGGTGTGACGGTCAGGTGTCCACATACTTTTAGCCATGTAGTGTATTTTATAGATGCTTATGAAACACCTAAACATTATAAACAAAGAAAATAGTGAGAAAAATAATTGGTTTCTCCAGGCCTGGGCCTGTTATTATATTATGTTACCACACCTACATCCATAACTCAGGACTAATTAATGCTGCTTGCATTTCTAATTCAGTCAGAAGCCTAATAATAAAGGAAGTGAAAAGCATTGGAAAGTAGGTTAGGGTGAAACAAGTATAGGGTTCATTTTAAAGTTCCTCCTCTACAGGGATTTTATAAGAAGCAGCAGTAATGCCTCTGGTTGCTGGTGCATTTCTGTCTGCCTAAAAATATTCTTTTGGCAACAACCGTGATGGATTAATTCGGGTGGATTAATTTTAACCACCATGGTGGATAAATTTACATGTGAATGCGGCGTTTATAAACCTCTGACTAAAAAACACAAAGAATAGAGAGAGAGAGAATGAGAGAGAAGTAATATGTATTCGTGTGTGTATTTGTGTGTGTGTGTGTGTGTGTGTGTGATTTTGTGTTCTTTGCTTCTTTGACTAATAGGAAAATGCTGATTACATGTGATTTTGTGTGTGCGTGTGTGTGTGTTCCTCTCTAAAGAGCTTCCCTGAAAAAGTTTATATAGGCATTGCTGTGATTAGACGAGTGTATTTGTTCAATCCCTCCTTCCTGCACAACTAATGAAATGTGAGCAAGAGAGAGAGAGAAAGACTTTGAAGTTAAAAAGCAAAATAATTCTTTAAAAATTATAATAAAGTGACTGACATCTCTTTCAGGACATAAATTATTCATGATTTATTTAGTAAGTAAATTTGCATTTAGTGTTTGCAGAGCAAAGGCGGAGAGAAGGTTAGATTGTGGGCTAAAGGGTCTGTGTGTTGTATTGTAATTGTGTATTTAACTCTGTGTGTGTGTGTGTGTGTGTGTGTGTTTCACATCGGCTCCCTCCTGGGAGGTTCGTACTGAATTGAGTTGACTGACAGACAGAAGGCTGTTCCCCTGTGACAGAAAAGTGATTACCACTCTGAGGCTCATAATGAATGGATTTTCTCCCGCAGGAATCAGGAAGACGCTCTTCGCTTCTGCAGGAGTGGGGAAGAGACAGACAGACAGACTGACTGACAGACAGACACACTTATGCAGACAAATAGAAAGGCAGATGAATACACAAATAGATAATTAGACAGACAAAAAATAGACAAATAGATGGGCAGGCAGACCGATGTATATATACAGAGACCAGCTTCAGTGTTCCTTGGCATTGATTCTCTGGAACTATATTGGAGTGAAGTACACCATTCTTCCAAAAGATATTCCTCAGTTGGTGTTTTGATGATGATGATGATGATGATGGTAATGGCGGTGGTGGAGAGCGTTGTGTAACACGTCACTCCAGTATGCCTCATTGATGATCAGTTGGGTTGAGATCTGGTTCAATGATCATAGCATAAGCATTTACATCATTTTCATTCTCATTAATCCATTCAGTGAGCTCTTGTGCCATGTGGATGAGGGCGGAGTCATCCTGGAAGAAACCACTCCCATCAGGATAGATATGTTTCATCATAGGATAAACATGATCAGTCAGAAGAACTTTGTCTTGATTTGCAGTGACGCTTCCATCTAAGGGGACAAATGGACCTAAATTTAAACTCCAATCAAACCATTCCATCAAAAATAAAAGCTCTCACAGAAATAAAAAATGAAATGGCCATGCAAAGCAGATTTTTACTCTGCATTGTTTATTAAATGACCAGTTTTTCTGACATGGAAATACAAAATACTCACTCATTTTGTTGTCAGTTGGCTCATAAGATGAAAGCACAAATTGAAAGTAAACGCAAACGAGTGTCATTCACTTATAGGCCCTTATAGGCTTTTCTAATGATTTCTGTTCTGATTGCTGGTTTAGATTAAAAAAACGTAGATGCATCACCATAGCAAGGTTTCAAAAATTTGAAAACTGTAGATGCTAGCACCTCTGCAGTTGTGCCACTTCAACACTGAAAAAATAATTTTTAGATCAATGTATATAAATTGAGGGTAGAATTTCCATCCATACATCCATCCATCCATTTCCTGTACCACTTATCCTACACAGGGCCGCGGGGGAGCCTTGAGACTATCCCAGGGGACTCGGGGCACAAGGTGGGGGACACCCTTGACGGGGTGGGACAGAATTTCCCCTTAAGTAAAACATGTACTGTTCAACAAAAGTAAGTAAATAGGTAAATAATGCCAAGTTTATATTAAACTCATTAAACAGAAATATGTACATGTACAAGGAGGCATGGTGGCTTAGTGGTTAGCACTGTTGCCTCTCATCTCCGGGGTTGGGGGCTCAAATCTTGCCTCCGCAGTGTTTGCATGTTTGCCCCGTGCTTCGGGGTTTCCTCCGAGTACTCCGGTTTCCTCCCCCAGTCCAAAGAAATGCATTGTAGGCTGATTGGCATTTTCAAAGTGCATGTCTGTGCGATTGTGCCCTGTGATGGGCTGGCACCCCGTCCAGGGTGTCCCCTGCAACTGCCCTGGGATAAGCTCCCATGTCACCCTGTGTAGGATAAGTGGTATGGAAAATGGATGGATGGATGTACATTTACGAACTTAATTTATTGTAGTAATATGAACATTATATCAATATGTAAAAGGTACATAAGGCCATAATCACTTTTTAGTGTGAAAACTTGATTTGCAATTTCAACATGAAGCATAAAATGTATTTTCGCAGGTCATATCTAAAGCCCATTGACACAAACATCATTACATAGGATATTGGTGTGATTTTCGTTGATGATATTTTAATATCTATTGATTTTAACAGTCAACTAACATGTTACTTCATCACCATGGAATCATCGCCATTATTAACAAAGGAAAGGTAAAGTGTGACGACTGAAAAGTCTTAGCTTATAACTTTCTTTAATTTGCCTGTTAGTGTTACATAAGGCTGTTGGACTTCTATATTTGATCCATGTTGATCAGCTTCATCATGTGCATGTGTGTGTGTGTGTATGGGTTAGATAGAGTGTGTACACTCCTGGAATACGATCAAAGGTCATGGACTGATTAAAAATCAACAGGCACTTCAAGAAATGAGCTCTCTCTCTCTCTCTCCCTCCCTCCGTCCCTCTCTCTCTCTCTCACTCTCTCTGTGTGTGTGTGTGTGTGAGTGGAGAGTTGTATGGTCTGTAAGTGAGCAGTCATGGTGCATGGCAACTTGATTGGCATACACAGGTTATTTTTCATTCAGACCAATATAAAATACAAAAATAAGAGAGCGGTGGTTTTATATTTTTATATTTTATACTTTAATGTGAATCATATACACTTTTCTTCCAGTGCATAGAATCTATTAATAATATGTGTTATACAGCAAATCTATTTTTATGCAAATCAAAGAAAGAGAGAGAATGATTGAGGAAAGAAGAAGAAAAGCTATTCATTACTGAAGATATGAGAAGAACAAAGCAATGAGAGGAGAAAAATAGACATGCTCTATGAGATCTTATTCAGTGGTGAGGAAGACCCGAGACTCCTGGGTCAAATCATGAATGAGACAATAGAAAGAAAAAAAAGAGAAAAAGATAAGGAGGTGGAGTTGAGAGAGAGGAAGAGAGAGAGAGAGAGAGGTTTGCGTTCCGGCTAATTTCAGCTGCATGGAGGGAGGAGGCCATCCGATCGGTTTATCCTGCCGTTCACTCTGATGTGTTTTGTGCTCCCATTTTCCGGCACGTTTCATATTCGCAGTGTGGTGCACGTTGTTACAATGCTGCTCACTGACCGATGCAGACACTGACTGTTGTTCCTCTATGAAGAAAGAGTGGTGCAGAAAATATGAGAGAGAGAGGTTGGTGAAAGGCAGAGAGAGAAAGAATTGTTGGATTAACCTCATTTTGATGTGTGTGTGTGTGTTTGTGCACGTGCATGTGTCATTTCACAAAAAGCAGCATATATATATATATATATATATATATATATATATATATATATATATATATATATATATATATATATATACAATTTCATAAAAAATAATTTAAACACAGGTTTATATTAATGCGCTCGTTCTAATACTTTATTCTTTCTGTATGGTGGACATACGCTCCACATAAACTCATTAAAAAATATATATATGTATAATTGTTAATACTGTGAAGTTTTCTGTGAGGAGACATTTATGTAACATTTTTGGAAGGAGTCTCCAGTGTCAGCTCTGGGGAGGGAACGACTGTTTGTAGCTGCTTTAACATGAGTGATAACAGGAAATAACTAGCATTAAATGTAACAATAAATGAATAAAAAATCATTAAAAATTAAAAATTGTTAGTGCTGGTAAATTGCTGTTGTATAATTGGCATAAACACTACAGTACATGCTATTATTGGAAAATAATCTGATTCAGGGTGGTAACAGTAACTCTGCTTTACGTCAGACTGCATGACATCACCATGTGGTTGATTATTTTCCCATAACAGCACACCCCCAAGTGTTTTACTCCTTATATATTAATTACCTGGATAGCTAATAACGTCATTCTATACAGACCTCTGTAAAATCAGCTATCTATCAGTAAAATTTAAACATTACCAAACAGTGATAATAAAGGTGTTGATGCATTTTCCTTTAACAGCGCCTAAACAAAAGGAGGCAGGAAGTCATCGAGTCAGGTCTTAATTGAATGTTTGCATAGAATGCTACCTTGAAGGCAGCATACATAAGCAGCATTCACCTTCCTGCATATCCCATAATCCTGTAATGTGTAAAAAATGGTTACAGAAACACCAGGGAGAGAGGGAGTGGACAAATAAGCAATTATATTTGACTATAATTATTTCTGACTTTTATTTCTACTGAGAAATGGCTGGTGTAGTCACTGAATATTTGCTCTGTTTCCCCAGCGATACTTTATTACATCTCATCTAATGGACTTAGTGATGTTACTTAGAGTGTATCAGTAATATAACCTGTGCTGCCTTGGAAACCTTGTCTCAAGCTCTTGTGCAGTATCTATACACAAACCTCATGAATAGTGTAGAACTTTCACAACATTTTATTATCAATAACCATATCATAAAATAAAATCGTTTTTTTGGTTAGATTTTAATATTTTTGTTTACTTATGTAATGCAGATTGTCTGGTATTAGTAAATTGTTCAAAGCATAATGATTGAAGAACACCAGAGTGATTTGATCTTGGGGGAAAAAATGGACGTCACAGGTCACTAGTGATCTGAAATCAAAAATCTAAATTGGTGTTTCAGCTTTTTGTAGCTGTCCCTTCGCGTTATGCACACCAATACGATAATATATATATATGTAAAAAAAATTGGAGATTTTAATTTTATAGTTCTTTACTTCTGGGAAAACGATGAAAAATCTTTGATTAGTCATCCTGTTCTAGTCTCCTGGCCATCCAATTAAATGGTATCTGCTGCATATACTGTATGTCCCGCCCCCAGGGGGTGGATCTTGCTCTACAGTAGCAGCTCCTTAGCAGGAAATGTGGTTCATCAGTGTATTTTTGGCTGTTTTGACTTTATTTCCTTTTTCTAATATTCCTTGGTTGAGAATAAATGGTTGGCATTTGTCTATTTCAGAGAAGGTGGAATTTGTGTGAGTTGACGGTAAAGTGACACTCACTTTTCGGAGGAGTGTTTTTCCAACTTGGGGCTGTTCATTCCCGAAATGTTGCTACCTCAGACTGATCGAGAACACGGTCTCATCTTTATACAATGTCCTTATACACTGTCAGGGTTCCTCCATCAGTAGGAGTGAAAAAGTTGACAGGCGTGGGTGAGAATTCCTCCATAGTTGAAAAAAGGCGATTGTTCAACACTTTAGATAATTTGCCAAGCTACTGTCAAGTTTGTTTAGATTCCGCAGGAGTGCGCCATATCTAACATTAACACTAAGACACACTGACTTCCTGTTTTAAAAGGAAATCTGTCAACATACAAAATGCCCTCCTATCTTTTTTATGAGGACTTGACGAGCATCTGACTTTTCAATTTGACGTGATGCTTATGATGGATAGAGGCTGCACAATAAAGTGTGTATGTTGTGCACACAGAGACACACACGCACACCTATGGGTCCTCAGGCACTTATGACAGAGTGTGTGTGTATGTGTGAATGATGGTGGAAGATTGCACAATAAAGTGTGACTGTGATTCCAAGGAAGAGCCACGTTTCTGAGTTTTCCCTCAGGCAGTGCTGTGGGCAGCTCATCATGGGGGGCTTCTCCTCAGGGAGCCAACACATCACACAGACTCATTAGAGAGCTCTCACTAGGGGAGGAACGGGTCTCTCTCTCTCTCTCTCTCTCTCTCTCTCTCTCTCCCTTTGCTCTCTTCTTTTGACTGCTGACAGGAGATGTTCACCTCATCCAATCTTCGTCTCACGCCCACCCCCTATGCTTTATATTGTTCTTTTTATGGGCCCTTCAGAAGATATTAGCATCTGGCCTGTTTTACAGCATTGAATATGGCAGCTGTTTAGTGTTAGTGTTGAGCTCTTATGAAAAAAAAAACTCTTTTTCCTTTAGGTACATTTTGCCCCCCCTAAAATTTTTTAAAATTTTTAGCCATTTCTAATTCTTCAACAACCTAAGGGGTCTTCTTAGTGAGGCAGGCTATTAAAAAGATTGCATTTGGGGATCATTGGGAAAAATGTATATAATTATGTATATAATATTTACCTGTTATAATCAGAACATTCTCACTGTACTTAATATCCAAAGTTTTATGTGTGAAACAGCATATTCCATCATATAACTTTAATTAATTAAAGTTAGTGTTTGATTCATTTGCAAAGAAAATGGAAAAAAGCTGAAATTACTAAAATAGCTTTGCCAGAATTTAGTTGTTACCTCGTTTCTAGGGTTTATATTGTGCAAAGTTATTAGGGATGCAAAATAATAAGGTAAAAGCCAACTTTAACTTCTTAAAAAGTGGTTTGCAATGCACATATTATAAGCTAACATCTGACTTAGCTATAATATAAATGTTTGAGTTTATGTGAGAAAATAAGATATAAAAGTGAGTGTATATGAGGGCAGTTTGCAGCGAGCTATCATAACATTGCTAGCCAAATCAGTTAGCGAGTTATACCAGAGATTAGAAATGGCATTGTGGTATATTAAATATAAAATGGGTCACATTTCTTTCAACAGAAAAGCGTTTGCCCATTTGTCAGGAGATTGTGATTTTGAATCCCAACGATGCCAAAGCCATCCAAGGCCAGAAGCCAGGGGAGCAAAATGGCCATGCTCTCTGAGTGGGAGGGACGGCATACTCTCTCGACAACGTCAGTCACAGTGACACTGGCCACTCGGTGGCATCCATGAGCTCATGTATGCGGAAGAGGACAGATAGCGCTTTCCTCTAAGTGACCAGTACTTAACCAGGATCTGGCACCTCTCAGACTTGAAGTGGCTGCATATGTACATTGATCAGACACCTCTGCAGCTTTTTTTCTTTTTTCTTTTACTAAAAATAAAATAAAGTAATAATAATGAAATTATTTTAATGAATGATCATTCCTTATATGTCACCTCCCTTCCAAAAATACAGTCAGCTCATTTCCATGACTGGTAACTACTAACCGTACCGTAGTTGTGTTATCAGTCACATGTGTTCACGCATCATGGACACGGTGAAAAAGAGTCAAATCACTTTTTTGTCATTTCTTAAAGAAGTAAGCAAAATGAACAGGGCATAACAAGATGCTTAAAAAGCAAGGGAAGAAACATTTCTATTTCTGAAACTTGTTGGACCATCGCTCACAAAATTGAACCCTTTGCCTTACGTGCATTTATTGGATTTCCAAAAAACCAGGGATCAGAATTAGCAACAAAAACTGTAAAGCTTCGTGAATACTGAAAAGTCCATGTGCTTTTATATCTCAAACAGGAAGTTGGAAATACAACAGATGAAGAGTTTTAAACTTCAGGGGAGGGTGCCCTCTGGTGATGTGGAGGGGATATGTCCAGGCTGGATATTAAAGTACTTTTGTAAGACACAGGCTGCGTACTGTACCAGTACCTACTGCATTCGATTTAGTACTTACTGCTCGGCTGTTGATACAGTACATACTGACCAATATATGTGTGTCTGTATGAATGCAATCTGGACATACTACATCTGCCATGTTGACATACAATGACCTACGATGTCATAATAACCCCAAAAACTTAAAGAGCCCGCCAGATTAGAGCAACTGTTTTTTTCTTGTTTAAACCTTCAACAAGTTAACAGTTTACTCAGGTGTTGTTAAATGAGTATGGTTTAACCACAAGGAACAACATTTAATACCTATAGCACTTACACTTAAAAAGAACCAACTCACTGCCTTTCGCCAGTTTTGATTCTGACAGCTCTTCTGCACCAGTCCCATTGCCTTATGGGATAGCGCAGTGTCCATTGCTTCCATACTGCAGAATCTCGGTGGAAGCAGTAAGTCATCCACTGTTTTATGAATACTGAGAATTCGGACATACTACTCCTTTGGCGTACTGCTTTTCGCTTACTGTATAGTAGGGTAGTAGGGATATTCGGACGCAGCCACAGTGTTCTGAGCAAAAAGTTTGTTGTGAGGTTGAGCACATATTATAAAGCTTAACACATGGGAGATGTGCAGTTGACTCCTCCAGTCCTTACACAGCATCACTGAAATGTTATGGTTGCAATCTCTCGGTCTTCATATCTACGAAAGTAACCCTACGTCTATGGCGCCATTCATCACTATGTTATTATGTGAAGAGTTTGTAGCACTCTTGTGTCTATATTTTCTGAGACCTTTCCCTCCCTTGGTCTTCCAGTACCTCATTTTTTGAGGTGACACTTCATTAGCTGAACGACCCCATTAGGTATTGCTTTTTCAACAAAACTAACTTCCTCATGAACAACAGGGAAGCTATATCTAGTCTAAAAAAATCCAAAAAAAAGAGGAGAGGCATCAGCAAGTGAGAGACCTAGACAGAAAGGGAGAGATCATAGGAGAGAGATGGACTTAAAGGCTTTCCACACTCTCAGCATTACAAATCATGCACCTGGACTCGCAGTAACTCGCTCGATAATTGGCGTATAAAAACACTTCATCTGAGCTCTTTTGTTCTTTTTCACCGCAGTAAAACAATACGCAGTGAATTATTTAATAAACCGAGGCCTCTGACTGCTCGTGCAACAATAACATCTCCATTTCCGACATATCCTATAGCTAGTCATGACATTTAGATCATGAGAGCTATTATTAGTCCCTGTACTGAGAGAGGGATTACCTAACAAACATGAGTGCAGGAATGTAATATGCAGGAGAAAAAAAAAACAGCTGGATTCAGATCTAGGCGACGTATCGATTTGATTTTGTAATTCTGCTCTTAACGCCTGACTCGGGTTTGATTGAGAAGCCGTGGCTTGCACAGGATGTACGTAAGGTCTTTGTTTCACATTCAGAAGGTGTTTTATGCAAAAAGGTCAGCGGGAAAATACGTGACAGTGTTCCATATGCTGAAGGTTTTTGATCTGTAGCACGAATTAGTCAGAGAACGTATCTGAGAGCTTTTTGAAGTCCTTATCACGGCCGTGAGGTATTAACACCGACACTAAAGGTTTTTAGAACCTAATTATAGTAACTGATATTTTTTTACATCCTTGCCATCTCCTGTGTCCTCTGTTACCCCACTGTTTGCCCTGGCACTCTTCCTCCTCTTCCTCTTCCCCTTCCTCCTCTTGAGGCTTTTCAAGCTGATGCTAGGACAAATGGCCCAGTTTCTTTGTGTCACAGACTTTTACCACTTTTGTTAACAGTCAAAGACCAAAAGGAGTTCATAGACTATAACAGGAGATTTTCATATTATTGAAAAGATGTATTTTTAATCATATAAAAAGAATTTAAAAATGATAAATAAAATACTTGAATCTTGAATAGTGCTTTATTACTTCCTTGAAAGTCCTTAGATTATACGACATAAAATTTTATATAAAATCACAATAAAATAACTTTTCATTTCATAACTTTTTTTAAATGTTTTTTTCTTCTCCTAAAAAACATTTAGAGAGAGAGAATGTGTGTATCTGTGGATTTCATCATCGTTAGCTCATCTCGTTTTAATTCAGTTCGGCAACACACCATCACTGTGTAATGAGACACATGCTACAGGATTGACATATAGCATATAGACATATTGAACAGTTAGATGTGCTAATAAGGTAGCAGTATGTTGCACACACACACACACACACACACACACACACACACAAACACCCACCTCCCCAGCTACTGCTGTTCTCGTTCTTTAGGCTGTAGCAGGACTGTTTGTTGGCAGCCGTGCTAAGTAGGGTGGATGGTTCCTTCTTTAGAAAGGAAGAATAAGCTCCTGAAACACACACACACTATAGAACTTTATAGAATTAGCAGAATGAAATGAATTATTTACATGCTTTGTGTGTTAGACAGCGACGTACACAGATCATGTGATTTCTTTCTCTTACTTCACTTACTCTCACTCTGACCATCTACAAGCCCAGTAAACACTAATGATATTTCCTTCCTTCCTTCCTTCTTTTCTTACATGCCTCAGAAACTTAATTTCTTCTTGCCTTTTCCTTTACATCTTCCTTCTTCCCTCTCTTTCATCCTAATCTTCTTTTCCTTCCTTCCTTCCTTCCTTCCTTCAACTTATTAAATAAATTTAAGTAATTAAACATACCCTCTTTCTTTCTTTCTTTCTTTCTTTCTTTCTTTCTTTCTTTCTTTCAAGGCTTGTAACTATATTCCTTGAAGCTTAAACAATGGAAACCTTAGCGGTTGTGTAACCCCTTGTTCTCTCGCTCTTTCTCTCTGTCGGCAGTATAAACAGGTGGAGCAGTACATGTCCTTCCACAAGCTGCCAGCAGACATGCGCCAGAGGATCCATGATTACTACGAGCACCGTTACCAGGGCAAGATGTTTGATGAGGAAAGCATCCTGGGAGAGCTGAATGAGCCGCTCAGGGAGGTGAGCATAAGCATATGAAGATCTCACACAAAATATTGGTATTTTTTCCTAGAAAAACACAATATAAATCAAGTGAAGAAGGTCAGCGGTTCTGTGAAGGTGATTAGAGGGGTTTAAAGGGCTTATTTTCGATGTATTTCTGATTAGCTAAATGTGACAATTCATGTAATTACTTTAAATTCCACACAAGACGTTGGAATAATTGCTTTAAATTGAACCATAAAAACTGAAAATATCATGTGTGTCACTATGCAAAGCCTGTAATTAAATGGATTAGTCATATCTGGCTCTTTAAGAGAGAACTAATATCAGAAGTAAACCAGAAATTGAGAAAATATGCTTAATACAATAGAAACATTAAGGGCATGGTGTTTTCTTGAAATGCCCAAAGCAACTGTTGTTCAGTAAGACAAGATAAATGCTTCTTCTATTGTATGTATGCATGCACAGAGTGATATTTAGCACTATCTTCTAGTTCTGACATTTTTTACTATCACTTCCACACATAATTCAATTACTGTAATGGAAAAAAAATTAAATGACTAAACCAAAACCACAGCAGGAGGTGTGAATTATTATTATTCTGTTTATCTCTTCAAATTGAGACGCTTTATCATAGCCCAAGTGTTTATTGAAAATGCACTGCACTGTAGTAAAATCAAAACACCTCTTTAGTATAGCTGACATGATATCATTTTAACTGCTTCCTCGCTTTTGCAGGAAATAATCAACTTCAACTGTCGGAAGCTGGTGGCGTCGATGCCTCTGTTTGCCAATGCTGATCCGAATTTCGTGACCTCGATGCTGACGAAGCTGCGCTTTGAGGTTTTCCAGCCTGGAGACTACATCATCCGAGAAGGAACCATCGGGAAGAAGATGTACTTCATACAGCATGGAGTTGTTAGCGTGCTCACTAAAGGGAACAAGGAAACCAAGCTGTCAGATGGTTCCTACTTTGGAGGTAATGGAGCTTTAACTGTAACAGCAACACCATACGGTCTGAGATGTATGCACACTGACACGTACACACACATTATTCAGCAGAGCAAAACCTCTTGACAAATTTCTGCTGGTGATAACGCAAAGATTTTGTTACAAAGAAAAAAACTAAAAAAAAATAGCTCATAGCTCTTAGAAACAAGTGCAATTCTGTTTTTGACAAGTGCGCATGAAATAAAAGAGAGTTTTTACCCAGAATAAGATGTAATATACAGTTATACAGTTATATCTACAGTTATATATGTAATATCCACTTGTTATTATGAGGTCTGAGTGACATATAATAAGTATGCAATAACATACATTTTGTTTCTGATGGATATAACTGCAAGTTCAGGAACCTCTGAAATCAATCATGTTTCTTAAATCATGCTTCTTATAGCATCTTGAGTATTTCAGGTTTATAGGGAATTGAAAGAAATTTTTAAAACTTAGAGAAACTATGTTTTGCCAGTATCCACCAATCAGAGTTGATTTTGAGACCAAAAGTCCAAAAGGTATGTCAATATTTACACAGGGAAAGTTTCTCATATTCAGAGTTGAGTTCCGCACATGCTTCAGATTATTAAAATGACCAGGCTGTACTTCACACCTCTGAGGTTGTCAGATTATTCTTTCTCAGAGACATAACTCAACTCTGAATACTGCCCTTTGTTCACAACTTAAATATTGCAGTCATAAAATATCTTGGCATAAAAGATATTTTTTGATATCATATTTTCCATAAAACCATATATTGGCTAATGTGGATATTTCATATATGAAATTGAATGTGCAGGCTCTCAGATAAAAGAATTCGACTTTAAGTTATACCCTTCAAAAGAGACCAATTTCATATTTCCTTTAGTTAACAATCCTCACTTTTTTCTAAAGTGTGCATGGAGAAAAAGGTGATTTAAAATGAAACATAGCAGAAAAATAACAGACAAATAATAAAAAAAAGATCCAGAACAGGCAGAAAGCTAAGACTCTAAGCTTTTCCAACTACATGTGAGTTAAGTATCTCAAGCTTCAAGTATATTTGGAGTGGCCATTAGAGTAAGGTTAGTGAACACATGTTGCCATACAGTGCCAATAATATTTACATCATATTTACATCATATTTGTTTGGTGGTAATTTGCACAGGCCAGAAGGCCACCTGTCATTATTTGAGTTTCAGATGAATCTGAGGGATCAGCTCCATATTTTGAGATTCAAATGCAAAAAGTGACCAATCTAATGAAAGTTGTTAAAGTCCTTTGAGGGCTTCTTGGTTTCTCTTAACATCCCTTTATTTTCCATTATTACATTTTTATACTTTAGGTACTGTCTGAAAAAAACGCCTCAGGCTTTAGGGATGTAATTTCAGGAGAAAAAATGTAAAATATATGCAAAAATTATAGGGAGCTAAAACTAATAACATTCAAAAAAACAGCAGAAGAGAATTTCAAATGAGCTTCCTTTCAGACTAGCGAAAGCTTTGATTTGGTATTTGCTGATTGTCACTGCTTTTTTCCCTTCACATTATCAGCAGTTAAAACTGAAAGGGTTTCATCCATTTTTAATGGTGTTGAAATCACAGGGGACCATGAGATCAATCAGAGCTGCAGTTTCACTCTTATTTTCCTTTGTTTATAATGATTTCTGAAAATATAATATTGTACTTTTGAGTGTTTGGATAATTTAATACCAGTTTCTACTAAATAGCCAAGTCATCTGAATAAACAGCATACTCTGCCTCGTGCACTTGTTTGTACTGTGTGGATGCAGATTTATATGAGTGTGCGATGGAAATCCAGCAGTGCAAAAGGTCAAAGGTCAGCATTTTTTTTTCTCTTGTGCTTAATATAATTTTGTCACAATATCGTCATAATGTTCTTGCTTAGGTATAAAATACCATTTCATTCACACAGTGTCAATATACGGTTCAGGCTGCTATGTTGAGGTAATGGGTAAAACCGCTGAAGCATTTAGCAGCATGTGACCCACCGGTCCGCCATTAATTATGGCTAATGTTCATCATGCAAGCCCCCTGGCCTCGCTCTGTGGGAACCCAATGCATAATAACAGAAAGAGGGCAAGCAATCCATCTCTAAGCACGCCACAATTACAGTAATCCACACTTCAGGCATGGAGGCTTAATTTACGGCTTCTTGTGTTTCTGTCACCGGTGGCCATCTTGACAAGGGATATACTATATCTCTATTTATAATAGAAAGTATAGGGTAGATAGATTTGTTACTGATCTGCAAAGATTAGTTCCTACATACTCAAGATTTGGCCACTTAAGTCCAAAAGTTATGTCAGTATATACATAGGGAAAGTTACTTGTATTCAGAGTCAGGTTACGCACGTGCTTAAGTCTGTTTTCTGGGCTCTCCATTAACATTATTAAATTTGCCAGCATGTAATTACAGATTTTTCCGAGTAAATATTGAAGATGGAGCTCTCTTCAATAGCTTGAAGACAACCACTTTTAAACACAAGCACTTCCCTTTAAGCCCAAAAAATTACACGTAATACAATGTAACATAAAAGAAAGAGAATTTTAAAATGAAAAATTAAAGACGAGTACAATGATCTATGAATGAGAAGATGGCAAACATTGAAATAAATATTTAATAGAGGTCTAGCTTACTACCAATATATTGCTGCATGAATAGTCCTAGATAGATAGATAGATAGATAGATATTTTTGGAAGAAGTATGTGACCCTTATGCCATCTTTAAATTTGGGATGTGTAATTATTTCTTAATTGCATTAATATAGTAGAGCTTAATGGTGGTGCTGATGCGATGGCTGAATGTCTGTTATCGGGCAGCATTTCCTGGCACCAGTGCAGCGCTGGGAGAGCAGCGGGAACCATTGGGAATTTATAACAAACAGGAATTAGTCACTCATGAAATTAATTTGTGTGTGGGGAGGGGGCAGGTGTTAAACAGGGCTGCTGAACTCTCCCAGTGACCCTCTGTTCTATAAATAAGGAACTGAGGAAGACATACACTGAGATATATATCCAAATACACATGAAAGATCCTAGCACCTCCACATTACCTTGGTCATGGTGTGTATGTTGGTGGGATAGGTGAATATGTGGAGTTTGTTGTGTATTGTTGCATGTGTACAGGTGTGCATGCATGTACATGTGGATTGAGAAACTGGACATGGAAGATTTGCTATTGCCTTTTTCAATCCTGTTTTAATTAATGGCATTATATCATATGTAAGATGTAATGATTTAATCTCCAGAAAAGGCATTGTTTAACATTAACATCCGTGAGCGTTTCACTCAGTGTATTCACTCAACATGACTAACACTGATTGGCTGTTATGACTCTACGGTCTGGGCTAAAAAGGAATCGGCTGCGGCCTCACGTCTTCATTCCATTCTGTGTATTTGTACTTACAACCACTGAAGATGATGATGTTCGTGGTGCAACAAAAGTAAAAAAAAAAAAAAACTTTAAGGCATTCAGCAAAAAAGATGATGTGAAGGCCAAACATTTGGCATTATTTCTTAGACTTTCTAGTCCATTTATACCAGCTGACCCTGACTACCACTGAAAGTGAAAAACCCATAGTTGGCATGCTAGAGTCTAATGCTTCTCCAAACTGTTGCCACAAAGTTTGAAGCACATAATCGTCTAGAATGTCTTTGTATGCTGTAGCATTAAGATTTCCCTTCAGTGGAACTAAGGGACTCAAACGTGTTCCAGAATGTGGCTATGAATGTTCAGATGTCCATATACCTTTGGCAATATAGTGTACATTAGTAGACAGGCTAAGTAACTTAATCTTTCATCCAGTTTTGTGTACATGATCTCATGAGAAATTTGTATGAGTGATTTTGATGTAATTGGATATCATTTGATTTCATATGAATAATGTTGAAAAAAAAAACCACCCTAAACCTTTGTAATTTTACATACTAAGCACTACTCAGACGGATACAGAGGATTTCTGCTTGCAGAGTGGAATTCACTGAAATCAGAGTTTCATCAGTTCACATTTTCTATCCCTGATAATTTGGGGGATTGAAGGCACCTCCGAGGTGTGACCTACATGCTGGTCAATTACATAACCCAACTCTGAATATGTGTAAGTTTCCTGACGTAAATATCAGCATTAACTATAAATATGGCCCAAATCTTGATTTTTAAAGTCTTTAAATAGGGTAACACATCTTGCTCTTCATCAAGAACAAATCTCATGTAGCAGTTCTGTGGTGTTCATGTCTTTTTCCACATCTTTTAGACTTAGAGGAGTAAAAATCGAATGTGTTCTCTCAAATCTGTGTTGTCATCTCTTGTCTCGTCTAATGTGATTGCAGCCATGTCACCCTCAACAAAGTGCATTTAATCTGTGTCAAACTAGAGTCTGTTAGAGAGAGCTGTGCTATCAGAACATGTGTGTAAGTGTGTTTGTGTGTGTGTGTGTGTGTGTGTGTGTGAGAGGGTGTGATTTAGACCAAGATACTGTCTATAGAACAGCAGCTGTTACTTCAGGCTCGGAGTCTGACGTCACTAGCCTCTAGCACTTGCTCTGTGGATCCCGATGCAGCGAGGTTGGAGAAGAAGAGTGTTAATGCATGGATGGTGTGATGTCAGGCTATATTAGGCTCGCAGGGTGCTCACACACTCTGAAAGGTTAGTGTGTGTTCACTCGAGCTGCTCGATGCAGATCTGAGCTGACAGAAAGGCTCTGAGCGCAGGTGAGCTTAGCCAGTGCCGACCTCACACACCTCTACCTACCTCTCCTACATCTGTGCATCATAAAACCACATTAAAGTAGAGACCAAAAATAGCAGGATAAAAGAAACCAGTCCAAAAGGTAGCGTTTCACAGGATTTGTTTTTACCATTTACACCATCATGTACACTATCATGTAGCATTGTAAACATTAGCGGCACTACTACTACCAGCACAAATAGACACAGACTTACCTTTTCCTGTCACGGGAGACAAGCATAACAGCCTGTTAGACTCAGCAGGAGGTTGGCCGATAAGACAGTTTTGGATTCTGAGTGCACTGTAAGCCTGTTTAGGATTACACGCAGGATTTTATTCTTTTATTTGGTGAGTCACAAGCCAAGCTTAGTGAGAAAAGCACAAGTGTTCTGGTTCATAATGCTAATATGAAAGATGTACAGCGGTGTGAGGTTTGAGGTTTAAGCAAGCGGAGACTAGAGGTCACGGTGACTTTACAAAAACACAACAGAATAAATCTGGTGTCAGTGCCGAGCCGGGCCTCCAGGCTAGATCTGATACTGCGAAATGAATACAGGTAGCCAGAGTTTGGGACTCTGTAGAGAAACTGTACAACACTGCTGGAAAATTAGAAAAGTTTAGATGAGAAAAGTTTAGATCAGATTAGAGATTTTTTAACTTATCAAATAGTATTTTAACCCACTATTTTTTTGTATACTGTAGTTTCCAATGTTGTGGCTTTCTTCTTTGTTTCTTTCGGTAATGGAACTGTTGGAAACAAGGAACCTTATACTAATTTTTTGTTTTTTGCTATTTGGATGTCCATATACACCTACACCTACAAGACTACTGTTCATGCCACAGACATACACAGCAATATGTTTCATACAGGAAACCAACAAAGCCCACCAACAGTGCAGGATCTCTTCATGGACACATCCAAGCTCTTACAATAAGATATAGCACAGGTATATAATCAGCCATCATCCTGGAGTACCCCCTGTCCTGCACATTTTAGTGTTATCCCTACTGTACAAGGGAAGAAATATCTAAAATGCTCAAATTTGTCGTCAGGTTATATATAACTCACCTTTCCTGCTGTATTTATTGATTGATTGATTGATTGATTGATTGATTTTTAAAGTCTGTGTTTCTTTGGTATCGTTATTGTTTGAATTAGGATGAATGGATGCATTATTGTTATCCTGCCTACTGGGACTGAACTAAACCACTTCATGTTTACATTAAGGGGAGTTTTAAGAGGGTTGATGTAACACAAGATGCATTGCTGTTGATGTTGTCTATAAAACTCTTCTTCATTTCTATCACTTTACCAGTGAGAGTTTTTTTTTAAATAAGTAAGTCTGATAAACTGCTTAGTGAGCTAGCTTACCTGTAGAAATAACCCAAGAAACAGTGGCTAAGCTAAATAGGTTATATAGTTCTACTATCAAACTGTGTCTGAATTAGCAATTTTTGCAGCAAATCAGCAGTAAGGAGTGCACCTATTATCGTCTTTGTATCTTATAAATCAGGGGTGTCAAACATACAGGCCAGGTGCTGAAACTGACAAGATAAATCCGTGTTCTAAATAAAAATTGTCTTGTGGACCATAATTGAATAAAAAAAAAAGAGCTTCCATTAAAGGTAAAAAATACATAAATAAACTCAGGGCCATAAACTCAGCTACTGACAAAATGTGCTAATGATATGTAACTCTTGAACAGTAAGCTATAAATTTGGGTAAATTTGACCATCTCTTTTCAAAATAAGTAATTTAGGGATTTCAGAGCACAAATTATGCAATCGCAAATCTAACGTGTTTTATTTGTAAATAATTTTGCAAACTATATTGATTTTTCCCCCACTTCACCAGTATGAGCTATTTTGTGTAGATTGATGACATATAAGATTAGATTGTGTAGATTGATGACATTAAGTCTATTTCATTTCCAGGTTTCAGAACTGAATGTTTTGTAATGTTGCCTGTTACCTAAAATGAGTTTGCCACCCCTGTTGTAAATGGTCTCACTCTTTCTGGCTGATTGAAAATCTCTTTTTTGGGGTGGAATTGAGAGATATCCCCTTCTCAGTTCCTTCATTTTTCACATAGGTTACATTAAAATTAATGAAAAGTTGGAATGGGATGTGCATTAGCATTAGCATTATGCCACTGAGGCTAACTCATAATCCCACCGCTTTAGTAATGAGCTCTGAGCTCTTGACATCCACATGTAAGAACCGAGACTTCAGTTCTCTTATGTAAAGACATGACTTTTGGTGTCTCTCTCTCTCTAAAGTTTACGATGTGGCGGGAATTTAGAGCAGCCATTAGCTCCTCTCTTCTTTAGCAGGGATTTGTTCCGGGATGCAGAGGTAACCTCTGTTCTTTGCATCTCATCACTTGTTAAGTGTAGCTATATGCACATGTACATGGACACATACATGTATGTATATTAAGTGTGTAACACAATTCTACTATGAGTATTGGAATCAGTATCTGTTTTGTGCTCCAAATATCCGTATCTGTATCTGGATTTAAACAAGAAGTGGGCGTGGCCTAAACTAGAAAAAAAAATTTTTTTTTTTCAATTAAATATTA
This sequence comes from Pangasianodon gigas, assembly GCA_022758105.1. Taxonomy (NCBI): domain Eukaryota; kingdom Metazoa; phylum Chordata; class Actinopteri; order Siluriformes; family Pangasiidae; genus Pangasianodon; species Pangasianodon gigas. The sequence continues at coordinate 26,938,928 of CM040459.1, forward strand.
ACCCTACCAAGTTATCCCCTCAAAACACTGGAAAACAGTGGAAAACCCCACACGTAGAAATGCCAGCATTGTTAGCACTGTTTGTGATTTCTGGCTCTGACAGTTCCTCAGCCTCAGCCACATCTCTCCAGTTCATAATTCGTCTCAACTAAGGATGTGCGCAGAACTATTTTTTAATCCCACTCATGCAGTTATATTTGTCTGTACCTGCCCACAATATATTATAAAAATTTTGTTGGTTCTCTTTCCCAAAACATAAACAAACTGGTAGCCTAATGTAAACCACCATGATCCTGACCAGGCAGTTACTAAAGATGAATGAACTAAAGATGTCTTACAGGATCCCAGTCCTAATGCACAACTTTCATCTCAACCTCTCGTAAGCTTTCCAAAACATTTGTATTTGTATCCATTTAGAAAATATTACCTTTCTGAATAATGTATTTGTATTTGGTTACATCCCTAATGTATATATGTACCTCATCTCATGCTGAGTTATTTACACTCATGTATGTACGACTCACTGAAACAAACACAGACACACACACACAAACCCACATAAACATGCATCTGAGTGCACAAATTGGACCCATGTCACAACACGCCATGCTCAGACAGAAGTGGGTCAGGGATATTGGTTGTTCAGTGGCCAGATGGGGCATGTAATACAGCACGGCTGGTTCTTCTGCTCCTCCCTGGCACTCCTCATGTAGAGAAGGGAAAAACTCGATCTCTGAAGCCCAGCTGGGTCCTCACAGACCCTCCACATGCTGAGCATTGTGGGAATGGTGGAGAGGTTCAAGCTTCCCTGAGGTTTCAGCAGCTCACACAGAACAACATTGCGGATGGTAAATGGTGCCTAATTTTCCTGAGCTGCCATGACAGATGAGGTCTGCCAGCCCTCCAAGCTCTGAAAATGGCATTAAGTGCTTCAGCTCTGGATTACAGAAAATTCACATTTTACTGCAAAAAAAGGCAGTCTTTTTTTTCTCTGATAGAAAGTTCTCATTATGAGCTCTTTGAAGGAGCAAGGTGTTGTTTTAACATGAACTCGGAATTTAGGAATCTCCTGACAATAGGGTGAACACTTTTCTCTTGCACCACTCAGGAGCTTTTAGCAGAATTTTTAAAATGTCTAAAGCCGGGCTTACACTGACATGGAGAACACATATTATCACACAGTCTGTTATAGAATTCAGCCAATGTTTTTTTTAGGATCATCTCATAAAGCATGATAAGTAATAATCTTAAGAGGCTGCTGTAATTGCAGTCTTAAAACAGACAGAGTTAACCAGACAGAACTGTATGGCATGATTACAGATACATAATCCCCCATTTTGTTGTCATGTCCATTGCCAAGTGACCTGTACCATGACTAAGTGCTGAATTTTAATTCCTCTTTTGAAATGGCTATTTTTACCAATATTTTTATTGTCACAGATACTTAGCTTAATATCACATTTATTATGTTGCCATGATCTGTGTAAAATTCCCCCAACACCAAATAGCTTCGTATTCATTATAATGTATATGCTCACTACATAGGGTAAAACATAATGGTGTTGTAGAAGATATCTATGACCTATATGCCCTCTGTTTTCATTAAGGTATAAAGTATTGGCACACATAATGGCAGGTGGCTTTGGTGGGTCACTTGCTTTCATTACAGATACCAGGATACAGATAGTTCCTGTTTGGGATTAATAAATCGACATATTGTAGTTTACTGTCTTGGGGAAGAGTACTAATAGAAATTTTAATTTAGGCTGGCTGGAGTAAAATCTAACAAATAGCTGGTCTCTGTAAGACAGAATGACACTGGGCAAATTGAAATGAAGAAACTCTGTGACACATTAAAATTATTAACGAAAACACTTAACGAAGACTGGTTCAGTGTCACTGTCACATGGGGCAAGCCAGAATCGCTTCTATCTCAAGATTGGTTATCATGCCCTACCTTTTATGGTGCTTCTTCAAGGCCTTTGCAATGAACAGCCTTTGTCTCTTAAATATGAGTAGAAGAAAATTTGCCAAATTCTTTGGAAAAACACAGACTTCTGCAACCATGTACCTGCTAGCCTTATAATAAGTGTGTGTGAATGAGAGGCTGAGTGGGCAAACACATATTTGGAGATAATTAAATGGCAGTCTTTGCCCCCTTGTGGGAAGCATAATGCCCTCCCATTAGATTTGTTTTGACGCCAAATCCGCATCGATTTGGATGGCAATACAACAAGACACAGGTGAAACCCAAGTGACAGTAATAATTCAGCAGGGCAGAGCTCAGGCCAGAGTGAGCCAAAACTGGTGCCAAATCAGAAGGTGCTGTGTAGACACTCACAAAAAAATCTATTTCAATGATATCTACATAGACTGGGGAAATAATCCAGCCAAATGCCATGTTAGAGTACAGACCTAAAATTATATGAACATAGCCCTGATGTATCTGACTCTTTTTTTTTTTTTTACAGAGATCTGTTTGCTGACGAGGGGAAGGCGTACAGCCAGTGTCCGAGCGGATACATACTGCCGTCTCTACTCCCTGTCAGTGGATAACTTCAACGAGGTGCTCGAAGAATATCCTATGATGAGGAGAGCCTTTGAGACTGTCGCCCTGGACCGCCTCGATCGTATAGGTAAGACTCCCTCAGTAACACACGTTTGTCCAAGGTCACTCATATATGAAAAGTCATGTATTAGGGGTGTAATGCAATGGCACTATCAGTATCTGTATCTGGTTATTGCTCCAAATATTACTATCTGAATCTTTATTCAGATTTAACCCTGAAGTGGGCGTGGCCAAAATCGTTGAACTGTTTTTTTTTTAATACCGCTCGGGCAATTATTATTATTTTTTTTTGTGCCTGCCTGTCACGAATTTAGTTGGTACTTATTCCCAAAACATAAACAAGCTCGTAGCCTAATGTAAACCGCTGTGACCCTGACCCAGACAGTGACTAAGGATGAATGAATGAGCTCTGGAAATGCATAATTCTTTGGCCTTTCTTTGTCCAGTGAGCTTCATATCTCACCTATTGCTCGCACCCACGAATTTCATATCTGACTGCTCACCCATACGAAAGTAAAAACATCTTCCGTGACTTTTTTTTACATCCTGTACAATCCCAATCCCAATACACACCTCTAGTCTCAACCAGATGCCCTGTGAACCTTTCTGAAAAACAAATAAACAAACCAACAAATAGTGTGCCTCTTGTTTGAATAATGCTACATCCCTCTTACATATTATTAAGGTCAGGACAAAGGACATGGTTAGTCATGGTAGCTTAGCTTATAACGTCATATGAAACCAGGAATAGTTCAAATTCCACCTAAATATTGCGTTTGTTTTTTCTTATGTTGCATCTGAAAACCTGCTAAGCCTCAAGGATCAGTTAGGATTTGATTTGAAAGGTCATACGGTGTTTATAATTTTAAAATCTTAATGCACTTTTTTTTGGGGGGGGCAGGTGTAAAGACAAAAGGGAATTTAAATTTTATTAAAATCTGAGCTTGTTTTTGTCAGATGCCAGAATTAGCAGGCTGCACCTGCTAAAGTGTTCTGCTGCAATATTGAGTGCCTAGTGGTCAAACTAAATTATGCGGGTTTCTTTCCTGAGTCAATTTGGATTGCTGGAGCTGCATCTGCATATCTCTCTCAATGTCTTTGAGAGAAAACTTCCTAAAATTTCCTATGTGTATGATCTTTTTTTTAAATAAAGGAAAGTAAGCCCTTTCTCCAGTTGTTTGAGTGGAAAATTGTGTGCAGTGTAGATTTTATACTGTCATTTTTGCTCAATCACTTGACAGGTGCCAGGAAATCAGGAGTATAGTATAGTATAGTGTATGGATAGTGACGTGTGCTGTGTGTCTGTTTAATGCCTGGGAGGGCAGTATAATTTCCCTGTCTGTTTCTTGAGTTGCTGGCCTTATTGAGTCAGTCGGCTGATGGCTGAGCAGCAGCAGCAGCGTCTGGCTGTGTTACCGCTGTCACAGACTTCCATGTTTATCTGGCACTGCAGGGAGCCATATGGCCCTCGCTGTAAAAACACTCACACTCAGCCCACTCACTACAGCAGAAACAACAAACTGAATCATTTCCCACTAAAACAGTCTACATGAGTCTATTGGCTTGTTACAAGACCTCTGAATGTGTTTTATTTTATTTTATTTTTTAGAAATAATAGAACTACATTGAAACTGGAGAAACTTTTCAAAAACTAAAAACTACCCTAAATAGTTGAGGCACCAATATATGTATGTTTAAAGCTTGTGTGGTTTCAGTAGTGTGTGAATACTCTAATATTATTCTTAATCAAAGAAAGCCATGAATTCCCCCTCTCAGCACAGCTCTACGAATGCTTCTCTTATGCTTTTGTTTTGAATTGAATTTGTTTATATTGCCATGTGCTTTTGTTTTGGTCTCCACCCCTGTCCTGTCACTGGTCTGTTACCTAATGTGTGTACCTGTTCTATGTTCATCCTGCGATTAGCTTGTCTTATATACCGTCATGTTTCTTTATCTCCTCACAAAGTTTCGTTCAGTGTATGCGTGCGTTAAGAAACCTTGTTCTTTGATTCTGCATTTCCTAATTGTCCTAACTGATTTTGTCCTTGCTCATGGTTTCGGTTTGAATTATGGATCATCCTTTTTTGTTGCAACATGCTGAGTTTAAGCATTTGCACTCTGCTTCATCACCTCCTCATTTACTAAATGAGATTCACTCTATTTCACAACATTCTGAAATTGTCGTATTCCAAATAATTTTGCTTCTTTTAGGAAAAAATATTGAAAGAATAAATGCCAATAAAGATGTTTTCTAATTACAGTTTTCTAACTACAGTTCTGACACAGTATCCACACTTTTTTGATCTAAGAAACCTTTTGCCACCTCTGTACAAATTCCAACAATTTCTGACCTTTTTACCCAAATGTGTCAATCTTTTTTTTGTTGTTGTTGATTAGGGACATCAATTTCATCAAAAATCTTTAACCCAAGGGTGGGATTTTATTTCATTACTCTTTTGTTTTCATCAATCAATGTTTTTAATCTTAGTTTAGCTTAGCTTATTTTTTGTCATAATTTTAACACTGGCTCACTCAAGACTCAAAGATTGCAGAACTCCCTGATTATTTACAGTGTTAATGGATCAGTTCAGGTCTGATGATATGAAGGAGAAAGCATAAGTTTAGTCCGAGTCATGTACTAGCCCTCAGCTCACATCTCAATTATCACTTTCTGATATCAGAAAATGGATTTCCTGATTTTAATGCTAATTCCGTCTTCTCCTTTAATGGATAATGTAGTAATTATTCTAAATAAATAATTCAAATAAAATTCAATTTAGTTAATTAAAGTGTAACAACTTATGATTGGTGATGGTACCAAAATGTGTTGATATCAAATAATGGGAAGAGGTCACATCAGTTGATGAAGTGAACTGCATAGCGCTACATTTTTCTCATTCGTATCTCCTTTCTCCAGCATGATAAAGTTTTGTGTGATAGGGTTTCTAACCTTCATCCAGCCCCATGAGACTTAGATCCATCATCCAACAACTACCAAAGATGGAAAAGACCCCTGTGTCTGAATGCCCTGTGTCTCTCTTTCTCCTATCAGCCATCAGCCCAAATTCGAGGCCATGTTTACTCGCTGATTACTTTCACTCCCTTATCTAGCGCTCGACAGTAAGAACTAGTCAAACACAGACTGGCCTGCCTGCAGGAGCCATCACACCCCCTACCAGGCTGTGCTATTTCCACACAGGTCGCCCCCTTCACTGCTATCAGCCTCTCAGCCTGGGGTATTCCCAAAGCTGTAGGCTTGCTGAGACTCAAGAAAAAGCGGTTGCAGTGTAAAAGAACAGAATAAAAGAGGTATTTAAAAAGACGCATGATCATAGCAGCTCTTTAATATTCAGCCTGCCGCCTGAGGGTGAATAATGTCCTTTGTTTGGAGGTTATTCAAAAAAGCCATGATTATAATTCAGCTTTTTTGTGGATAAGAGAAGCAGCATGGGTGAACAAGCTAATGCTGAGCTTTGACCCAGGATTTCAAATAAATCATTTACCAGGTTTATATGTAGGACAATCATGCATAATCATTTATTTATGCATGAAGCAACCAGTTGGTATAGAAGAGGCTAAGAAATCAAGTCTTTCATCTGTATCTGCACGTTTTATGTGTAATTGTATGGTATGTAGCTTGATTGTTCTATATTTCTATCCATTAGGAAAGAAGAACTCTATATTGCAGCACAAGGTCCAGCATGACTTAAACTCTGGTGTCCTCAACTATCAGGAGAATGAGATTATCCAGCAGATAGTGCAGCACGATCGAGACATGGCGCACTGTGCCCACCTGATGCAAAACCAACGTTCCCCAGCTCCTCCATCACCTACTCCGGTCATTTGGGCCCCACTTATCCAGGCCCCTTTACAAGCAGCTGCTGCTACAACATCAGTTGCTATTGCCCTGACCCACCACCCTCACCTGCCTCCCACGCTGTTCCGCCCTTCTACCTCCTCTTTGGGTTCAACAAAAGAAGCACCAAGAAACAGGTTCCAGGTTGTACCCACATCGACAGCTCCTGGTTCAGCCGGAGACTCGCCTTCGAGCACTCCTCCAAAGCCTCGTACTGGAGCGGACACTCCTCTACTTGCATCCTTCCGGGCTCATCATTCAACAGGGCCACCTGGGTCAGGCAGTGGCAACCACCAGGCCTCCAGAAGCAGCATAAGTGGAGTTTCACATCCTGGGCCTGGTCGGGCTTCTGCATTCCCCACTGGCAATTACTCCAGATCCGCATCTCCCACATGTAGTACTGCACAGCTCCATCCTCCACCCAAACACAAGCAGCCCTTCCCACCAAGTACCCCACCACTGTCCACTCACCTCCAACAAGGCAGCACAGGTGCTGGGACCTTGTCTGGGGCAGTAGGTGGCGCAGTGAGCATTGCTGTGAGTGGAGCAGTGGGGGACATGTCAAGTGGATTGACCACAAGTGGGTCTCCTGGGGGTCCATTAGTTGGTGCCACATGTGGGCTCTTGACCACAATATCTTCAAATGTTAGCCCTCTTTCAACTGGATCATTCAGCCATGCCCCGAGTCAGCTCCTCCATGGTCAGCAAACACAAAATACCAAACAGACATCCGCATTTCATCAGTTTGCCGGTGGGGGTGGCAGGACTTCTAGTACATTAAACCTCTTCCATACACCCACAACTGGATCCCCGTCCTCCACCCTTTCCCACATTACTCCAGCCCTTGAAGGCTCTCCTTCATCAAACACACAATCCATCAACCTACGGTCCTCCTTTTCCTCCCAGCTGCCTTTAGAAAGGTCAGCATTAGCATCTCTAGCTCAATATGGCTCAGCTAACGCTTCTCCCTGCTACACTCCTCTAGCCCCCAGCCCTACAGTCCAAAGTCCTGGAAGAACTTTCCACTACAGTGACCCCTCCAGTGCTGCAGGTTCCCACAGCTCTCTGCTTATGCCCCAGCATTCCTGCCCTGTTCAACTGCCCAGCTGTAACGTTTCAGGAACTGAATCGCCGCTGGGCCGCTTCTCTGAAGATATGAAACTGTTGTCTAGCTCTCACCCCTTGCTAAGTGAAGAGGTAGCCCAGGCTGTGGCTCATTCCTCCCCTCGATCATCCATTGAGCCTGGCTGCCGCCTCTCCCCTTACTCTTCCCCGACACTGATGCCTAAGCCGTACAGCTCCATATCGGGGCACTTTGCTTCCCCCTTACAGACTTCTCCCAGTGCACGGCACCACACCCCCTGCATAGGGACGTCACCCTCCCTTCCATTCCGCAGATCCTCAGAGGCCCATCCTTCTGAACTGGAACCCCTTTGCGCCAAACTTCCCTCCAATTTGTGAGGTTAGATCACACCCTCCTGTTCACCTGTGGACCTGTAACTGAGTAATAACAATCCTTTTTTGTGTGACACTTTTATTTCATTATTTGTCTAGATTACACTGTGTTTTAAACTTATTTTAGGATATCTAAATATTACTGTGATTTAAAAAAAAATGAAGGTGTAAACACGTAAATTAGAAATTTAGATTACTCGTTTTTCTTTGTCATTCTCTATTTTTTATTCATTAATATATAAGTGAAAATATCTATTTAAAGCTATGTTAATCAACCAATAGGAGGGTGTGAAATATTCCGTACATAAACATTTGAGACCATCCATTTTCCACATTTCATTGGTTTGTGCGTTTGAAACGGACCACACAGAAGGACTATTCTGCAGGAATCTATGCACTGAAACCTGCATTCTGACTTTTTCTGTGTTCAAATCAATCTTTTTAGTAAAAGAGAAAGTCTACACTCTATCCAGGATCACATATTGTTGATCCTTATATGTATCTATGGGATTATATGTATTTATTCACTGTTTATTCACTTAATTTTGCAAAATATTATAATGTGTTGAAGAGAATTTAGCAAACCAAAAATAGTTTTCTTTTGAAATATTAGTACACCTTTTGGCCTACACCTAACTGATCTTCTCTTGAATCACAGTATTGTAGTAATATTGGAGTGGATTTCAGGTCCTCTATAATGGAGGAAAACAAACGAAGAAATTATAGAAACAGGGAGCCTTCAACAGTGTCCTAAATATTCACTTTTGTCTTCCAGGTTCATATGGCAGATGTTGGAAATGAATGGTGTGTGTATGAGTGATTTCTGAAAATGGCTTGATGCAAGCAACAATCTTAGTTTTGCCTTTTAATATAAAAATAGAACTTCCATTGGCGTCTATGTGTAGACACTTCTAGGATCACATTTTCACAGAACCAGTAACAAGTCAACCTTACAAAAGATTACTTGATGTAGCATACATTGAAAAAGTGCTGAATTTTCAACACCTACAGCATTAAAATGAACTCAGTGTTGGATTAACACCTGAAGTGTTCATATAAGTCCTGGTGGACACAAAAAGGGTTAATTCAACACTAGCAATATTGCTGTATACACATAGCTTTCTTGTCAGCTTTGGTTCAAAAACACTTTAGAGTCCTTTATTTATTTTCTTATATAATTATGAAATGTATTTATTTGCGCTTTATCTATGTTTCATAGCTAGTTTGTTCATATATTGTTGAGTAAGATGAATGTATTATATCGAGTTAAAGGATTGTGAAAAGGCCTGCACAGTACAAATTTAACTTATCATTAATGCTATCTGGAACAAACCCAGCTCAGTTTCTCTTTATTACTTCAACACTCAAAAATTACACATTTTACAACTTACCTGTCCCAAGCCTCACCCATGTCTATAGGTCAAGCTTCAAAAACGGAAGCGCCCGAAGCCAGTCTGGGGACCTTGATGGTATTCTCTGCTATCCTGGTCCACTCTACTGTCATAGATACTGTTAACTGGCAGAAATCACCCATGTGGGTAACCATATTAGCATAAAGGTCACATGGTGTCACATAGACATGTTATTTGTGCGCTAGATTGAAATAAATTGTTTGTTGACAAGTGGTTAGCTAACTAGACTCGCCCAGAGACAATAATAAAAATTGTTACAGGAATATGTTAGTTAAACATATATAAATAGCACCACAAAATAAACTATTAAATATAGCTGGCTGACTAGTGTGGCCCCAGTCAGTAGTGGGCTGTCATTGGAGTAGCGAAACAGCTAAATTGCCAAATAGTGTGGTATTTACTGCAACTCCAGTCACTATAACTTTATGTCAAAAATGATAGGTAATACATAAGCTGCTGTCACTCTCAGCTCAAGCCTGGCTAGCTAATATTCTTATTTTGCTCTTAATAAAGTCACTGCATTCACACTACCTATCAAATTGTTGGTACTAGCATATTAAATGCTAGTCTTAACTAAATAATCTGTGTCATACCGGCAGCTTTTGGCTAACATCCATTTCAAACGAACAAGGCTAGCTAGCTAGCTAACACTGAGCATGCCGACTACCTTTAGCTAGTTCCTAATTAGCCTATATTACCAACTAAATGTTTTTTTGTTCTTTGGTTTTAAAGATACAGCACTCAGGTATTGAGTGTTACATTTACATGATCCCCTTACGCAAGTTTTATGACCATATCCAGAGCTTGAAATTCAAACTGTGTCCCCAGGAAACACTGGCACCTCTGGTAAAATGCTGAAAGCTTGACTGAGGTAATGGGTTAGCAAAGTAGCTAAGGAGTGAGATCGGTCAGCTAGCCTCTAATCTGTGATTGTAGCTAACCCGTATAGGCTAAAACACTAGAGTGCATAGAAAGCACATTTCTCTCAGTCAATGAGTTAATTCAATAGTAGTTGTTTCTGTCAGGTAAACATGTTGTTATGAAAAGATCTGCTTTTTGTCTGTCTTCTTACTAATAGGATTACTGACAGATAACTTTATGTGCTGGCCAGGTGAGACAATTTATTTCCTCTTTGAGAGAAAACACAGATATTGATGAAACACATTTGCTGTCAACCTTCAAAAGGCAAAGATGGCCAAAAATAAATAATGTACCCACCTGAGAAAAAACAGTATCCCCACCTGAGAAAACCTGACCTGAGTCAAGTTAACAAGTCGGGAAAATCCTGCAACTTTTGAAAGGCTAGAGACATTTGCATGGAGGCGGGCACAAATGCAACAAGACAGTGATGCATCGAGGTGGTGATGTGTAGCGACAGACAGCCCAAGGTCTGACATGTAGACGAGGACCCCTGCGGGCTCTTCAGGATGAAGTGTGTTCCAGGAAGGTCTTTTGAGGCAGCTCCACTGCAAGTTATGATTGTTTCTGAGCACTTGTAAAAACATCCTGAGGAGGGCAGGTATTGATTGCATTATTGGACACAGCTTTGGGAGGTTTTGAGACCAAAGAGGAGAGTTTTTTTGTTCAGAAAGAAAGAAAACGCTTAATGCTTAACTTTGTCGGTCGATGGCAGTGGAGGGGTCAAATCTAGAATGTGGAGAAAGAGAGAGAGAAAAAGGCAGAGAAAAGAGAGTGAGTGAGATTGATTAGAGGGTAGACTGACCCAACTGAGAAACCTGATCATTAGCAGAGACAAGGACTGCAGTTCATCAATAATGCCAGCCTGAAGCTGTCAATCAAGCATGGCTGTCATTCTGGCCTTGGCTCATCTCGGCTTACACCTCTCCGGCTGTATGAATCAGTCACTGGTACACACAATTCATGGTTAGTGGAGACGGAATCATACACAACCAAAGTATACTGTCCATCTCCAGATGAACTTAAACATAAGTGCACAAATTTCAGCGTGCACTATTTGAAGTCTAAGCCTTAAAGGTGCAGGGTGTAGTTTTGAAAAATGTTACTTGATCTGTAATAATCACATAGCATCATACTTTATACAAACTGTGATTTGCTATATAGCCATGCAAAGGATCTCTGTAGTTTCTTTATTTTTGGCTTATTTTTCAAATTTCCAGCCCAGTTGAAGCAAGGGTGCTCAGCTCAACCCTTTTCCCTAAAAGGAAACCCAGTAGACTATTCTAGCTTTTCTTAAAGGCTCCTACTTGGAACCTTTTTACTGTAAGGGAAACACTTTTTTGTGTAGGGTGATAGATGGAACATTTTTCTAAGAGTCTATGTAGTAACAGAGATTGGAGGTCAGTTGGACCAAAAGCTAAATAAGTGGTCACCCTGGATTTTTGCCTCATGAATTTCTTCATCGATTATGGGCCATCCTGTTGTGAGGTGTTTATGGAAGCAAAGTCACTACTTTTCAGTGGTTTCAGTGAACAGGATAAATTATAGCATAAATCCTCTTTGGTGTTGTTAAGATATCCAACAAGGAGCAACATTTCACTGTTGTTTATATTGCTACACACAAATAAAAAGGATTAATCAAGGCTTCTTTGGGTTTTTATTAGTCGTGGCTTTCATTGGATTACACAGAGGAACAAACTGAAGAATGCTTTAGGGTGCTACAGGGAACCTTTGACCTCTGAAGGTTAAACCTCAACATATAGTGGCAATCCTCCCCGATGTCAACCTTAGTACATTATCTGCTATCAAGAAAAATCCAACAAAGGAGTACAATTTCAGCAATATAAACTACACATAAACACACCTATGTTCATGCAATAGCTCCTTCAAGAAATGCAACCTGGAGACAATCCACCTGGTAGCATCAATTTTTCTGATTTGTGGTGGTTTTCATAACACAACATGTACTGATTCCAACTGGGAGTGCTCCCAATTTTGGCACCTAATCTCAGCCTCACGCCGCTCGCTTTTATGCCGTGTTGCTGAGCCGTGAGGGAGCGCTCATGAAGCGCTGGTGCAGGCAGTAATGAAATCGCTCACAGTGATTGAGGATTAGGTTTCACACTAACAGGTCTGAGGCTTAGAGTCGAGAGGTTGTAGGAGATGGGGTGTGTGTTTGGTGACTGGCACCATCGTCACTTATTCATGCAGCCAAATTCATTTTGAGACATGTCTGGCAGAAACATGGTGGCAAATGCATATTTGTGTCACTAGGTGTAGAAAAGGATGTGTTTGAGATCTAAATTGCTTCGGGGCAAAAGGGAAAACAGGGACTGTCTTCAAACTGCCGTAACTCTGTTGAAGTCCATCTGAAGTATGTTTCGAGACACATCGTCAGCATTACCGATTATTTGTTTTCTTCATTAGTAGTAATTTCACTCTAACCAGTGGAAATTAAGTAACACCCAAGCAGAACTGTGGTCTTGACAGGGATCATATAAGTCTAGGGACAGTTTTTTTTCGGCCTGAAATATTAGAAGCAGTGGTGCAAAAATGCTGTCAGTCAAGCATGGCTGTCACTCTGGCCTCAGTCTCACAAGTCAGACTTTGGTCTGCAGGCCAAAAAACTTTTGGTTCATGAAACTATGACTGAAGGTAGTCAGGCCATGGCACTATCTTTTGATCTGCTCATACTTACTCCAACTCAATTTCAGATATTTTTACTACCTTCCTTTTTTTGTTGCCTTTTTTTTTTTTTTTTTGGCATTTTTCAGAATGATATACTGCTCCATGTTCCTTTCTTTGGCAGTTTGGAATGAGTCATATTCAGCTTTTTTTTCCACAAAAGTTAAAATAAATTCAGAAAAATTGCCATAATTAATGGTTTCAATGCAAAAAATGTATGCTGACTTTAACTTTGGTGAACACTGTCATGGGAATTTGCATCATTAATCAATAGTACAACTGCTTTGGCTGTGGTGACCTCTAAAAGCTCCTTGATATTGTAGCCATAATAATAGCCATTATATAATATTTTCTGACCTGACTATAAATATTTCCATAAGCACGGTACCAGCCAGTCAAGAGGTTGGATTAGATGGTTTAACTATGTTGCGACTTTTTGGCTGTGGATGGCCGGTTAGTTTGCTTTTGTAAAGTCATCTTCAGTAACGGCTTTATCCTGGTCAGGGTCGCAGTGGATCCCGAGTCTATCCCAGTAACACTGGGCACAAGGTAGGAAAATGTTATGCTTTGTCCATATCCATATAGGTTTCCACTGGATTCTCTGGTTTCCTCCTCTCTCCTCTGTTGATGAATTGGCTAAGCTAATTGCCCCTAGTTGTACTGAGCTTATACATGGTACTCTCCATCCAGGGATCCAGTGCTCCCTGGATTGGCTCCACATCCATCATGACCTAACCCATGATATAGCAGTTACTGAAGAAGAATATGGGTTTCAGAGGACTAATGGCCAGACACGGACTGATGGGAGATTTGCATTTTGTTAAAAGACAAATGGATCCCATTGGATCTCAAGGACACTGGCAGAAATTTCCTATCTTGAAAAGACTCTACATACAAACCTCACTATCTTCAGGTTTTCCCTGCAGACCTGGATTGGATTCTATTTACCTATGCTAGATTAGATAGCTCTGACTCAAACCTCGCAATTTGACTGTGTAGGCCTTCTGACTTAGAGATTAAAAGATCAAGACATTTTGGTGATGATCTGTTTATAGGCAGCCTGAAAGAGTGCTGGTGTGTGTCAGCAAGATTAATCCTGAGAAAGGAGTGTGAACTTACAAAGACTCCCCTGAATCTTATCCTGGCTTTGGGTGGTTTTGACAGGGAGCAAATTAGGGCTCTTTCTTTCTGAGACACTTTCCTTAGCATCGGTTTTCAAACCTATGTCACTTACATAAAGTCAATCAATGTATTATATTTATGTAAACAGATTTCTATAAGGTATATACATATATATTTACATTGGACCTATTTATTTTTTTCTGCATTCGTTTAACATTGTTTTAATGACCATGACACGTTTGTTGCAGTGTTTGGAGTGTGTGTTATTACTGGTTATTTCCTCAGAGGTGTATTGTAAGCATTGTATAATCTGAAATGAGGGAATATTTGCCATTTCTCAGTCACTTTTTCAGATGTCCAGTTAGCATAATATAAATCTAATACTTTGTAATTTTTTGTTTTACTTCAAAGACTATGGGAAATAGCAATAAGTATTATGTACAGGTGTGGTGAGATGTGAGAAGTGCAGACATTTTGAGGACATTATGATGTCCACACACACACATCCACTAGGTAGCGGCACTGTCGTCTGTGGCACACTTCACGGATGGACGCTTCTACAGAGTGGAATAAAAACCGGACTTATAATAAGCACACAAACTGGATATTATTAAAAGGTATCAAATAAACATAAATATTCTATTACGGTGTCATTCTTTTCCATTGTGCTTATAAACTATTGTGCAGATACATTAGCAAATGATCTTGAAAATGTATCTAATATTTTGTATTCTGAGATAATACTGTCTTAAAATACATTGAGTAATTTCTTAATAATGTTTGCTCAGAGGAATATAAGGTATATTGCCAGCATTCAAGATGTTTTTGCTTGCTAAATTATGTATGTCCTGTCTTAGGCAAAATGACAAATTTTTTTGCTACAACTGAAATAATTGTAATCATTAAATTTTGCAGGAGTGTGTAGTGTTATTTTCTCTCCAGTCTCCTGGAGCATGTCAGACTTCTTTATTTATCAGCAAATGTCGAGAAAGTAGCTTAACTCACTCACTCACATTGTCCCTCCTCTAAAAACTTCCCCCTAGGAAACCATGCATGATTGTGTGCATGATTGAGTGAAAATGCTTCTGTTTTGCATTCATTACTAATTTAATATAACAATTTTCATTACAAATTATATTATTGATGACTGGAGTGAAAAGTAGAATCTTTAAAATATTTACATGAGTTTCTTAGTATTTGGTACGTCCCCTTTTTGCTTTAATGACAGTGTGCACTCGAGCTGGCATGGACTCCACATTTTAGATGCATGCATCAGTGTGTCGTCTAAACACGTGCTTCAATAGAAGAGATTAGGCATGAGGAAAATGTGATCTTTTGTACAAAGCAGTTAACATGGTCAATATCACACATTTGCTTACATTTAGAGAGGGACCTAGAAATAATGCAACAGCTTGAATATTAAATGTTTATTTCCAATTTTATATAGTCATTTAATTCAACATAAAAGCTCTCCTTTGAAGGAAGCAGAGGTCAGAATGCAAGGCCAGTTATGGTTTGGTGCAAATGAGACAGTTGAGGGTCAAAGGTCTTGGTAAAGTGTCCAACAGTGACAACTTGGCAGTGCTGGGATTTAAACTTCCCAATCAGCAGACTAGAACATTAAAGGGCATTTGGTAAAATCGGCGCTCAAGTCAGTACACTGTGAAGACCAGTAACATTAGAATGATTGTTTATTCATTTATAATCTCACTATCTGGTGTCACACAGAAGAGGACAAGTTCCCTTTTGAGTTTGGCTCCTATTGAGGTTTCTTCCTCATGTTCTCTCCGGGAGTTTTTCCTTGACACCATTTGCTTCTGGTTTGCTCATTAGAGATTCCTGTATAGCTGTGTTGTGACAGTGAATTGAACTGAATTGAACTAACACAGAGCAATTTTAGAGACGCAAGGTTCATGTTACAATTATAGTGCTTAAAAATGAAAAGGGATGAAATGGACTGTTGAATAGTGAACAGAACATGAGAGTTAATTGGCCCAAATAAAAGTTCTCGTGCACACATTCATACACTCATACACTGTCATACTGTAGTGTATCGAAGGATGCCCTAGTGACTCTTTCTGTCACATTCTGTACCAGGATTCAGTTCATTCTCATTGTAATGCAATCCTTATCTTCACTTACTCCTGCGTACTCCTGAGTCCTGCTCCGTTCATACTTGGCCTCCACACACACATACACACACACACACACACTTACTTTTGTAATTGTAAAGAGACACATGAGATGTGCACAGTTTAGGCTACGGCACTGGCAGCTGGTGAAAGCAAAGTGGAAGTGTCTCTAACTCTGCCCCTGAGAGCACTCCGCTGTCTGCTTAATTAGAATTCCCCCTTCAGCTAACCTTCCTCTCCAGTCGCACCGACTCACTCAAAGTGAAAAGCCTTTGTTTTAGATCGTCAATTATAATTACCGAGGATTCTATTCTTATGACAATGCGCCAACTGTGTGTGGACATGTTTTAATATCATACTGGGGACCAAATGTCTCCACAAGGATATCAATACCTGACAATTTTGACTGAGGGCTGCAGCTTTTATTTAAAAAAGCCAAAAGATTTTTATTTGGTTACTCAGGTTCAGGTTAGGGTCAGATTTAGGTGTAACATAGCATTGATTAACTGCATTAATAATAATGACAGTGGAAGGTCCTCACAGGTATAGTAAGACAAACGTGTGTGTGTGTGTGTGTGTTCAGTTTTGTGAGTTTTCAGGACTAAAATATTCTGATCTTGTAGCGAAACCAGAAAAAAACACCCTACCTTGCCAGGACCAGCAAGATAGTCCTGACAACTTAAAAATGTTCCTATACAAGCTATGTGCTACTTTTTTTCAAAACTGAAATGGTGATAATATTTCTTTGTGGTTCCTGAGGTTAAGGTTAGGGTTCAATTTAATATTCTGTGTCACAAATTCTTATTACATTTACATACTTATTCTTATTCGGAGGGGACTGCAGTATATAATCCTATGTACAAAAACAAGCATGTGGTTGTCTTGTCTCTCTCTTTCTCTCTCTCTCTCTCTCTCTCTCTCTGTGTGTGTGTGTGTGTGTGTAAGTGACTCTTCCCTGCTTGTAAGACTCAGTTTTATCCCAGAGGCAGCTTTAACCGTACACTCAAACAGTCACAAGCCTCCAGATCTGAGTTTAAAAAATGATAGCTGTTTGAAGGTTTGTGTCGTGTCCTGATAGAGAGTTCACTTTCCCTTGGCCCCTTTAGCCTCGTAAGTGCAATGCTGAGAATATATGAGCTAGGGGGCAGAACTGGAAATGATCAAAATACCCCTTTTCTCAGGGTGATGTGTGTGATAAAATATTTGCATGTCTCCTGATATCTATGAATAAATGAAGGAAAAGGGAGTAAACAGGAGGCTTCTTTTCTTACGGGTCTGGATGTTTGCATCACACATTTCCAGTTTATTTATAGAAAACTACAATCTTAATATTGAGGCTTAATATCAGCTGCAGCCCCAGTTATCATTATCATATGCAGTTTAATCAGCCTTCAAGATGACTTTCCAGTTAGATGACCTATATACTCTGTAGCACCTCTATACACACATAGCACCTCTGTACATACTTTATACTATGCATATTAAACAAGATTCATCCAAATGAATTTTTCAATTTTCAATTTTTCTGAAATTTTCATGATTGCAGAAGTATTTAAGCAGTCTCTAGTTTTGAACACAATGATGACTAAATACCCCATTTACTCCGGGTTCTCTGAGAAAAATACAGACATTGGATCTCCTTTATTAAACTGGATATTAACAAATTTATTCATAAACTGTTTGCAGTAGCATTTACACAGGAAATGAGGTATTCGTGAAAACCCAGTTAGTTCAGAAAAACAATCATATTCAACAAGAGCACACCTTGAATGATCGGCTGCAAATCATATAATTGGTGAGGAGTTTTGTGCAATTTTATATACAGATCACATTATGAAGTTTAAATCACTTATTACTTCAATTCCACACCCAAATTTAATGACAATTTTGTGATACTCAGTTGTTTCATATTAATGACATGAAAGAAACCAATCCAAAACAAATCCATAATTTGAGACAAATAAGACTAGCCATTTAATTAAGACAAAAGTAATGGCACCCTATACAAAGAGGAAGAGTTAGTGTGTGTCTGTTGTAGCAGACAAGGCTGGAGTAGCTAAGCATGACACGTGCTTAGAAATCAGAGAAATCTAGAGCATTGTTGCAGACATTTCTTATGCACATCACATGCTGTGGTCAGTGCATTTGTTTTATTTTGGCAGGTGTTGCAGTAGTGCACTCTCGCATTCGGAATCATCACATATCCATATTAGAGCTCTCAGCTCGCCATGAAATCCTGCCACCAAAAGCCTTCTAACATCTGCCACTCTAGCAAATGCTCTTTGTAAGCCTGAAGTAGATTTTCTGCATGCATGATTATGCTGTATTATCACCCACAATGTTAGAGCTCCTGGGACAGTGTTGGCATATGAGTCAGTGACACCGGCCAAAAGCAGGTTAACAGCCTGCTACCTTAGTTCTGTGGATTATAAAAGGCAAAAGTCAAGATCAGGACAAAAGGATTAGTGCTGCTACTAAAAATGTTACACGTTGGATGCTTTTTGAATTGTAGTGACTCTGACTAAACCACAAAACTCTCAGAGTCAGGTGTATCAGTGTGTTTATATTTCTCCAAGTTATGACTCCAGACTCAGTTGACTATTAGAACAAAATACACAATAATTTTGTACATTTTTTTCTTTTTTGAGGTAATGAATAATTTGGTCTTATACCATGGCACTGTTACTAAATTTTCGATTCTGATTCATCAGAAGGTGTTGATTAATTTTCTTTATACCACAGTGCAGTTGAAGATTCAAATCTAATTGGTCACAGTTAGAGCTCGGACTGTGCTCTCATTTTAATAAGTTATTGTTTCTATAGTAACAGCTCATACATAGCAACTTGTATCATGGCGCTCCACATAACCTAAGACTAATAATAAACTTAGAAAAACTTATAATTGTTGATGTGCTGAAGCTTTTTGTTAGGAGACATTTAATTAAAAATTATGAAAGGAGTCTTGGTTGTCAGAGCTTTGTAATGGTCACGTTGCTTTTTAAAGTTTCCCGGCAAGAGAGAAGCTTCAGGACAGAGGAGTCTCTGTACAATGACAAGTTGCATTTTTTTTGGTTTTGAGAGAGAGAGAGAGAGAGAGAGTGAGAGAGAGAGAGAGAGTCTAATATCTAACTATAAACTTAAAATGCGCAGTGTGTAATTTATTATTAAATTAAACATTGTAATCTTTGGCAAATCACTGTGGTAAAAGCAGAATAACACGTCACTTTTCATAATTTCCATTTTCATAAAAGAGACTATACTCCTATCATGTTCCTGCTGTGGGAGTCAGGAATCAAAGTGTGTTCTTTAAAAACATCAGGGAGTGGAAAAAATATTTTAAAATAATGGTAATAATAATAATGGTAATAAATCTTCAGTGAAACAATGTTTTTTCTCTTATTTTGCTATACTATTTTCATTCATTTTCATACTATTTTTGTGTTTTTATATACAGTATGGAAGGCAGGTGAGAAGAAGAGTGAGGTGTGACCTGAATTAAAAGTAGGGCACCAGTATGAATTTTGGAACCACCTTAAGAAATTAATGCCCATTGCCACCCTTTAAAATTTTTGTTCTAATTGACAATTTTTGTTCTTTAGGATCTCCTTGGTCCCTTTGTCTGCGTACCATTGGAGCAACCCCCTGTGTCCCCTTTATAAAACCCGTGCGCCACACAGTTAACCTCATGGCATCATGGCCGACCAGTCACAGATGCAGTGTACAAGTTTGCGTTAGTTTTCTTCTAATCTTTATAGGAATTAATATAAATTGTTTCTTTTACTTATAGAAACAGCAGATCCAACTTCAGTTTATTGTAAAGAAAAAAGAAAAATCTCGCCCTGATTAATGATAGTTAATAGAGATCCCTAACCAGTGAGAACTGGAAACACACAGCTATCTTCTGCTATCTTTGAGTGGTTGCTCAAGCTGATGATGTGACGTACACAATCGGCGTAAATTTAAACACATGCAGTGTGAAAATGAAGAAAGGAGAGACTCAACACAAGCTGTGATAATACAGAACAACCGAAGGCTTGCTGCTGTTAAGTTTCGTCCAGGGCACAGAACAGAACATGCTTTATAAAGTTGTGATCATCTCCCAGGAATTAAAAGACTTGTTTTGTCTTTCGAATAATTAAGCTGTGAATATGAGCAAAATACATGCCTCTACATAGCTGGACTTTATTTTTTTTTTGACAGTTTTTTACAAAATAATAGAGTGTATACACAAACAAGGAAGTGGCCTTGCACCACAATATGGAACCGTGTACTGAAATACCGAAACTGTAAATAAAGAGCTGCAATAGACTTCACAGATTTCTGTAAAGACCCATATATTTTCTTTAATGATGTTTCAAGAATGAGTGGTGCTTCTTGAATTTCTTTCAAGGTCTCCTCTAACATTTGGAATGGAGGGATAAAAGGGCCCAATCTCACTGAGACACATGAGAAGACGGCAGAGCATCTAAGGACATGGTGATCCATCTATAGTAGACAGGACTATCTCTCCACTTTCCTTCCTTTTTATCAGTTGAAAGCGAGAGACAGAGATGAGAACGTCCATTGATCTCAATGAGTGCGACGCCACAATGGAGAGCATCATCTGTGGCCTGAGAAATGGAGAGAGGCAGCTCTGTTAGTCGACTGGACACGGTAAAGCAATACGCAGGCCAGAAAAAGCTACAATCATTAATCACAAAGTCTTCCATGCTTAAAATCTATCTTCAGATCAATTTTTGCATGTGTATGTGTGAACTGTTTCATTATGACCAAATCAAACACATTTATTCTTCAGAGCTATTAACTCTCAGGCACAAACAGGGCAATATATTGGCTTTTGTGGTGATGTATAGCAGGGAACCAATTTGAGGAATGAAAATGAAAAACAGAAACAAATGGTATTCAGTAGGAACAAAAATGCAACTGAAAACATGCTTAACTTTATCTTAACCCTGAACAGAAACATTCATTTGAAATGTCTGTCACAGCTTTAATAACGTCATTTTTTCATGCCTTGTAGCCCATTTAGCTTATTATTTATGTCGTACCTTCAAGTTATGCTAAAGTATGCATTAAGCCAGTTTTAGACTGCACCACTACGGATGTCTTTTAAGATTATTAGGCTACTTGTCGCACTGTATGAAGTTATCATAATAAAATCTTGGCCGAATTCTATAACAGACCGTGTGATAACATGTGTTCTCCTTTCCAGATTATACGATAATGACTCTCTAACGATAGACCTGTGACTAAAGTAAAATATTCAGCGCGATCCACGCTTGTGCAGAAAATGGGATCGCATGGACAGGAACATTCTTTAATGTGAGTTTGAGATAATAAGGATTTTTTTTCTGTCCATTACCATGTTTCCTTGAAGTTTCAGCATTACCATTACTGTACTGACAGCAGTTCTTTGAGTTTCACATCATCCTATGCAGTCCTCCTGTTAGTGGCTTTTAGATGAGTGTCATATCAGCCAGGTTTGCATTGCACAATTTTTGGCCTGACTTTTCTGTCACAGACAAAAATCATACGACGTAAAAAAAAAATCTTTGGTCATGAGTTGAGATCGGTGGTCTTAACACTGTGAGGTCTTAACAGTTTAGTGTCATTGTGAGCAAAGACAGTCAATGACATAGTTCTGGTGTGACTGTTGCTACGACACTCGTCTAAAAGTTAGGAGCATGGCATAAGATGACGAGAAGAAAAAACCTCAAACCGTGAAATGAAATGTTTATGTTTGTGCAAACATCATTTAAAATGCTGACTTGCTGACATTAATTAATGTAATGTTACCAGCATACACACTTGGCTTCTCATACAGTGAGTTGCAAAGCTAATAGCCAGAAAAAATTATTATTACATTATAATTATTATTATTACATTATAATTTGTTCTATTGTAATTCACTTTTAAGAATGGGTATTCCATGTTGTTCTCTTTTATCCAGCCACAAATGTTTTCAAACTCCAAACATTACCACTATTATACCATGTATTTGTGTGTGTGTGTGTGTATGTGTGTGTGTATTTAGGGATATTTTCACTCAAATGAATAGAGGTACCATCCTGAAATGATATTTTTCTGTGAGTTTTTTCAGGATGGAAGTGCTAATGCCTGTGTACCAGATTTCAAAGTAGTAAAATGCTTTTAAATCTTGGCAGTACTTAGACCCTTATTACTTTAATCCTCTTGGTCAAACGCAGTTAATTTATTCAGAGCCTCTTGGTCTAAATGCAAAATCTCTTATAATATAGTTATAATATGGAGTGGGAACCACAGCTGTAATCTATTCTAATTAGACTTTTTTCAGTTTGGCTGAAGTCACAGACAGTCCAAATTCACTCTAAATTCTGAATATTAGAGAAAAACACAGTGTAAATATGAGCGAATATAAATCCTGGGTTGAATGTCGTGTTTCAGAGTGGGAGATATTAATATCCGATGTGTTATTTGAGGACTAGAGTTCGACACTTGACATAAAATAAGAGAGAGAGATTCTCTCTCTCTCTCTCTTTCTGTGTGTGTGTGTGTTGCTGGAAGATGTGTGGCCACAGATGTGACACTTGGAAGATCTCTTTATTTGGATCTCCCTCAGCGGTGGCTGCCGATACTGTAGAGTCAAAAATAAGTTGTCAACTGAAGACAGAACAAAGAGACACAAAAGAGCATTGACTCAACTCCATAGGAGAAAGGAAAAAACCAGGAAGAGAGTAGAGGAGATGAAAACAGAAGAGAGAAGAAGAGAGAGTATGAGAGAGGAAGAGAGGAGAAGAGGAGAAGAGGTGAAAGAAGGAGAGAAAGAGAGGAGAGCAGAGGAGATGAAGAGCGGAGAGGTGAAGAGAGGCAAGGAGAGGAAGGGAGAGGAGGAGAAAAGAGGAGAGGAGAGGAAGAGAGGAGAGGGGAGGGGAGAAGAGGAGAGGAAACAAAGAGAATGAGAGGAGAGTAGTGGAGTGGAGAAGAGTGAAGAGGATAGAGGAGGAGAAGACAGGAAAACAGAGGAGAGAATAGGAAGAGAGGAGACAAGTGCTGGAGAGGAGAGGAGGAGAAAAGAGGAGTAATGGAAAGTACGAGAGATGAAGAAGGGCCGAGGAGGAAATTGAGAAAAAAAGTCTAGAAGATGAGAGGAGGCAATGACAGAAATGAATTAAACTGAATTTAATTTAATTTAATTGAACTAAATTGAGCTGAACTGAACCGGACTGATTTGAATTGAACTGAACTGAATTGGATTGAATTGAGCTGAAATGAATTGAGCTGAACTGAATTGAGCTGAACTGAATTGAATTGAACTAAACTGAACTAAACTCTATTGAGATGAACTAAATTGAAATGAATTGAACTAAATTGAGCTGAACTGAATTGATATGAAAGAAAAATTAATTGAACTGAATTGAATAAAAAATGGGCTAAACTGAATTGAACTGAACTGCATTGAGCTGACTGAATTGAACTAAATTGAGTTGAATTGAAGTGGACTGAATTGAATTTGGCTGAATTTAACTGAATTTACTTTAACTGAAATAAACTGAATTAAAATTAATCAAGCTGAACTAAACCAAGTTTAATGTAAACTGAATTAAATTGAATCAAAGTTAACTGAAGTGAACTGAATTGAACTACATTGAGCTGAATTTAACTGAACTGAACACAATGGAACTAAATTGAATTTAATGAACTGAATTGAACTGAATTTAGTTGAACTGAAATGAATTAAGCTCAATTGAGCTTATGGACCTTATTGAATGAAGAGAACTGAACTCAGTTGAGCTGAACCATACTGAACAGCATGACGAGACAAAAAAGAGATTTTACGAAAGGGTTGAGATGAAATGCAACAAGAAGAGAAGAGAAGAGAAGAGAAGGTGAGACTAGACAAACAAGAAGATGGAGGGAAACGACAGGAAAAGATAAAATCGGAGAAGTAAGAGGAGAGGAGTGGATGATGAGAAAACTGGATAGAAAACAAGAACAAATGAGACCAGATGAGAAAACTGGAAGAGAGGAGAAGAGTGGAAAGAAGATAGAAGAAAATTAGAGAGGAGAAAAAAAAACAATGGATCTGAATATCAGAATATTGGAATTGTTGTGAAAAAAACTTGAGATAATCTGAAATAATCATGAATGTAGTCGTTTCCTTACTACTACATGTTGTAATTCATGTTATGGGAAGAAACACACACACCATTATGGCCGCCGGTTCTCTGGGTTCTAATAGCACACAGCGTGTGTGTTTTTCTCCACTCATCTTTACCGTAAGACGAAGCTTTATCGAGTGCCGGCGAACATCCTTTGATGTTTTGCTGCTGAGTGTTTGAGTGGAGTGTGTGTTCGGTTAATAATACATAATGCATCGTAGATGGAAACAGAGAAGAGAACACAAAAGAGAGAAACACACAGTGTGTGTGTGTGTGTGTGTGTGTGTGTGTGTGTGTTCTGAGATTTTCTAATGCTGGCCATTGGGATTATGTGCAGACAGTTAGTGTGTGAATTTTTTATGATTGTTATGAGTCAGCGACACAGAAATGAATTAATTCACACCATTTTCTTGAAAGCCAGTGATTTTTAAAAAAAGACTTTTAGCTTTTTTTCAGTTTCTTTTAAATCATGTTGATGTCTGGTCCCACCATGTCTCTCTCGCTCACTGTTTGAATATGTCTGCTGTAAAATGTTGGGTTAATTTTCTCATTAATTATTATCAATGTGCTTTGAAGTGGAATGATCTGTTCTCATTATTCAGTCAACCCTCATATATTTATATACAGTATACGATTAAAAAATGACACTGTTAGAGAGAAAACACACAGCTTTAGGACACACTTCTTTCTAGAAGTTTAAATAATTAGCTTTTATTATACCACAGCATTGCTTAATTCTTAAATCTCATTGGCTAGAGGTTGGTGATTACTTTTCTATGAATAGCTCTCCTCTTTCTATAATACTCCTGGCTGTAATTCAAATAATAGGTTTATATACAGTAATATATAAATTATTATATAATATATAAATAGGTTTATGTGCTTGTTCTAATATACAGTACATTATCATTTCTGTACTAACTCATTCACAAGGATCATAAGGAGATGTTTTTGTTTGTTTTTTTAACATTTATGAAAGGAGTCTCCTGTGTCAGTTTTTAAGGTCAAAAATGAGACTTGCAGATTCATTCCTTTTGTGTCGCAAAGGTAATCAAGTAAAGGCATCTCTTTTTTGGATTAAATAAAGTCTCCTAATCTATCTATGCATCTTTTAAATAAGAAATATACAGTTGGTTTTTAAGACAGAATGCTTAACTAGCAGCAACGTAGTCATCCAATGGTTTAAATAGAGAACTGGTTTCCCATGCTGCATTCGACTTGCCTTAGAATTGAGAAATCATGTTCAACCTCTGAGCATTCAAGCTACAAACAGGGAAAAATACCATGTACATATGCCTCCATGCTCATCTTTTCTTAGCAACAAGCTAGTCAGCTAACTGTGATGTGTGATGTATATTTACCTCCGCAAAACACCAACCTGTGTAGTCAAGCTAATAAGTATGACTCAAAACCACTGCACACCTGCACTTTACAAAGCTATTAGTTTAGTATTTTACTCCATATTTTTTATTGTTTATGATTTATATGACTGGAATTAACAATGAGTTGGAAGTTTACTGGTAGTTAGTAATTACTAGTTACTCAAACTAGTAACTACTAAACTGGAAACCTTCATGTATATAATTTATTAGCTTATTTATTTATTGCCTGTATTATTTCCTTACTGATTTTATTACATTCCAACTTTATTACACAAAATGCTGACATTAGCCATTGCTTGCTTAATCTTATTCATTCATTAACTAGTGATGGTAGTTGATCTCATCCACTAATGTTGATTGACAGGTAGTCTTACCACAAAATAAAATGATGTGAATATCATAATTAAAAAGATTAATTTCTTTTTGTCTACTTTGTTCCTTCATATACTGATACACTTTCGCAATAGAAAAAAAATCTTACTTCTAATGATGGCTTTAACCTGCAAAGATTTTGTATGTGTTTTGCTCAGTTCTGTTTTCTTTGTCTCTGTGTGATTTGTCTATTTAGAAATCTTGGTGACTAATTGAATGTTCCAGCCCACTGATTCGAGGTTTTTGCTCTGCTGATTGGGAGTCCCTGCTGGTGCAAGCTTTAAATCTGCTTCCTACTGCTAGACTGGTGGGGAGTGCCAAATGCAGCCATGGCTCTATGTCAAACCTTTCACATCTGGCAGACCGAATGCTGAAAGTGGATGGCCAACAGTCAGATTTTGAAGCCTGGTACCTTAGTACCAGAGTTAACCGTGATGTTACAAGTGACAGGAACAGTAATAAGCAGTAAAGCTTTCAGAGAGATTTAATCTTTTATCATCTGTTCATGATAAGTGTAGATTTCTAGCTGTAGAAACTATGGGTCTTATTCAGAGTCCAAAAATTAAATGAATATTTATGCAGGGAAAGTTATGCGTATTCAGAGTCAGCTTCTGCACATGCTTAAGTTGATTTTCTGGGCAGTATTTTTCAATAGCATCTAGACCTTTAAACATTACTTTAAACATTACTTCTTGCTTTTCAGCTTGAAAACATTCACGGATGGAAAATGCAAGAAGAATAACAATTGTGTTTTTTTCTTTGCTGTCAAATGTAATATGATGTAACATAAAAACAAGAGACCATTTTTAAAAAGTAAAAAACCAATATATTGCTGCATGACTAGTCTTGGTTGTAATTATTACATAAATCAGTGGTATCTGGTCTAATAACAGAATGGATTCTTCCCTCACTATTCAGCAGCTTATAAAATAGCACTTGATGCAACACATCCTAAATTTTTAATTTTTTTGTTTTTTTTTATGCAGCAACAGTTTTTGTGCACACAACTGAAGCTAGGAGAGGGCTTCTGAGTGGTGCAACAACAACAACAATAACAACAAAACAACAAGAACAAACATTCCCCCATTGTTGAGAGATCATGAGTTAGAATTCCGACAGTGTGACAGCCATCCATGGCCGGGTGCCAAGAGAGCAGAATTGGCCGTGTTCTCTGGGTGGCGTCAATCACAGTGCCACATCCAATCCTGGGTGTCTGTGAGCTTTATGCAAAAGAGTACAGACAGCATTTTCCTTTGAGTGTGTTACACTGCCCTATGCTGCATGAACAGCAATTCAAAAAGATGTGGTTGGCTGGCTTCACGTATATCAGAGGAAGCACTTGTTAGTTTTTGGGTGGTGGGTGGCAACTGGCAGGTGACCAAACTGGGGAGAAAATCAGAGGGGGAAAAACTGAAGCCAGGATATACTAAATCAAGGTCATGAGATCGTAACCTGTGCATGGGACACGGGTTATTTTATCACACTTTTAATACTCTATTTTGATTTGGTGAGTTAAAAAATAATGCCAGTGTTTTGGTAATTTGATGCACTTCCGGTAAAGAAAAGCTCCCCAGGGTTTTAAAGGATAAGCTGACCGAGCACTCATCTGCTACGCTCACAGCTCAATTTAAGTGTAGTTCATAATTTTATCCATAAAAATTCAGTACTCAAGATAAACATTGTCTCTGAGTATGCTGCTGTAATGTCATTAATGTCTTTAATATTAGCCTCAAATGGCATTACACAGTCCCAAAACATGAATTTCAGCATAATATGTTGTGGCTAGATCAGGACTGTCAGATACCACTGGATCTACTGCTGAATGTATTTGCTTGTGCAATTTCCTTGTAAACAATCTGATGCCATTTTGTTGTGTAAAATAACATCTTGTTGGATTGATTTTTTTCTCTCTTTGCTTTTGCTCTGAATTTACAAACATCACCACCAAATATACAGTAAGTACATCTTCACATTACCAGATATACCTCCTCTGCTTTGTGTTTAAAAAAGCTCTGCTGAAGCTAGGTGCCTGTATGAAGTGTCGGGTCACATTAGAAACGTGCAGGGTCACGATGTGCTGAAGCTCCTGCAGGTTTCTCTGCTGTCGCAGGTTAAATGGGATCACACACACACACAAACACACACACACACACAAACACACGTTCAAACTCGCATGCAGTGCCAGTGGCATGTCTTGCCAAAGCAAGGACGATAAAAATATCAGCATCCATATTGCCCAATTAAACCTGCATTCAGAAGGTTGTTGAAGCAAAGTGTATTCCACCCTGCTGTGCATTCCAGGTATCTACTGATCTAAGAAAAACTGTTACAGCTGCAAGGTTTATAGAGCAAGAGGGAAAAGGAAAACTAATCAAATGTCTCAAATTGCAAGTTTATGTCCTATTCTAGATTATTTATTTATTATTATCACATTGTTATCAGTTTAACAAACCTCTCATGTACAAACCCACCTAAAAAGTACATTTATTATACGGTTGTAGTATGAAATTTTAGTAACAGATGTTCATAGGGCTGTGTTACACCGATGTAAATCCGTTTATGGCAACTGACATAAACTTGCATAAATAATTTGGATTTCCGAACACCTGAATCAAGTGAGAGATCTTTATTGACATAAGAGTATTATGACACTTTCTTGGCTACATTAGAACGTCATAACAGCTGATGTTCTTTGAACTGTAGCACAAAGTCAAGCGTCACATGATCACCATTATGTGATTGACAAACCAGAACTTCACCAAACTACAAAGTCACAAAGCTTGGTGTCATGACATTGTGACGTAATTCACCCAGGAATGTGTAATAACACAACCCTATGTCAATGAGAATCTTTGACTCAATGTGACATCATAATTCAAAAGCAGGCTTTATACAAAAATAAGCATTTCTACATGTTTATGTAGGTCTGTGTCAGTGTTGGTCATTAAGGGCTTATGTAGGTTTCATACTGTATATGCCAATGAGCAGCACCCTTAAACAAATACTGAAATGTAAAACAGCAGCTTGTGACAATAACTGCGAAAAAAGCTCATTTTTATGAGAGATACTGTGTGCATCTAGGTGAAGTCTCCATGTTGCTCTACCGCAAACAAATATACATCCCTGAATGGTTGGTGTGAAATCGACATAAAAACCTGCTTTGTTGTGTCAGGGATGTTTTGCCACGACCTGCCCTCTAGTGGATGTTGTTTTTTCACTCCGCCAGCTGCAGAAGAGGTACGCGGCTGAGTGTGTGAACAACGCTGCTCTATTGCATAACCCTATGCCTATTTTGGATACCTAGTTTTAACAGTTAACAAAAACTCCTCAATTTCATTTCCACTTTCCATTTGAAAATTTCATTTCAATATAATTTTTTCATCACTTCGTATGTTGATGATACACACATACCTTTTTGCTGAATCACCACTTATGATTGGTGTTGAATAAGAAAACATATGATTGATCCAAAGTCGTCATCTTGTCTGAAAGTTGTTAGCTGTTTATACTACAACTAAGTTCCCACTTGAAAATCGAACAGCTAATAAGTAAAAAAACAAAACCCTCGACTTTTGCGGCGTGAAACCGTGAAGCTATGAGTGGATTTGTAGTTGTAATTTTTTTTCCTGTTACGTACCGAGTTGCTGCGGTGACATGGTGGGTACTTTTTAATGAGTTGTTCCAACAAATGAATATACATATTGAGGCTATGAGTTATGCTATTGGAGATCTACATGTATTTCATGGCCATGAAGTACTTAACTCATGGGAACTATTGTATTTTATAATGAGTGAGACAGAGGAATCAATTAATTAGAGCTTTGTGGCTACAGGAGCTTAAGCATAGAGATGATTGATGATATTACATTAGCCTGCATCACCTTAAGTGAAGTCTCAAGGTGAATAGACACTTTTGCCTGTTCTAGCCAAATAATTAATTGGAGGCTACATATTAAGTATGTTCCACAACATATTAAGTCATGGGCTTTGGTGGCCACAACATAACAATTTGTGGAAGTGAGATACTTAGTTTGTAGCCTCGAAATATTAATTTGTGGACCCAGCTTATTGAAAAATAACCACCATATCACATCAGTGGCTCCCTAGTGGCCTCCTTTATCCAAAGTGACTTCCAACTGAGACATGATACATTTAAGCAGATGAAGGTTAAGGATCTTGCTCAAAACCCAACAGAACCCAATCTCATGACCTTCTGATTAATAGCCCAATGCAGTAACTATTGCCATAACCAAGTCTCTATGCCAAAAAAAATCCTAAATTATTAAAATTATTAAGCAATATATAGTATAATATGCTATAGGATTATATATGCACAAGGCATTTAAAACATCCTTTACTAGTTCTCAAGCTGTTTTTCATTTCTTAAGTTTGGACGGTTTCCACTTTGCACTCAGACAGACATGGCAAACTAATGTCAGTTTGTTTTACCTCTATGCTCTCTCTCTCTCTCTCTCTCTCTCTCTCTCTCTCTCTCTCTCTCTCTGTATCTCCTTTTCGTTGGCACATCCCATGTGTTGATGTCCTGGTGGCAGACAGAAGTGGTAAAATAGCTTTTTTATCATCTTAAACACCCCGCCGCAGATACGGCTGTCTCTGTCGCTGCTGTCTGCAAGTCTGTCAGGCCATCTTGCCATCATTAAAAGCCTGGGTGAGTGTTAGAGAGCGAGAGTGTGTGAGGAAGACAGAGAGAATGAATAAAGGGAATACTGGTGCACACACACATCACTGACACGCCCATTGGATCCAGAGACTAGAAACAGACCACCATTAGAGTCCATTATAAAATGATTACATTCACCTGCACAGTGCGTAGCTCAAGGGTGTATATGGCTCAGTCTCCTCTTAGTGGCATCTGAAGTCTACAGCAGAGAAAGACACAGTCCAGTGAAAGTCTCACACACACACACACACACACACACATCAGTTACCGAATGAGACACCATGTAGTGGACATAAAAAACTTCTGTAAGTGCCCTACAAAGTGTACAGCAGTGACAGATCTGGGGAACTTTTACTTTCTTTTCCCTCTCTCTCTCTCACTCACTCACACACACACACACATTCACAGAAGTTCAGGTGGCAGAGAGAAATGCCAGTTCCCCTGAGAGACTGCCTCTCACTCTTCAGTCTGTGTGTTGCGGGCTGCAGTATGAGGTGATGACTTCTGTGCATAATACAGAGTATGTGTGTGTGTGTGTTGCATCTATTTAGACATTTGGTGTGAAAGCATGGATGTAACAATGTAACACTGCTGGAGACAAACATTTGGATAGGAATTAATAAAAAACTTGCATTATCAACATACAAGAAAGAGAGGTCACCATGGCAACAACCCTGTCCTAAACAGACTTACATATTGACTAGGATACATTTCTAATATAGTACAAACTCTTTTTCAATATAGACCCAAATTTATCCACATACAAGGGATTATGCTTCTGTTTTAACCAACTTGTCGATCCATATCAGTCGAATGAAAGATTATATGAAAGATTTTAAAGGACCAAGTTCAAAATCAGATAAAATATTTTTTTTAAATGCTGAGTACAAAATCTGGAATTTCAACAAACACTGGAGTCTTTTTTTTTACATTCTGGGGACAAAATCAGATTTTTTCAAAAGTGCTGGGGATTTTTAGGTGATGAGGAGAGTTTTTTTAATGTTCTGGAGACAAAATCAGATTTTTTTTAAAAGTGCTGGGAAAAAATTTTTTATGTGTTGGGGACAAACACATTCAACATTCTGGAGCAAAATCAGGTTCCGGGGCTAAAATCTTTTTTTGTTTTCTTAGTTTCTTAAAAGTGTTTGGGACCAAATTTTTATTTTTTAAATGTTTTAAATCTTCTGGGGACAAAATCAGAGTTTTTTAAAGGGGTTAGGGATAAATTGTGGGGACAAAATCAGGTTGTTTTTTTTGTTGTTTTTTTTAAAAGTCTATTGTTGTTGTGGTGGGAATATGGAAAAATTGTGAAGCCTTTAATTCCATTTTAGAAATTTCTTGTATATAACAGCTGAACAGGTTCTAGACATTATGTTTAGATTTTTATGTATTGTTACATTTATACACAGATTTTCGGCAATTGTTACATGTTTTTAAATCATTACAGGAGCATTATTTTGCAGCCTTCCAGCATCCTCATCTTAAAATCTATTAAATATATTAATGTAAAATTAAACGCTCTGACAATGTTTATTAGGTCTAAATGATAAAATGGACAATGAGTGTAGCTACACCGTAGGTGTACCATGTATCTACTAAAGTCTACCTACACACACATACACACACATTCAGAATGCATCCAGTGGTACATTCCAATGGCTTAGCAATTTCTGCATCACATATTATCCATCTCTCTTTCTCCCTCACTCTCTCTCTCTCTCTCTCTCTCTCTCTCTCTCTCACACACACACACACACACACACAGAAAATGCTTTGTCCCTCTGTAAATGGTACAGTCCGGGGTTTTAGACTGAATGACTTATTGCACCATGGCCCAGTTTTCTTCTTTTTCTTCTTCTGCTCCACATTTATCATCTTTCTCTGTTGCGTGCACACACACACACACACACACACACACACACACACACACACTTGTCTTACTATCCTTGTGAGGATCTTCTATTGACATAACACAGCTAATTATTGCTATGCTACACTGAAACCTAACCCAAACCTTAATGTCAATAATGTCAGTGTTTTTTCTTTCAAATAAAAGCTGCAGTTTTTGTAAAAGAAAATGGCAGTTTTCCTCGTGGGGACCATCCAAATGTCCCGAAAAGGTCAAAACTGTCAGATATTCCTATCCTTATGGGGACATTTGGTCCCCACCATGATATGAGAACATACCCCTTCCCCCACACACTACACTACACTACAGCAAATCATAACGTTAACCTCAGGATCTATAAAAAATCTTTCTTTTTTTTTTCATTTTGGCCAGTCAAATATTCCCACAGTATCAAAACTGTCATATATTCTTATCACCATGGGAACATCTGGTCCCCACAAAGCATAAGCAGTTACATACATACACCCCCCCACACACATACACAAACACACACACACACACACACACACACACACAAGACCCCCTCTACACTCCTGTCAAACCTGTGACCTTGAGCTTCTGCTGAAGGTGTGCTGTGAAATGCAAAGCTGCTGAAAAAAAGACCACGGCGTTTCCTTCCACACATGCCACACACACACCCCTGTTTTGGCAAACTGCAGTTAATCATGCTATTTAAGCAAGAGAATGTGGATTGACAGAATAATCAGCAATGCAGTGCACATAAATGTTTTATAAATGTTTATCATGGTCAAATACATTGTACTGTATTGCACCTAAAGTTGCATGACAAACATATACACTAAAGAAGAAATTTTTAAATCTATAATGATTTTCTGACGATCATCATTTTAAATGCCCACATAATAAAAAAAAAAAATCTGTGCAAATGTTCATTTTCAACACCCAAGATTGATTTCTAAAATTTAAACTAAAAATAGAAAGCATTTTGTCGTACATATTTCATTTCTCATACAATGGGTGTGGAAAATATTCAGACCCCTTCATTTTTTATCTCTCATCTGCCAACTTAAGGATTCTCCACAGATGTTCTAAGGGATTCGAGTCTGGACTTTGGCTGGGCCACTCAAGGACATTCAGAGACGTGTCCCTAAGCCACTCAAGCATTTTCTTGGCTGTATGCTTCAGGTTGTTTTTGTACTGAAAGGTGAATCTTTGGCCCAGTCTGTGTTGTGTGCACTCTGGAGCAGGTTCTCATCAAGAACCTCTCTGTATTTGGCTGCATTCATCTTTCCCCCAGTCTCTAAGTCCCTGCCACTGGGAAGTACCTCATAGCATTATGCTGCCACCACCGTGCTTCACCGTAGTGACAGTATTACCAGTTGATGAGCAGTACCTGGTTTTCACAAAATGTAGCATTTCTCAGAGTAAATTAAGTTCCTGCCATGTGCCTTCTACTCAGGAGTTGCTTCTATCTAGCCAATCTAGCACAAAGGCCTGATTTTTGAGTATTTTCTGAGATGGATGTCCTTCAGGCAAGTTATCCCATCTCTGCAGAGTACTTCTGAACCTCTGTTAGAGTTGCTATTGAGTTCTTGGTCACCTCCCTGACCAAGGCCCTTCTTGCCCAGTTTTTGAGTTTGGCCAGATAGCTGGCTGTAGGAAGGGTCCTGGTGGTTCTAGACTTCTTCCATTTCAAAATGATTGTGCTCACTGTGCTCTTGAAAACATTCAAAGCTTTAGAAATGGCTTTATCCTCTTGGCCAGATCTATGACTCAACAAAGTGTGTGCCTTTCAAAATCATGTCCATTCATGTCCAGGTAGCAAATTCATCAAATGAATTTGCTACAGGTGGACTCCAGTCAAGTTCTACAGACATCTCAAGATAATCAAAGCAAACAGGATGCACCTGAGCTCGATTTGGAGTGCCTTTAGCCAAGGGTCTGAATATTTATCTGAATGAGAAATTTTAATGTTTGATTTTTAATACATAAATATTTTTATATTATATTATATTATATTGTATTATATTATATTATATCTTGAAATATCTTGAAGTTTTGGAGAACAGTTTTTTTTTTTAAATAAAATAGTTAGCTTTATTAAAAGAAAAAAAAGAACAACTAAAAGTGTCAAAAGGTTTCCTTTTGGTTTCTGAGGTTAAGGCTAGGGTTTAGGTGTAGCATAGCAGTAATTACCTGCATCAATAATTATGTCATTGGAAGGTCCTCGCAAGGATACATGTGTGTGTGTGCGTGTGTGTGTGTAAAAGATTAGCCACCTACACACTCATGGTCATGGCAGCATTATAGTAAGCCCAGTGACGGGTCACGTAGTGCAACGGTACAGCTCATCTCACTCTGACAATGGAACACAGATAGTGACGGAGCATGCAGTTTTAATAAAAGGAACCTCACATAGAGAGAAAGAGAGAAAGAGAGAGAGAGAGAGAGAGAGAGAGAGAGAGAGAGAGATGCTAGGATGATGTATAACCTCATCATTCACAAACACAGTGGTGCAAAAACATTGAGACATACAATAAAGTCTCAATTATTAATCTCATATGATTAACTAGGTAAGAGAATTTATGATAGTAAGTGTTAGAAATGTTATAAATAACAAAACAGCAACCATGTGTTCATGTCCACCGATTCCTCAGCTCTATTTTTGTCACCACTACCACAGATTGCCTCAGTTCACTCAGGCTCATCCTCAAATGTACACTCACCAGCCACTTTAATAGGACACCTGCTCATTCATGCAATTATCCAGTCAGTGAATCATGTGGTGGGAGAGCAATGCACCAAATCAGGCAGATACAGGTCAAGAGCTTAATTTTCACATCAAAAAATGTGATCTCAGTGACTTTGACTGTGCTATGGATTTCAGAAACTGCTGATCTCTTGGGATTTTCACACACAGCAGCCTCTAGAGTTTACACAGAATGGTGTGAAAAACCAGAACTTCCAGTGAGCAGCTGTTCTGGGTGGAAATGTCTTGTTGATGAGAGACGTCAGAGGAGAATGACCAGACTGGTTTGAGCTGACAGGAAGGCTACAATAACTCAAATAACCACTCTTTACAACCATGATGAGCAGAAAAGCATCTCAGAACATATGACGTATTGAACCTTCAGGTGGATGGGCTGCAACAGCAGAAAACCACATCAGGTTCCCCTCCTGTCATCCAAGAACAGGAATCTGAGGCTATGGTAGGCACAGGTTCACTCATATTGCACAGCTGAAGATTGAAAAAAGACCAGGCAATGTTTTTCCAATACTCAACTATTCTCCTGACCTGTATCTGTGTAGTTTTATGCATTAACCCTGGAAATGACAAACAAAATGTTTTAAAAACTAGTTATTTGTGTAAATTTCTAGTAATTTTTTAGTGCCAGCTCTGTGTTCTCACGGCTTGAGTGAGTTTTGTGATTCCTAAGTGTAATTTGTAATGGTTTGTTGATCTTTTGCTATTCCTCTATATCTTTGACCAGTTATATGAGTATATTTTCAGCACTGCATGCCCTTAAGTCGTTTTTTTTTTTTTTTTTGCTTTTTGATTTGTTTAATTTTATGCAGTGTGAAACGAAACCAAACCCAATAGCAAACTTACCAAAAGTATCTATTTTTGCTCTCATTCAGACTCAAGAAACAGGCTAATAAGTGTGAAATGCTCTAAGTTTAAAATCCATACAATCAGGAGACAGTGAAATTAGATGAGGTGCGTAGGCAACTTTTATTATTAGCTAGATTTCATTCTGTGGCTAGGAATATTGGGTATTGGGCAGTCAGAGTCCTTCGAGCACTGGTTTCAGTACATTTACCATCGGTAAACTCAGCTTTATCAGTCCTAATCCCTCGCTGATCTTCTGAAGATCATCGTTATTGTTCAGCGAGGGATCATGGTTTATCAAGGGCATCAAGGTTTGGTGTCACTCACAAGTCATCTCAGTCCAGCACACCCAAACAAACACACACACACACACACACACACGAAACCATCTGTAGATTTCCATAATATTCTGTAAATAAAGACCCATATTGGTTTGTCCTCATCTGTGTCTCTCTCCTGCCTGTGACATCACTGTCCCCATTACTTCTACGAAGAATTTCCGTAAAAATGGTCGGATTTCGCGACAACGCACAAAATCGGACATTCCCATAGCAACCAGGTTGTGCGGTACAGACGCGAGATTTGCATACATTTGCATGCAAATTGGCCAGCTGGTACCTTGTCGTTATGACAACGGCACACAGCTCCCAGCATCCTCCAGGAGCAGTGGTACAAAAGAGAGGTCAGCCAGCAGTCATCGATTAGAGCCACACACACACACACACACACACACACACAGAGCTCAGAATGACATGTAGGCAAGTTTATCAATGAACACACAGCAATCTAACTTTTCATTCACATACAAATGAGAAAATGTTATGGACTAAACAAACTTCAGCAGAATATAACAGGTGTTTTACTTTATTTCTATCAGATACATGTATAATGTCTGTCTTTTTATTTTTAGTTCATTTGGTTTCATGTGACTATGCATCTTTGTGAAAGCTAAATAACTGAATAGATAAGTAGACAAACATACAGCTACAGAGAAGAAGAAGTCTGTTTAAGCAAGTCTTAGAAAGTTTTTACTATGGTTCAACACTGCCCCCTAGAGGCGGATGGAGTTTTGATCAAGTTAAAAAATAATAATTTTCAGTAAAATAATCATCATAATTTGATTGTAAAGTCCAACTAACTCAGATATACAGTATCTAACATATGTAGGGCTTAAATCTGCAGACATCATAGATATTACCTTCATTATCAGTGCTTCAGATTGTAGAAATAATTGTGTGCTATGGTTTTGGACATAATTAGATTGGATGCATTTTCTACTGCAAAGTTCACCTAAATGAAAGGAGATTTCAAACTGAGGCCCAGGCTGGTTATTTCTAAAATTTGCGTAAAAACTTTTGTTAGTTAATCTGAATAAATTATCATGTTGTCATAATGTCATTATCACTGACTCTCCATGCGGAATTGACTGAGGGGGCAAAAATGAGGAAGAATTCAATAAATGAGGAACAATATTCTATAAGAATTTAAAGTTGTTGTTTTTTTTTTTTAATTCTTATTATTTAAAAACGACAGTGGCCAGGAAATTGATTTTGGAAAAAACTAAAATTGTCAGTCATGATCATTTTTTGTAGGAAAAAAAATGGAAAAGGAAATAGTTTAAAATATATATATATATATATATATATATATATATATATATATATATATATATATATATATATATATATATATAGTTATATGACCTTCATGTAAATGAAATGAAAATGTTTCTATGGACTGCACAGGATTGATATGTCATGTATCTTCACATAATACATAATTGGTACAAATAAACCCTACATACTATTAAATAAAGTCCAGTCAGTGAATAATTTTTCTTTAAATGCTCTTTAAAAGTCCAGATAAACAGTAAATAAATGTTGCCATATTGCAACAGCGTACAGTCGAGGGTTTATTCTAAGATAATTTCACAGAGAAGTTCATGGTGCTGCATGCTGTTTAGAAGTTAAATAGAAACTTGTATATAAAACCTTCAGATAAATTAAAGAGAGACACTGAATGGATGGACTAGACGCGGCCTTAATTGGTGCTAACTGAATGTCTTGTGGACCCAAATTACTGTTTGCTTTTAAACTGATGGATTACTATTATCACAGTCCAAGTACAAACAGATAAGAAGAGAGAAATCCTTTGTTCACTGTTTATTCATCATCAGTCATATTTAGATAACTCATTAAACATGATAAATCTCTGATCCACTATCAGGCCATTATGACCTTATCATTTTTAAATCTATAATTAAACTATTGCATTCAATAAAAATGAAGGGACAAACAAAAAACTGACCACACTGACATATTGAAAGATTTTAGTATTTAGTTTTAAGAACAATTGTAACTGACTGCAGTAACTCTATTCCTTACTCTTTGCAGTTAACAATCCACAATCCACAGATTAAATTTTAAAGAGTGCAGCTACATCAGATTGAACTCTTTACGTATTCATTTTCCTGTGTGACTGACATTCAGTTAAGAATCCAGCTGTGTTAAGGTCTTCTTTAATGGTATTTCTGTAGCCTTAAACTTGAGTCTATAAAGTCACCAAATCTTGCTAAAAAGTAACGATGTTGGCAACAGTGTCCTGTACACTCCTGTACACTCTGCTGGTTAGTAAACACAAGTGTAAATTATGTTCAACTTTGTTACTATGCTTAAGTATTATTTTGGCATATTTATACTTTACTTGAGTATTATTAAATACTAGTATTACTGTACTCTTACATAATTACATTTACATTGCATTTCTGCTCACCATGGTTGTACAGAGTAACTATTTGAGTTACTATAGACTTCCTGTCAGCTTGGATCAGTCTGGCCATTCTCCTCTGATCTCTCTCATCAGTAAGACATTTCCGTCCACAGA
Source organism: Pangasianodon gigas (assembly GCA_022758105.1). Classification (NCBI taxonomy): domain Eukaryota; kingdom Metazoa; phylum Chordata; class Actinopteri; order Siluriformes; family Pangasiidae; genus Pangasianodon; species Pangasianodon gigas. The sequence continues at coordinate 26,978,013 of CM040459.1, forward strand.
ACCGCCACTCACTGGATGTTTTTTATTTGTTTTTCACACTAGGGTTAGTATTAGGTTCTGTGTAAACTTTAGAGACTTTTGTGTGTGTAAATCCCAGAAGATCAGCAGTTTCTGAAATACTCAAACCAGCATCTGGCACCAACAACCATGCCACCATGTCAATCCATGTCAAAGCCACTGACCACATTTTTCCCATTCTGATTTTCCCCCAATAATTAACTTTTTTTTTTTTTACTTGATTTTTATTGTTTGGTAGATGTTTTATATTACTATTTATATTTATTCCTTTATTAACTGTGTACAAAAGAGAAACAAATGACATTAAGAGAAGATCTTATTTTGTTATTTTTTTCCCCTGGATTATTTTAAAAATGCCAGTGAATTAAATGTAGATAATTATGTCAACTATATAGGAAAATTGCCTGGGACAATTAGCTGGTCAGGTCTGATGGTTTTAGTCACTTTCAGGCTAGTTCTAGCTGGTCAGGCTGGTTCTAATGGGTCCGGCTGGTTCTACTGGGTCAGGTTTGATGGATTTAAAGGGGTTTTATTCACTCTCAGGTTGATTGTAGCTGGTCAGGCTGGTTGTAGTTGGTCAGGTTGGTTGTAGCTGGTCAGGCTGGTTGTAGTTGGTCAGGTTGGTTGTAGCTGGGGAGGCTGGTCAGGTTTGATGGTTTTAGAGGGGTTTTGGTCAATTTCTGGCTGGTTCTAGCAGGTCAGGCTGGTTGTAACTGGTCAGGCTGGTCAGGTTTGATGGTTTTATAGGGGTTTTGGTCACTTCCAGGGTGGTTCTAGCTTGTGAGGCTGGTCAGGTTTGATGGTTTTATAGGGGTTTTGGTCACTTTCGGCCTGGTTTTAACAGGTCAGGATTGATGGCTTTAGAGGGGCTTATTATACTACATCTGTTGTCACGATATCATGTTAAACAGTAATTTCACTCCATAGTCATTTCTCATGTTAAGCACTGCAAAGAACACCAGAAGCAATAATCCATGAGTTTGTCTCCCTCTTCTGGTCCTCTTTATATATGGCAAGTCCTCCAGAGAGGCCACGCCTCCATTTCACTTGTGTGTGTCAGAGTGTGTGTCAGAGTGTGTGTTAGAGTGTGTGTGAGTCGCCATCATGGTGGTCAGGTGGGGAATCTGCAGCGCTGGGAAGATCAGCCACGACTTCACAGTGGCGTTGAAGAGTCTTCCTCCTGAAGATCACCAGGTACTGCAGATCAGCACACACACACACACACACACACACACACACTTCCACACTTCATCTTACACTTTCAGGACTCTTTAATCAGTCTGGTTTCACTCTGAAAACGAGCTCATAGTGACTGTGAATGCAGTAAATGCAGTAAATGTGTGCGCAGAGTGACAGAGCTGTCCTGAACTTGTTGTAAAAGGGTAAGAACATGCTTTACCAGCCCTGTGCGTCATGCACTCCGAGTTTATTTCATCAAAACTCCATTTCCATGCGATTAGAGTGCAGGCTAAACAGGATCATAACACCTGGGGGCATGCTGTTATAGGTCAATCATTAACGACCAGGTGGTGTGATGTGGCCTGACGCATTATCTTCCAATAACAGCACATCTCAAAGTGTTTTATTACTTTTATATCACACCAATTCGCCAATGGTTTCACTTTATTATTTATTAAAGAACAGCACATCATAAGTTTTACACTGAATGCTGTGGAACATCCATGAGACAAGTTAGCTCCTGTTCAGCCCTCTTTCTCTCTTTCTTGAAGTTAATAAGAAAAATGCAGCTTGTCATGTTACTGAAACCATAAAGCCCTCCATCCATAAGACTTTCTCATGTCAGAAAAGTAACTGTTACAAAGTGCTGGCACTGGAGACTCCTTCCATAAATGCTAAACAAATGTCTCATTACAGAAAACTTCATATGAACAATTACACAGGTTGTTAATCCATTTTATGTGGATCATCTGCCGTACAAATCCTGTGTAGTTTGTTGCTATAGAAAGTATAACATATTAGAAAGAGTGCATTAATATAAACCTGTGATTTGTCCTGAGGTCAGACCTATTGTCAGAGCTGCTCTTATAGAAAATTAATCAACACCTTCTAACAAGTCAGAACTGAGAATTCAACCGAAAGCCTCATGCGTCTGTAAGAAGCTGTACTATTTATTTTCATCCTTTCTGTCAGTTCAGTTTCATTAATGTCTGAGGTTTGTAAATACTAACTCAATTATTATATGTAAAGAACTGTACTATATAAAGATTATTATTATTACCAACATCATCATTATATATTAGTATATACAAATATATAATAATAAAGAGTGTAGCAGATATACAGTATTATCAGTAATTCAGTATTGACAAAATTATATTTACTCTCAGGCTGAGGTTTATGTCTATTTTGCAGTAATTTTGATCAGTTGCAGAGTTGGCAGTAAAATACTTACTTGTTTATAGTCATATGCTCTACAAAATGCTGGATAAAATAATAATCACAGTTTCCTTTTTTGGTCATTCCTATAATGTCTTTAGTGTTCACAGTACAGCTCATGGTATTTATAATATAATGTGAAATGTTAAACCATATCAATTTTAAAAGTTTTGCATCTATTTCTTAAAAAATATGATGTAAAATTGTAAAATCTTTCAGTGTTATGAAATTTTGATGGTCTTTTCTTAACTGTAGATGTTCTATATTGTAGGAATAAAATGCAGCCTCCTTTTCCACACTGACTAAAATAAACTTATATTTCTGCAAAAATATAAATGTTGGCTCAATATATGACACATAAATCTTTTAAATGCTAAATGTAAACACAATTAGATGCCAAATATTTAAATAATTATGCCATGAAATTGTGCAAAATAATAGATAAAAACATATTAAATGTAGAGCTGATAAACTGATACATTAAATTCAATAAAAATTGTCTAACGTTAGCCACTTTAGCCAAACTTACCATTATTGGACATGATTATGAGGAAGCCAAAAACTGTGCTCATGGTTAAAGATTACGGTCTTACTGTGAAAAAGAAAATTCACAAAAATGTTAGAGCATTGCACTTTTAATGTGTGGCTACAGAACATCTTTTGCTTTACTTTCTTTGGGCTCTGCTGGCACTAATACACATTGGTTCCCCAAAAATGTCAGTCATTTCATGTTTCCTGTTCGTGCTTTGCAGTCACATTAATGACTTTAACTGTAATGAATTTCAGGTGGTTGCTGTTGCAGCACGTAACGCAAAGCGAGCAGAAGAGTTCGCTCAGAAACACTGCATCCCTAAAGTGTACAGCAGCTATGAGGAACTGGCCAAAGATCCCGAGATAGGTATGGAGTTTATTACGTACCTGAATATAAAATTTATTTCTACATGCACAAACCAAATACAGTGTGAGTTCTTGTTTATTATATAACACTGATGTACAGAGAATAATAACTTCTAAATAATAGTTCATGGTTGTATAATGATTCCTTTCCAGTACAGTCAATAAGTGTATATATTAATAGTGCACCTATACGATATAATACAGTCTTTATTATAGATTCCTAACATTTAACATATTAGATCTCAGTAGCTATGTTTACATGCAGTTTAATAATCTGTTAATAATCTGACTGATAGCTCAGTTGGTTTTCAAAAACGTTCATGTGTATACGTCAGTTGGAATAATAAACCAGTTGAAGCCAATCTAAAGCCAATAAAATTTCTCTTCAATCTAAAGAGGTGGATAATCTTTTTGTTAATTCATTAAATAGAAGAATAATAGTCATGTAAATTGAGATATTATGCACTCCTTGTGCAGTCCTGTAATAAAACACAGCTCATATTACAGATTTTAATCTATTTAATGAGGTCATTATTTAATAACTCACATTTTGAGGCAGACGCAGGATGCAGATAGACCTCAGTAAAGCTGGCTCGGTGTTTCATAAGCTAAGGACTTTGAGTGAGGATGCAGTACATGGACTTGGTAAAAGGTAGAAAAACAGTAATAAAATCTTTTTCTTGTTCAGTCATTCCCAAATAATGGCTTTTAATCTTGGTAACATTATAAGATAAGTAAAGACATTATACAGATGTGTACATTATGTTATTTTCAACAATTAGAGCATGCTTGCTCCTGAATGTGGGGCAAATATGAAATGCTGAGCAAGTTTGCTGTCAGAAACTCTTCTTACACTTGGATGAGATTTTTGCTGTGACGGAAATCATTAAAAAACTGCAAGTAGTGCATCAGAACTAATTTATGGTTTTCACAAAATTATTTGTAAATAATTTTCAAACTATATTCATGTTTTCCCCCTCCATGTTAATAGTATGCGCTGTTTTGTGTAGATTTGTGGGGTATAGTCACAGTTATGTCCATCTGAGTTGCAGGTTGTTTGACGACAAAATGTGAAAAATTTTGTCAGAGGGGGTGAATAGTTATGCAAGGCACTGCAGTAGGACTACATACCTTGATGTGGGTTAAAATACAGGGAAAGCACTACACTTACTTGTTCTGTACACTTCTGCTGTAAATCATACCAGCTGACTTTATCTTCATTTGTAGATGTGGTATACGTGGGCACCATCCATCCCCATCATCACTCAGCAGGCATCATCTTCCTCAATGCTAAGAAGAACGTTCTGTGTGAGAAACCTCTAGCCATGAATCTGAGAGAGGTGAAGGAGCTGGTGGCCACAGCGAAGTCGAATAACATCTTCTTGATGGAAGTAAGCAGGCGTACACCATGTGTATCGTACACCATGTTTTTTATACCATTTGATGAGGATTTTCACTTGTAGCCATGCTAGCTAGCTGGATTTTTATTGATTCTAATCCTAAGTGTTTATCAGCATGCCTCTGCCTCACAGATATACAGCTTTTCTCACCTCTCTTGTCCTGTCCAGGGTGTGTGGACGCGCTTCTTTCCTGTCTCTTTGGAGATCTCCAGGTTGCTGGCACAGGAAGCGGTAGGGGAGGTGAAGCTGGTGAGAGTGGACTTTGGGGCATCCCTGAAGAACATCCCTCGCTCTGTGGAGAAGGAGCTGGGAGGAGGCGCGCTGCTTGATATCGGCATCTACTGCCTGCAGTTTGTCCTCATGGTGTATGATGGTGAGAAACCTGAGAGTGTCCACGCTACCGGAGTCTGTCTGGACACAGGTAGGTGCTAGAAGGAGTTCTAAGCAAAGTTTGTGCTAAACATGCTACATCAGTGTGAATGCATTTGGAATACTCCGGCTGTGGTTGAGACCTAATTTAGGAGAAACCTTTAAAAAAATATTTTAAGACTACTAATTATTTTTTTCTCCTACACATTTGAAAGAAGCAAAAACCAATAAGGAAAGAGCAAAAAAAAAAATAAATCAACCCCTGACAGACTGAGTAAAGCTTCTCCTTCCCTTGTGACTGTTCGATGTGCACTGCAGGAGTGGACGAGAGCATGGTGATCTCACTGAAGTTCTCTCGAGGAAGATTAGCAGTGTGCACATGCACAATAGCCGTGAACCTTCCAAATGAAGCCGTTATCCTCGGGACTAAAGGAACTATCAGGGTAAGTGCACTAGCTGTGGCTTTGCTGATGATAACTATGCAGGCCCAAACCACGTTGCTACGCTCAGCTGAATGGCTCTGGTGAGATTCTGGTCATGTTTCATGTTTTTAAACAGGTCCCTGCTCCTATGTGGTCTCCCACATCACTGATTGTAAATGGGAAAGAGACTCACTACCCAGTACCTGAACCGTACCTGCCTCTCAACTTCATAAACAGCACTGGTATGAGATACGAGGCTGAGGAAGTGAGACAGTGTCTCCTCAAAGGTGAGGACCGAATGAATGGGACACAAATGTTCCAAATACAAAAATGTCATCCACATCCACACAAGTTAGTGTCATAAATCAACCACCAGATGGTGCTCTCTCTCTCGCTTTCTCCCTCTCCCTCTCTCCCATTCGAGATGATCTTAACTTTGTGATGCTTTTGAGGAACTCAAGCTCAGAGTTGTTCGTCTTTGTCTATCGATCACTACAATTGTTCAATAAAATCTTGCTCTACCATCAATATAACACTATTATTTTTAAAAACATTGACAAATACAGTAAGCACTCCTACACATCACTATTTATAATACCTGGAGTCATACCTTATCAATTTAATCACTGTCTTAAATAAAATAAAAAAAGATATAAAATGTCAGTTAAATAAGGACAAATATTAGGTGTTCCGCTAAAGACTCAATCTGTATATGTAATAACTCAAGTATCCACTTTCACATCCTAGTGGGACTTTATACTGTATAAGGCAGCTCTACTCAGAGGGGTAAAACAACTAAAGCTTTAGATAAAATACAGTGTTAAACAGTGTAAATATCAGTTATAAAACTATATGAAACTAAAATTATACGTTATGACTACATGCCTAGAACGCTCCATGTCTAAGCCCTTTCCAATAAGACTGTTTTCAGGAAAATTGTTCACGTACATGGTTTCATTAGATTTACTCATTTCTGAATATTTAAATTAATCTTGTAGAACATGTTGTTTAAAAACAGTAGTGGTATATACAGTATGAGTAACCTAAATGTGGTGTTTCATTTATTCTTTATATGTCGTCTTTTTTCCTGGCCAGGACTGAAGGAGAGTTCCCGGATGTCACACTCGGACTCGACTCTGCTGGCTGAGATAATGGATGAATGCAGGAGGCAAGTCGGAGTGGTGTACAGCCAAGACCACCAGTAACCTTCAAACTCTTAGCATTCTGGTGGTGTCCCCAGTAGGGATTTAATTTGCCCCTCTTGATTATTTTTAATATAAATTGATTCCTTACTTAACACTTGAGATTATGTTCTAGGAAAATAAGCCATGGGGTGGTCTGATGGAGCCCGACACAGAGCTCTGATTTTCAGAACTAAATGTAGTTTAAAATGTCAGGATGTGAAGGTTTTTTCCAGGCTGCCTCACATAATACAGTACACAGTCCAGTGTCACATGCTGTATTTCAATACTCAATATTTAAACACATTTACAGTCGAGTATATAAATAAAGTGTAATAAGAACAGAGTCATGACAGGTGCTCTTCTCTTTATTCGATTGAACCAGTCTTTGACAATGCAACAGAGTAAGGTTGATATCACACAATACATATAGTTTAAATCTAAGTGTCACAATCAGAAGCGTGTGGATACGAGACCTGCACACAGAAGCTTGATGCACATGGTCACCGTGAGGTTGAAATGTGAGAACAAGAGGAGAGACAGGCGGGAAGTGTGATGGAATCATTGCTAACTTTCATTTCTCTCTTCTCTTAGATTCTTTTTGAAACAACTCAGTGAACAGGATAACACTAACAGCATCAGACAATGTTTCTCAGATTAGGAGAAAAATATATATTATATTATGAGGTGCCGGTTTCCCAACACCCAAACATCTCAATGTCAAGTATAATACAGGATGTAACATTGTCTACAGTAGCCGTGGGAGTGCAGTGGTGAAAAAAAACAAAAACAAAAAAAAACAGATTAATAAAACACACAGAGAAATCCATACTTGCAAAATACATTCCTCTGCACTTGGTCATGGTGAAGGAAGGTAGAGAAGCCAGAGCTGCTAGTGTACCCTTTTTGCTTCAGCACATCACTTTTGGTTCTACGGTCAATGGGAATGTTCTAGAAGAATACTGATTGCATGATAAGTACAGTAGCTCTGACCTACACCTCTATTACCCTGCGCTCTGACAGACAGCCGCCTGACTCGTGTAAGGAACAATACATTGCCATTTGTGAATAAAAAGGACTAAGGGTTGACACACGTGCCAAAAATAGCAGATAATAAGCAAGAATACTTGACTGGGATTAAACAAGATGTCAAAACTGGCCCTTTCCAGGTGAAGCCCAGCCTGGGAAACCTTGCTAACGCTAATGCCAGTCTGCTAGAAGTGCTTGAATGATAAAGGAGCAGGAGAAAGGTTAGAAGGGCTGGAATGAAGAGGAGTGGATGTTTACTGCACTGGTACCACGCGCATGGTGTTGGTGTAACCGGAGCCTGGACGCCAGCCGGTAAGCACGATAACGACATCACCGGTCTTGAAAAATCCTCGAGCCTTGCCTAAATAACACAGTGAAAAAGATTAGAGAGGAAAAAAAAAAAAAAAAAGTCAATGAAACTATCTTCAAACTTGTACTTCAAACAGGATGGAAGCTGTTGAAGATAAAACTTTTGGACATTTGATCTTGGTGTGACCTTGACCCTGTTTGGATCAGATTCCAAAAATCTAATCAGGTCATCTGCTGGTTACAATGATAATTCCATATAAATCCTACACACATTAAATTAATTATAAATTAATTCCCTAGTTAATTCCAGTAGAGACAAATTTTTCCTTTCCAAAGACATTCTGTCCTTGTGATAATCTGTCTCATCTGAGACAATCACAGGCAGACAGCACAACTTACAGGTGTGAACCTGTCTGTGATGCAATCACTCAAACCAACGGTGGAGGTAGTCAGAGACGCATAGTGTAGTGTGAACAGCACCCCACACACACAGATTCCAGTGTTATCTGATGACTAATAAACATTTTGATCAAATTTCAGGTGGGCTCTGAATTGCCATTGTGTGGTCAGGCAAACTTGGCAGCCTTTCAAGTGACCACCGGTGAGACATTTAATAATTAAAAAAAAACAAAAAAACTTGTGAACGGAGATCCATTTCAGCTGTGATCCTTTTGTGATCAGATCATCCAATACAGAAGTTAATACCAGGTCTTAACAACCTTCACCTCTAATGTGAATAACGTCAAGTTTAAGGAAGACCATGCTGAATATTTGTGTTTTCCAAACCTGGATTACTCACTAGTGCTTTGTTGCACAACAAAGTCACTGAGGAGATTGAAAATGCTAAGAGCTTCTTATTCTAATGACCTCCTTCCGAATCTGATCTGAATGTTAAAGCTGCAGGAAAGCTAAATCCGTGATTGCTTTTTAGTGAGATTAATATTGGGCTTGTGGATACACATGTGCATGAATAACAAATGTGACTACTTTTCCAGAATGTTTCCTCATTCGCTGCAAATTGGTCTTAATCCTGAATAAAGCTTTTTTTTTCTGTAATCTGAGCCGAGCCCCACTCAAAGTTTCACAGGAGGTAAAAGTAAAAATTGTACAAATAGAAACTGGGGATAAACAAAAACTGGCCCATACAACTGAAAAAAATCCAAGGATTTTTTTTTTCAGTGCATCTAGCATTAATCCTAGTTCCACAGGAGGCAACGTCTGATTTAAATGCATCTAATACCATGAGGAGCTTGAATATATTATTTAGCTGATAATGAGTTGAACCTGGTGTCACCAAAGACGTTCAGTGCCTCTAAGAATAAAAGGGGCTTTAAATATCAACAAGTCTTCTAGTGTCCTCTTACCGACATCCATGGCAAAGTTGACTCGGAGGTCAACATCCTCAGCCCAGACATCGTTAGGGGGTTTGTTGTAGAACACGGGGAAGATGCCGCGGTACAAGTGTGCCTGGCGGGCCGTCTGCCCATTACGTGTCACTGCGATGATGGGAGCGCGGGGGCGGTACCGGGAAAGCAAATGAGCAGACCTGGAAATGAACAGAAAATACTATGATGACTATGGGGTCAGAGTTAGGGTGAATAAAATAAAATGCAGAAACCTGTGACTTAATTTATAGCCTGAACTACTATCAGATTGTTATAGAAAAATCAGATTGTTATAGAAGATTAAACACCTGATAAATCAGAATCACGATTTCAAAAGCACTGTGGTATAGTGGTATAAATGAGGTTAAAATACAGTGAAAGTCAAGGACAGCTAAAATTAGCAACACACACACACACACACCCCTCAAGGGCAAAGTGAATGAACTTTCGTAAAAAGTCTGTTGACACTTAAAGCAGAAATCATCCTAGTCTAAACAGTACTGTGTACTCTGCCATTTTCCAGTCAGAGTTGGGCAATATGGCAAAAACAATCAGATCACAAACTTTTTTTGGGGAAGAGGGAAAAAAAAAAAAAAAAAAAAAAAGTACTCAGAACATCAATAATACTCAGAAAAGCGCATTGTGAAATGTATATTGCCATACTGCCCAGCCCTATTCACAGCCATACATTATTACTCAAACATTCAGGGGTAGGACAGAGGAAGAAAGATTCCTATTTGTCTAGTGAATGTATAATTTCCCACTAAAGCCTTCTGTACATTTTATAGAGAGCTAACACATGTATGCCTAACATAGTCTCCTTATCTGCTCTTTCATTTGTCCATGCTCTAGGTCTAGCGTAGGCCTGGGGTAATATAGTGGAAATACTATAGACTAGGGTATTTGGACATGCAGGTGGTAAATTTGCATTACTGTCCATGATTTTAAACAGATATAAAAATGTATTTGCATTGCTAAAATGAAGTGAATCTCTATCTCTATAACATATTCTAGGAGCCTGATTTTTTAAATATATTGACCATCACCTGACCTTGGTTTATATCTTAAAACCACTGACGTATACACTAAGTTTTAAAAGTGCAAAGTGTTTCTAAACCTTTAATTATCATTTCGAATACTTTACAAAAAGTGATTATATAGCACAAGCCTATTGTAAATGATTTTATCCACCCAATAAAATGGGAGATGAGTCGATCGACACATGAATATGGAATAATTCCCCTCTTCCCCTCAATCTCACATACTCTCAACTTAACTCCTTCAGCTCTCAGCATGAATAAATCATTTATCTCTTTATTTATTTATAATTTTTTTTTAATGATAGATTACTACTAGGAAAAAATCAGTATCAAAATCAATATAATGCAGTATTCCTGTGCAATGGACTGCACTAGTTTTTGCTTTAGGCTTTTCATCCCAAAGATTAGTGCAATCCCCAAGCCAATGAACAAAAAAAGAAAAAACATCCCTCGTAATTATGATTTAAAAAAAGGACACAAATGGCTATCCAGCCAGCATAATGTGCATACTGAGTACTTCGGCATCCTAGCACCTGCTTCCTCCCTTCTAGCCCTAGCCGTCTCCTCTTACCTGCCGGTCTTGGTGAGAACAATTATAGCACTGGCGCAGCATTTGAAGGCGGACTCGACGGCCCCAATGGCTACGGCCTCTGAGGGGTCCTGGCTTAGTTTCGTGGAGCGCCTCAGCTCCTCAAACAGCTGCCGGTGGAACATGGCGGCTTCTGCCTCCCTGGCAATCTAAGTGTGTGTGAGGGAAAGGACACAGTGCCACCCAGTGGAGGGAGGTGGAGTGGGAAAGGGAGGGGTTATAACAAATCAGTCACACCACCAATAGCACTCGCACCGCCCGAGTGAGAGAGAGAGAGAGATGTGCAAAATGTTTACATCATGGCTTTTGGCAAACCAGTCAACTAATAATTTGATTTAGATCTGTGGTGCATGTCACCCCACTGTAACATTTGCATCTCTCTCTCTCCCCATCTCTCGTGCTCCCTGTCTGTCCCTGCTCTACACTTCCTGGCTGCAGTTGTCCTTCAGATCTTAACCTCCTGCCTACCTGCCGGAGCCAGTGAGCACTATGAAAGCGGAGGCGAGGATTTTAAACGAAGCCTCCACGGCTCCGATGGCGATGGCCTCAGCAGGCTCGGTGGAGTACGCTGTGCAGCGGCGCAGGTCCTCAAACACCTGCCGGTGGAACATGGCCGCCTCTGCCTCACGAGCGATCTGACACGACCATGTAGCAAGCACATGAGGCAGAGGCATTGAGAAAGGGGAGAAAGAGAATGAGAGAGAGAGAGAGAGAGAAAGAAAGAAAGAGCGAGCAGGTGGCAAACAAAGATGGGTGCAGACAAGGAGACAGGGCAGGCAAAGAAGTAAAGCAAAAGGAGAAGAAGTACAACAAGAGACAATGTTGTAAATAAACATACACAGGAAAGAATTAGTGCAAGTGTTAGATCACAGAATACAGATCACAGAAGGTAGAAGAGTCAGGAGGACAAAAACAAAAATGGCTATGTTAAAACTGATCCCAGATTCACATGGCTTTAGTCAGTCATGCAAGAATTATTAACAATCATTATAAAACAATCATTCAAACACCAATCGTGGTTTATAATCACGATTAATTTTGGTTAATTCCTTACTAAATCATAGTTGACCTCAAACATAAGCAAAGATGATTGAGGTTCAGAACTAAAAAAGGGTCACTGATGCTGAATGGAGGTGAAACATGCACGTCTTGCAGAAAGACAACAGCCAGTTAGAAGTTGTTTAATGAGTTAGCAAACACAGGGTTAGTCCACTGTTCATGACTAGAGCTTTTAAGCAGTGTTAGGAAAAGGAAGGGAAAATGAGAAGAGACATACAGAAGCCAAGACTGCAGAAGACAAACAACACGACACACATTTATATGACCCTGCTCTTAAAATGAAACCAAATAACTGTGTTGGAGATTAATGTTAATAAAGCTGTAAGCCTGACTAAATTGCCAGTTCACGGCTAATGAGGCCTCAGCATGTACATCACGCTCCCTTTGGACTGCGTGTGTGACTCAGCAGTCTGAGAGAGTGCGGCATCGAGTGAACAATAGAAAGCAGACAATGCTGACAAAGCCAAAGGAATTCTGGCAGCATGCAGCAATGTTAGGAACAAAGATAGCAAATCCATTCTGCTACTCATAACCTGAAATCATCTATCAGCTGCTAATATAGTTCTTAAGCTTTCTTTGGAATCTGACCCTACTGTAACAGCAAAAATCACATGAATAAAATCAAAATGAAAAAAAGAGTATATATATTAATAAGTAGTGCATGTACCATGTGCTGTGTGCGCACTGCTTCCAGAGGGTAGTCTCCCTTTGCCGTCTCTCCACTCAACATGATGCAGTCAGCCCCATCCAGAACAGCGTTAGCCACATCGCTGCCCTCTGCACGTGTGGGACGGGGCTTCTTGATCATGCTCTCCAACATCTGGAAACAGAGGACAGGAAAATGTTACGCATCGCTTTTCATGTTCTTGAGCATCGGAAAGAAAAACATCCTGTCTGCACAGATGAAACAAGAAAAACAGAACCTGAGTATCTCTGAAACACTCACACCTATAAATGACCCAAAAAAACCCCAAAAAAGTAAACAATTAAACCCTAACCTGTGTGGCACAAGTGATTGGCTTGCCAGCTCTATTGCAGCGTCCAATCATCATCTTCTGGGCGAGGAAGACCTTCTCCGTGGGGATCTCAATACCCAGGTCACCACGCGCAACCATGATGCCATCGCTGGCCTCCATTATCTCATCAAACCTGCAAGCAAGCAACAACAGCAATAATTCTACAATTTCTGCAGTTATCAAATACGAGAATTAAAATATTCCAGCTAATGGAAATGCGTGCTAAAGCTGGCAGGAAAAATTGACCTATTGGGAAAAAAAATAAAATAATAATAATTCAAATTTTGATTGCATGTTCTACGTTTACTATTTAGAAAATCTGCAGTAGGAAGTAAAGCACAATTTACTCCTTGTGGGAGTGATGGGAAAATAATCAGTGATGGGGTGGTGTGAGGCGGCCCAACATGAATAGGAAATACCGTTACCTCCCCAAAGTTGATTAATTATCTATTACCAGCATGTCCAGATGTTTTTTACCCCACTTACGCCACATCAACTTGCCAAGGATTACCATTTACATTTATTAAAGAATGACGTGTACTTATTATCCGTTTATTATCCGAAAATTAATCAACCCCTGACCAATCAGATTACAGAATTCAACTGTACTGCGCTAAAATGTAAAATAAACTCGGGTATTTCTGTACAAAGCTAAAATTAAGTTCTATAAGAATACTGAAATTATGGATAGAAGCCCATATATTGCCCTTTTATCACTCACCTACGGACTCCTTCATGGTTCTCCAGCTTGCTGATGATCTTGATGTTCTTGCCCTTCTCTCCTAGCACCTTCCTGACCTCGTGGACGTCAGCTGCTTTGCGGATGAATGAGGCGAAGACCATGTCGACTCCCATTTCCACTCCAAACTGCAGGTCCTTAATGTCCTTCTCAGACACGGCGGGCAGGTCCACGGCTGCCCCAGGCAGGTTGACACCCTTCTTGCTGCCCAGCATACCGCCGTTCTCAATCTCGCACATCAGGTGGTCAGAGCCTATTAGAAATCACAGAGCTGGATTATAAGGTGTGGCCTTTCCTTTAAAATCGCATATCATATTTACATCACTGTAAACCAGAAACCGCGGACTGGAATACATAAACATGCATACTGGCATATATACTCTATACTTTTATACTCTCTTTTTTGTCCATTTTATTTTTAATTCTAACTCTTAAGATTTGAAATATGAAAAGTTTACACTCACCAATCTCTTGGACTTGGAGAGAGATGAGGCCATCATCGATGTAGATCTTGCTGCCCACCTCCACCACCTTAGTGATGTTCTTGTAGTCCAGCCAAAGGGTGTTCTCATCACAGTTCTCCATGTAGGCATCGTCCAGCGTCAACTTGATCTGGTTTCCCTTCTTCAGCTCCACCTCAGCGGTGCCACTCTGTCACACACAGACATAAAGAGAACTTTAGTATTATTTATATTAGGGTTTTGTGAGCATTACATCAGCATCATAACATCCCATCTAGTTGTCTGTAAATCAAAGTGTAATGTATGTACCCCTTTGATGAGTCCAGTTCTGATCTCCGGGCCCTTGGTATCCAGGGCGATGGCTATAGGTCGGTAGTGGATGCTGCCTGCTTCAAAGCTCTCACAAGCCTCACGAACGTTCTTTATGGTATCACCATGATACTATAAACACACACACACGCACAACTTAATTACATCATAACACTGATTCTACACCTGACAACACCAGACTGATTAACATGACAGGATAAAATAGTAAAGACTATATTCTAGAGAAGCAGAACTAAGCACACACAATCACTAGTCAAGCACCAGGACTGCAATATATTCTACAATATTGGCTTTTGCAATAAATTTTTATTCTGTTCTATAAGCAATTCAAAGTGACTCCAGATTCCTGACAAGTTTCCTGTGTGAGTTTAGCAGGAAAAGGTCAAATTATTGCACAATCATAACACAAACATCATCTGTTTGTTTTAATGTATTATAAGGCATATAGCAATAGCTTAGTGCAACAATATACTGTAAATCTATTATGCCATTCTTCCGGGAAGGCTTTCAACTAGATTTTGGAGTGTGGCTGTGGGGATTTGTGCTCATTAAGCCACAAGTGAGATCATGTCCTGATGTCAGACGAGGAGGCCTGGGGTGCAGTTGACAGTCCAATTCATCCTAAACGTGTTCAGTGGGGGTGAGGTCAGGGCTCTTGGGTTCTTATACTCCATATTTGGCACACCATGTCTTCATGGACGTTGCTTTGTGCACTAGGGCACTGTCATGCTTGGGCCCCTTAGTTCCAGTGAAGGGAAACTGTAATGCTACAGTACATAAAGATATTCTGTACAATTGTGTGCTTTCAACTGTGTGTGTTGAACAGTTTGGGGAAGAACCACCTATGGGTGTAATGGTCAGGTGTCCAAAAACCTTTGGCCATATAGTGTAGTATCACCTAACTAACTTGCCTAGCTTGCTATCTAGATTAGACAGATTAGATTTTTTGTCAACAGTAACTGTAGTTTAACTGTGGTGAGGCTGTTTGCCTTCGCTGTAGCTCTGGAGGCAGAAAATCAAGAGAAGGCTTTCCCAAAACATTGTTACTTTAGTTACATTGCAACACTGGAATACTGGCAATGAAATATTTTCTGTTATCTAGATAGATTTTTCACTGGCGCTCTGTCCTTCAGGATTGTTTGTCGCCCCCCAACTTGGCACCTGATTGGTTGAGAGGTAAAAAGCGATTGACATCACTTGGTGCTTTTCTGAAAAGTGAAACTTGCAAGTGAAAAAGCAGTAATAGGACAACAAATGCTATCCAGATGGAAGGACAGTGCTTTTGATCTCTGTGATCACCAACATCTAATTCAGTTCCACCTTCTTTTGATCTATTAGTGTCAGACAGGAGTTTCTATCAGTTACATCAAGCGTTGAATGTGACCCGATGGCCAAGATGATCATCAGCATCAAAGCATCATGAACGTTTGCTGGTCTGACAGTTATTCTGCCATTTTGGATAGAAAGTATGTTTGGCAGTAGGAAAGCTGCAGAATACCCGGAGAGAAAATCATTTCAGTATACACTAAATTAAGTGAAATATGATATTAACTGTTTTCAGACACTGTAAGTCTAACTGAGGAACGGAATTTATAGGGATTTAGAGAGACTGAAAGAAAGCTCATCATTTCTACTAAAAGAAAATTGGGAACGGTTGTTTCTAAAATGCTAGATATGACTAGTTCTGGTCAGAAAAGGCTTGTTCAGACCACCACTGTAAGAGAGCCTCACCCTTTACACACACACACACACACACACACACACACACAGTACAGGATTTTGTTTGAGGGAGATAAGGCTCGGCTCAGACTGTTTGATGAGTTATTAATAGTGACAGTGCTCTCTAGTTTATTGGTCACCATGACCTTGTCATCTTTATCACGATCACGTGAATGACACCGTGACTGTCTATGATCTTTGAGCCCAAGCACAGTAGAGCTCGTTCAGTCACTGTCTAAGTACTAGATAATTCTGTGGTGTCACACAGATGATAAGGGAAAGGCAAAACCAAGGTTGAAAGAGAAGCCCGAACCTCATGTGAACCGTGGGAGAAGTTCAAGCGAGCAATGTTCATTCCTGACTTGATCATCTCCTTCAGCATTTCCACTGAGCGGGAGGCTGGCCCTGCAACAAGAAAAACATACATATACCTCATATATAAGCACAGGAAGCAACGTCAGCAAAGCATCAACTTGATGTACTGATGCATAGCTGATATTCGTTAGCCTACAGTATTTTACATAAGGAATAAAACATGCCGTTATTGGAAACATCCTTGCAGCTGGCACTACTGTTTAAGCTAATGTTACAGAGAATTAATCAACACCTGCTGGATTGAGCATTTAAAGCTCTCTAATAACATGCAACATGAATAAAAGGTTAATATTAAGCAAATCTCTAACACTGATGCGTGTAGTGTAAGACAACAGACCGATGGTGCAGATGATGCCAGTGTTACGGGCAGTGGTGGGCTCAGAGTCGATGTCCAGCAGACACATGTGCTCCAGGAAGGTGTCGGCCATGGCAGCGTTCAGCTGCTGCGTCTGGATGAAGGCAGAGCCCAAGTCCTGAGTCTTAGTGTGCGGCATGGTGAGAGCAGAGTTGCCTGGTGATGTCCTTGAGATAAATAGGTAGAGATAGACAGAGTGATAGAGCGATTAGACAGGGGGCATGACAACGAGCATGAGATTTGGTCCAAAGGTGTGCAGTCATTGGTGATAATAAAGTCTCTGTAAATCTCTCCATCTGCACATTCAAAATAATTATATGTAACATGACTAGGGATATAGTAGTATTCAGTCAATAGCTGGGGCAACAGACACATTGGACAGGAAATATTTTATTTTTGAGAAACTACACATGAAATCAAAAATACCAGATAACAGGATCCTTCTTATACAATAAGCACTTAATTGGCATTATTAATTTAATTCAGTCAGTAGCTGAACTGGAGTGAAGAATGATTAGAAATTTGGATTAAAATTCTATTTTCCATGCCTAATTTAGACTACAGTAGGTAGAGGACTTTATGAATTTTTAGGAGCATGAATGGCTGCGACTGAGAACCATTTTGTTTCAGGCTTGGAGAAATGGAATTAAACTAGAAATATTACACAACATCCATTACAAAGGACAATCGACCCATTTATTCAATAAACTAATTTCAAGTTTAATTATTTTTTTTCCATTGCTTGAACAGGTGACATTTTCAACTGCTGACAATTTTAATTTAGAATTTTAATTCGTGAGGCTTATTTGCCAGCTGGCAGCTGCCTCGTTCATTAAACTGTGACCTGTTGATAAGCGCAGTGCACTTTATTGTTGCCGAAATACCTTGTGCTTAAACAGTGCCTCATTCCAGAGAGGCAGTTAACGTATTCTTTTATCATTCGCAATTACTAAGAATCAAGACCCGGAAAATTTTGCATGTATGCAAAGCAGTAATAAACAGCATCAATCAATATCGTTACATTCATGTGAAAGCCTGCATAAATACAGCTTTTTATCTTCATGGGATGCATCTATGAAATATCAGTGACCATATAATGTTTCCAAAAGTAGAATATCGGTGTTCTCAGACGGGAAAGCTGAGACAAAGTATGTCTTACAAATATTTTATGTATAAATCTCGCTAAATCTTTCAAAGATGGGTACTTGTATTTTTATTACATCTATAATGGTATTTAATTGCAATCCTGTATTGCCATCAGTCTCGTAACTCTCAAAATATCACGTTTCGCCATCTTGTCCGGAAGGAAGTGCTAAATTGCAAAATTAAACTTGTACGTGCTAACCCTCATGTTTGTGCTCTACATTCTACCATCACTTACAGTAACCCCACTGTGCTTCAGTAAGATGATGTGGGGTAATTTTTTTTTATTTTTTAAATTTTGTGTAATGTTAAAGGGTACCAGTTTAGAGAGATAGGAAATTACTGCTATCACACGTTCCCATGTTTGGAATGCAACCAGAAATAATTATTCTGCCAAACCACAGAGTCTTAGGTCGAGACACTGCCATTTTCTATGCCAAAGACAGGCTTTTGCTTTCGGGATTATATAATTATGCCTTTGTGGCTTATCTCCTGAACCAGCAGGGCTATTAATAGTACAAATCAATAGTGCAAGCTAATGTTCTACAGTGAAGGTTATGAGACAGGGCACACTGACTAAACATTTTCAGCTCCCATGATGACTATGGAAAATAAGCAAGTATTTAAATCCCTGTGAAGGGTGACTTTATGTAGCTACAGTCTTTACATTCTCCTGACAATGTCTCTGGTCATGAAGCATCATATTTGCATCCTTAACAAGAAGGCTGAAGAAAATAGCTAACATTTCTGATATGTGGTCTTTTCTCCTTGCACACAAAGACATTATTGGAGTCTTCGTTTTCACTCTATGAAGTGTTTAAATAGCAGGAGATTTTTATAACATTTCTGTATTCCCCTCTACTGTACTTTCCTCAGTTTACTCATTGTTTCTACACCTCTTTATTTTTCTTATTCTGTCTAGGCTTTGGAAAAGAGTAGCACATTCCACTGCATTGAAGTGCTTTGCACCACCCTGAAATATATGGACCAATTGTAGCGTTTAAACAAATCAAATGAAAAGTTCACCTTACAGAACCAAATATCTTTATGGCAGCGTAATTGCTACGTTTAAGCACATGGCGGTGAGATTACACAAGAAAGCATGCCCAACACACATGTCCAGGGCACGAGCGTGTCGTGCCCTGTGCTTCAGAGATCAAACAGTCAGTCCAAACTTTCTGGAAATTTCCATGGCCGCCTACAGTGCTACAGTGTGTGTGTTCTGAGGAGTACAGTGTTACACATGAAAGGAATACAGTGAGGGTCAGTACAACAAGTGGTGAAGAAGAGTGAGTCCTTTCAGCAGGTCACATGATACATGGCTCAATAACTGCTGGACACGATCAGCAACAATACTCAACGAACAGAAGCAAAACCAGAAAACCTTTCCCATGCATGCAGCCATCTTGTGAGCTGGACTTACTGTCTCACTGACCAGTCCAACAGAAGAACTGGAGATTAGCTCTAGCATACACCTATACTGCCATATCTCCAGGTACACACACACACACACACACACACACACACACGAAGCACTTGAATACCAGATTTGTTTCCGCGAGTCATGACTTGACCTAGAAGCAATGCATACGCACAACGAGGTAACGCCTTACACTGTTCGCATCTCTTTAATGACACATGAGACATGACAAACAACAACACATGCTTATATTGATATTAAATAAAGGTTTAGATTAGGCTTGTGTGATACTGATATTTTCCCCCCGATAGCTTAGTAAACTGAGACAGGAAAACAAGCCACCATTTTGGGTTTAAAGAGTATAGGGGAGAGTGTAATATTACAACTGATCATACGAACTGTGGCACTCACGAAAACTGGATGGTGGATTTGTCAGTGATTCTGCAGTAACGTGCAGTAAACTGTTAAAAAAAACTTCATTTTCTAATATAATCTTTCTATAAATTATTTGTTTAAATGTTCATGTGGCTGACATTTTCTCTGTCGATGCTTCAAAAAAAAAAAAAAAAAAAAAAAAAAAAAAAAACCCAGCATTTATATTCACTTTCTGTTTATCATCACCTTTAACATTATTCGTAAAATGTTAGATTTGACAGATTTCATTTGTATGCCTATTTAATTTTTTTTTTGGGTCAAAGCCTGTCCCATTTTTCTCTTTTGGGCTAAAAACTTAATGAGTCATTTTGGCCAAGATTTTTCGGTAACATCCCTAATAAATAAATTTAAATATTGAGTATTATAATACTGTAAAGCTTTCTGAAATAAAAATACCAAACCCTGTTAAAATGCCAGAATTTAACCGATGTCAGTAGAAATGACCATTCTGAGCATAACTACTATGTAAATTCTCTAAAAGTAGTATAAAATCCAACAATAAGTGTTTCACTGAACACATCAACTTCATTAGCTGTGGCTGTTCTTATACTAATAAGAACATTTAATTCACTTATCAGTGACCAGTAGTGCTTATGAAGTCTTAACAACCAAGTCATCATGCTCCAGTTACACACGAGAACGTGATGGGTTTAAAGAGAGTCCTGTCATGAGTCCGCCCACCCACAGATTTACCTATTCAAGTCCGCTTTATTATAAGAAAGGCCCCATTTACTATTTTATGTGCAGACTTGTCTGACTACCAGAAAATTCTGACTCATTGCAAACATTCAGTAGTCAAATAGTCAGTAGCCACACAATTTATTCCACTGCCGCTCAGACCACGGTGGGCAGATGGGGCTGAGTCAGTAAGCTGCTGTACGTGAGGAATCTCACATCACAACGCACACATACACACACTATGTGTCTACCCTCAGATACAGTCAGGGATGAAATTCAAACCCCACCCCCGCTTGCTGTGGACAGGATCACCAGAATGCTGAGAGAGGTTTAGATATAGAATAAGCTGTTTGAAGCCTGTTTGAATTAAATTTCTATACGGTGTTTCACCCTGCAGACCCTCAGCTCACTGGATGTTTTTTTTATTTCTCGCACCATTCTGTGTAAACTCTAGAGACAATCCCAGGAGATCAGCAGTTAACAATGCCACGGTTAAAGTCGCAGAGCTCACATTTTTTTCCCCCCATTCTGATGCTTGATGTGAACATTAACTGAAGCTCTTGACCTGCATTTGCATGATTTTATGCAAACAGACTGTACAGCACCCAAATTCATTTTGCCAGCCTGAATAGAAACATAACCAGGGCAAGTCCCGATTAGATTAGATTACCGGTGTCAGATGTCAGGTGGAGAGGCTCTTCTATAGCAAATTAGCCACAAATGCAATGCTCGGCTTTTCCAACATTGCATAACACTGGCACTTTTGGCTGTTGAAAAAGATGACACCCGAGTACAAGCTCCTTTGTTACTCCAGTGTTAATGCCATCGTCTGTTAAAAACATTCACCAGGTTTGAACTTTCAACAGAAAGTTAATGAATATGTGCACCAGCCAATAAGATACTGTTTCTGTGAGGATTCAGATGTTCCCATCGGTTTTGAGGAAGATGAAGCAGAAACATTTTGCGGTTGTCAGCCTGCACTGAAAGCTGTTCGATCCAGAGCTATAATCTGAGAGTGTATTTCATGGACCGCCTCAGCTCGACATACTGTAAATGTAACACAAAGTATGTACGTTATATAATGTTGTATCCCTGTTCACACAAACACGCCTATTAAGTATATCGACATAAATGAATGCATTACTAGTTTTTGGCTTGTGAAGAGTTTCCACAGAGAGTGCGGAGGAAACATGGAGCACCAGAGGTGTGCACAGGACTGCTTTTTGTACCTGACCACAACATTTTCTTTTCTTTTCTTTGTCCTGGGAGTTTCATATCTGACTGCCAACTTCTGTTCACATGAGCGTAAAAAGCACTCGCTCCTCTAATTTTTTTTGTTGGATCCCAGAAGATGGCATGCATGGTAATAAAGCAGCTCATCACCTGGGCGGTTGTTGGATTTGCTAGACAAATATGGTGGAAATGGTCACCACCCTGAAATCACTGAAGCGACCCTGTCTCCTGGCAATCAAGGCTACGAAACCACGGAGTGGCACGTAAACAGCATATGGCGTTCTACGACTGCTGAATTACTCTGTGACTAAAATAAATGTACCTCACATGATCTAAAAACCTGACATACCCTCTCTGAACTTTATAGCATGTCTACTGACCCACGTATACACCTACTCACATACACTTCCAATAACCTTCCACACTCAAGTCCTTATCTAGTCTCGTTCCTCCATGCCATAACAGTCATGGCTACCCTCCAGCCCTAAAAAAAAGGCTTGCGCATGACCTTGATTTATCAAATCAATATAAAAACACATACCTGTAGAGCTCCCAGTCTTTCAGTGAGCTATAAAGACACCTGATCAGCAGAATCTTCCCGAATGGTTTCGATTTCGGTGGTGGCTTTTCCCTACCCAGGGTGCTGTAGCCTGGGAGTTTGAACCGAATGAACCTGGGATCTGCATGCTCTGCAAAGACTTGAACATGAAATCCTCTTCTCTTAAGAACGGATAAACTACGTAAGTCAATCAGGCCTTTCCTAAAGCTTTGGAACAACATGAGTCAATGGAGAGGTTAACTGGTTTGGTGTTAGCTAAGCAAGACCACCACAACCAGATCATGTTACATACACAGGCACTAAAATAGCTAAAAAGGGCCTCCAATAATACTCTACGGCAGAAAGGGGACATATAGACGGAGGAAATGATAGGACAGAAGATGCTAAGTGCAGGAGGACTTCCTGATAATCCATCCTGATAATCACTCACAAACTGCGTTAATAACTGAGTGTTAATATAGACTATGCCCTCATCTAATTTGACATAATAGGTATAAATTCCACTATGCCCTGTAGGAAAAGAGGGTTTTTAGAGCCACCGTAGGAAGCGCACGCTCTTTTCAATCATCTCCTGCCAAAAACAAACTGAAACGAAGTCTGAGAACAACAAAAAAATAAACAATTAAAAAAAAAAAAAAAAAAAAAAAAAAAAAAAAAAAAAAAAAAAAAAAAAAAAAAAAAAAA
>CM040459.1:27001354-27040912 GCA_022758105.1 Pangasianodon gigas
TACACATGGAATTTGTGTAATGATCATGTATTCACAGAACATGTATGGCTTAAATACGTATATCATAATAACTACATGTGTCCTCCAGCAGCATTACTTATTGGACATATGTCTGGAAATCTAAAACCCTACCCAGAAGGGATTAAATGTACATGGGGTCCTAGAGTAATTTCCCATTTTTCACGTGCTTTTCTGTGATTTTATTTTCGTCTGGATTGGCCATGTCGGTGTTTTACTATCTACAGGCCGAATTACCTACAGTTTTTCGCCAAACTCGGCGCTCGTCTGACAATTTTAGTTCGGTACACATGTCCGTGATTTCTATGCAGATGTTGCCTCACACTGGGAGGAAAAAAAAAAGTTTGACTGTTGCTACTTGCCTTATTTACTCTCGTAGAGTGATTGACCCTTCCCTAGATATTTCCCGAATCGTGAAAGGAAAAATGGATGCTTCTTGTATACTCTGTGATTGTTTTATTGCATTTTCAAATTGTTGCTGAATCCTTTGTTCGCCACAAATAAGCCTTTCACCTGTTCATCATCTGAGCAGAATGTCTTATAATCGAATTGTACGTGTGTATTCGAGAAAGCAAACGATATTTAAAAAAAAAACAAAAAACTCTGAAATAAGCATCAGCGTCTTTTCTCTACTCCAGTACCTCCTCAACCGTTTGGATGCCATGTTGTGAATGGAGTTTGATCACATGATGTGTGACACAAATATCTGGGTGCACAGAAAACACAACCTGCTAGAAACTCACTCTTCCTTTGGTCACTTTATTGCTGTTTGGATGCGAGAGTTTTATCACTGAGGACACATGAAAAATAAACTAATCCAATCCTAATAGGGTTTTATACTAATTATATGAATAATACCAAAAGGTAAATCAGTTTCTAAAAAAAAATTCTCAGGTGGATTTTTTTTTCTCCCCCCAAAAATTTTGCATCAAGGATCCTTAAGCCGTTAGTGGCTTTGTGGGTTGGAATTTTTTTTTTCACCTCAAGCCTGTAATTATTCAGGATCTGCCAACGTGTTCTCTCTTTCCACCCTGTCATAATGATGACTAACACTCTGCTCTTTGGCTTGGCTTCAGGAGATGTGATTTGAGTCACTGCAGAGATACGAGGCACACTTCCACTAAGAAACGACTCATTCTTCCTGTCGTTGCTATAAAGGGTTTTTTTTTTTTTTTCCCCACAACATCAAAGCTGATAAATTTTTCTTGCAAATGTTTTTGAAAGCACTAACGCTCCCAAATGAAGCCTGGCTGCCCGAGTGTCTGAGTTTGTACAGCTGCATGGTTGTGCACATACAACACACAAACTTCTGCTTCCTCTCTCTCATTGTGAAGAGCCAATAAAGCCTGGTTACCCAACAAGCCTTTCCTGCCAACAGAGCAAAAAAAGGGGAACGGCACATAACTCAGTTGTAGTGCCACTGCTTTAAACCAGGCCTGAGGGCTCAGATTTTAGCAAAGAAAAAAATGTATATGGTATAAAATGTATTTCATGATTCAATCTTTTTGGGAGAACTAAGCTGAGTATTTAACACAAGAGGCAGAAAAGATAAGATCCTGTTATCAGAGATCGACAATTCAAACTCATTAGCTCCGATGTGCTGCCTGGTGTCGTATTCTGGCCTGGAAATCTACAGCGTATTACTAGCTAGTTATCCAGTTAAACATGTTAATGTCGACTAATAAAAATGAGCAAATACTGAAAAGGGAAAGATTCTGTGTAGTCCTCAACCTCTTCTGATAATATATGCGATGACCATGTCTTTATTTTCACCCGACATGCTATTAGATCGTGTTTTGTTTTGCTGTTTTGTTTAAAAGAAAAAAAAAAAAAAAAGTTAACGTGTTCAACTTAACATAAACAACAAATATACATATTAACTAGAAAAACTGTGAAAGTCAATACAGTCAGTTTTCTTTCTCTGAGAGGATAGGAGAAAAGAGAAACTTTTTCAGAAGCCTATTATCTAACTATTTATTACATCTACTACACCTGTTTGTCCAGTGAGCAACTACACGACTATGCCTGGAAACACAAACTGCTTCCTGCAGATCTCCAGGTTAGTGATTCATCCATTATGGCGTTCCAATATGCAAATGCAAACCATGAAACAGCAACTTATCATCATTACGACATAGCAATTCTGGCCTAAAATGCTGGACTGGTATCTGATCAGAGTCAACATCCGCTTCACTGACGCATTTTATTGTACATGCTGTATAGTGACTGATATGAAATGGTCCTTGCGCATAAACGCAGAATAAAACCTGCAGCCACTGTTCTTCTGATGTTTTGCCTTACGGAAAACAACTTACGTAGCTACGGCAACTTACGTAGCTACGGCAACTTACGTAGCTACAGCAGTTTGAGTACTAATGGTACAGTAAAGGCAAATATTCAGTGCAAAAAACCTGAAGGAGTGAGTGCAGTGAATGCAAGGAGGTGATGAGAACAGGAAAGAAAAGTGTTCCGTAACTTTACACAAACGAGAAGAATGAGACGATTGTTGAATAGGATGTGGCAAGAATCTGAGTCACATCCCCGGTAATCAGAGCAGTGCAAGGTGGAAGAGAAATAAATAATGGATGTATCAAGTTTTCCTGTACCCTTTCACCGCCCGTACAAATGTGTCGAATAGGAACGAAGCGTGTGGGACCCACAGTTTGCTGCATACACTGTACTCTTGAGGGTTAAACTAACGTGTGCGTTTAACCGCAAAATGGCAAATTATTAGGGAAGGAACAGATGCGTTTCGCTGCACTGGGCTCCCGAGTGGCGCAACAGAAAAACATTTACACCATTGTCTGGAGATCGTGAGTGCCAGTCACGACGATGCCATGGCCACCCGTAGCCGAGAGCCAAGGGAGCAAAGCTGGTCTCTAGCTGAGAGGAACGGCGTCACTCTCTCCTCTTTCAGTCAGAGCGAAACTAACAGTCTGTGAGCTCATGTATGCCGTAGAGGATACTTTCCTCCGAGCAACAGTTCGAAAAAAAAAAATGTAGTTCACGTGTCTACGCATCTCAGAGGAAGCACGTGTTAGACTTACCGTCCCTGACTGAGTGATGGCAGAGCTGGCTGGTGGGTGAGAATTGGCAAATTACCAAAGTGGAAGAAAATCAGGTAAAAATTTAAACAAATGAATAAAAATACATTTAAAAATGAATATAAATGCACCATAATGATGTCAGTACTGGATCAGATATCTTCTGATATTCAAATATTGATTTTTTCTCATCAAAAATGGAAAAAGTGGAGTCCATTATCATGCCAAATAACTTATTATTCAATATAGAAGAAAAATGAACAGATTTTTAATGCACAGATTCTCCTCATCTAATTCATGTGGTTCAAAACATCATATCTAACATTATTAGGATTATCAGGATTATTAGAACAGGTGAAACTTTCTGAAGATGAACACATCATGATCTTTAGCTCCTTAAAAAGCAGATGTATTTAGCGTTTAGGTGTTTATCTGTTAATCCCAGGGATGTTTGGAGGTGGGTCACACTGAGCTTGTCTGCCTGATGCACAGCACTGCAGCGGATGTGTTCAAAGTCACGTTCACTCTGCGTCACATTTTCCCTTAAGTAGGGAGCAGGCTTAGTGGACTCGAGCCAAAAGACAAGGAATGCAATATTTACCCAGCGACCACACCTACAGATTTACAAAGTACCTTTATCACACTGACCAATAATTTAAAAAAGAAAGAAGCGGGGAAAAAAAAAGCTGCGCAATACGACAAGCACGTCATTCATCAGCCATTAGAAAGCAGACAGAGTACTGCATGCGCATGCGCAGTCTGGCTAGTCAGTAAACGCTAGCATGTAGCCAGGAAATAGTAACGCAATTCCAGCGGGTTAGCTTTCATTTTAAAACAGCCAGGTCACTGGGTTAACATTTTGGCTTGACAATTGATCAACCTAAAAAAAAAAATTAAAAAAATATTACTAGCTTCTGAAACGTGCAGTAATGTAGCATCATGGGCCGAATCTCAAATAGCCCCGTATTTCCTACACAAGCGCACTACATGTTAGGTGTTAAATAACGGTTTGTACACTGTAAAGTAGTTCACTATTTATTAACACAGAGCCATTTGGGATTCAGCCAATACAGACGAGGTCGATAAGTCAGATAAATGTGGCATCCATTTCTGCCAAATACTTCCGAGTTAATTCATTAGTCAAAAGCACATGATGTCAGTAGATACATCTAGGTTTATTAGCCTGTGAGGCTAAAATAACGGCTAAGTCCGTGTGGTTATAAAGCTCACCTTCTTAAATGACAGTCCTCTTGAAGTGATGCGCTGCAAAACACCGCACGAGCGTCTTCAAGGTGATCCGCGCAATCCGCCGGCACTACTTTAAGCCACAGCACGCGGATGTATTCCTACGCAAAATGGGCGGATAGGTTCCTGCAGGAGCATCTACAAAAACCTTTAAACCTCTTAAAAAGTTACTAATACAATTCACCTACACGTTAATATGCATAGAGTATATGTATATCATTTTATTAAACGTCCAACACAAAACGTGAGCGAATATTTCCAACAAAAAAAAAAAAAAAAGTTGGCGGAAGGTTATGCGAGACAAAAATGAAGGAAGTAAGGTTCTGGACAGCCAATCAGAAGACGAGATTTGGGCACGTTGATGTGCACGAGCAGAGCACGCGTCCGATAGAAGATGCTCTAAGCACTTTAAACGCTTTGCAGTTCAAACGTCTCGATTTTTATAGGTATAACACGCCTTATAAACACAAAGGTTGGATATTCATCCGCGTAATACGTGCTAATGTCAGCAAGCACGTGCACCAGTGCTTAACGCTTTCCATTGCACTGTCATCATACCTTTTTTATTTCATGCAACATGAAATATACCGAGATAGTCACTCGTAGCATGCATCAGTCCTCTATGACATGCATTACAGTGCAGTTTCCAAAATCAGTGCAAATTATTTAACTGTTGTGTGTAAATGTTGCAATGTAGTTGCAATGTAAAATCAGAATCTGAGCACTAAAACATTAAAATGTGCAGGACTGTGGGTTCTCCTGGACTAGGGCTGAGAACCTGGGCTCTAATTCCACACTGATAATCAGCTTCCTTTTTCCATGCAAACGTCCTGAGTTTATTTATGCTGCTAAAGCTCCCTCTCGTGTTCGACTGCAGCATTGCACTTGTGCAATTGTGCCCGAGCAGCCATTTTATTCTATTTTTTTAAACTCCAATCAGTTGTGTATACTTTAACTGATCATACATTTCTGCACAAGTACACACCTTTTTTTTTTCCTAATCATTCAACTCACATGGGAGACCTACTGAAGGCTATAAACATTCTTTTGAACATGAATCATTCAAGCAATCACCACTCCTTACTCACGAAATGAAGGGTGTGACATTCAGTTTATTTAAAAAAGAAACTCAGATCAAGTTCAAGTAACGTGAGACGTATTCCAGATTTATTCCACATTTCATCATTTCAACCAGCATACTTATAATCAGATAAAGGCCTCCTCCTGAAAGGATCAAATACACACATCCACTCATCTTTGTAGCTGTTGGGCCAGGTATAATTGCTTATTATAAATAATATAGCAGTGTTTCGGGCAAGGCTTGATTTTTCTCAGGTAAAAGCATGTGGTTTTACTCACCTGCTTGCTGCGACTATGCCATTGTTGCTACTGCTCCCACTGCCCATGCTGCCCCGTCCTTAACCGGAGTCATTACCTCTAGTCAGCTTGTGTGCTTCTCACCTGAGCCTTCTCACTGTCACTGCAATCCAATCAGCCCACACGATCAGAGCAAACCCCTGCCTGTCAGTCTGCATTATAATCTAAAAGTCAATCCCACTGCATGTCCTTTGCGAATGGAAACGCAATGCTAACTGTTTGGGTTAGATTAGATCATCCTGTTTGCTCTTTCATCATAATGTCAATATAAAGACATGTGAGTGGCAATATACGGTATTAATTACAGATTGGAGTTGTCCACATAAATCTCCTGATTTACCTAAAACCTTGCAGACTAAATATATTTTTCTAATATTTAAGAATTTTAGAAAAAGGCACACATGCTCCTACACTTTAATTCAAATCAAGAAATCCATATTATATATGCATGCAAGTTTGAAACACCCTCAACTCTAAACACATACCAGTGTTATACGTATTATATTATATTTTGCAGTAACATTTGCCTGTTATGTGTTCAACACTAACTCAGATTCTCCAGTGAGATTTTCAGCTCTCTTTATTTCTTCAATGAAAATGGCACTTGAACAGTCTGCACACTCATAAAAACACACATAGATACACATTAGATTATTTTCAACCTCATTAAACCATTCAGTGAGCTTGGGTTAGTACTGGAATGTTCTCCCTGTGTGAATGAGGCTTTCCTCCGGGTTCTCTGGTTTTCTCCCATCTCACAAAAGCATGTCAGTAGGTGGATTAGCTACTCTAAATTGCCCCTAGGTGTGAATAAGTGTGTGAATGTGTGTGTGTGTGTGTGTGTGTGTGTGTTGGTGCATGGTGACCTGCAATGGACTGACATCCAATCCAGGGTGTATTCTCGCATCGCACCTAGTGTTTCTGGGATAGGCTCCGGATCCACCGCAGCGATGTCCAGGATAAATCGCTTATTGAAGATGAATGGATGAATAAATGAATGAATGCATCTGTAACATGTTTGTTACAAGGTAATGATAAAACTCATAGTGATATGTTAAAACTCAACACAAATGTGTTTATTTCACTGTTTTTGTCCACTCTGAGCACTGCATTATCTGGTGTTTTTGTGCTGAGTCATCCTGTATATCCCTGAGAACCTTGTTTTCTATACGTCTATGTGTCTACACACTGTATGTCTATATAAGCTATGTGTCATCATGACATGCATGTCATTTTCCTTTATAAACCTTATAAGTCACATTTACTAGTTTGGGAACACTTTAAACCACATTTGTTTTCAAAATAGTTTTTTTCAAAAATCATTTTTTACATTCAGAGCTGAAAATATTTACATTCATGAAATGTTCATTCCTGTCCATAAGTAGACCGACAGATCACAGATGACATTTTTCTCAAAATGTTCATAATTGTTGAATTTATGTTAGATCTTATTCTGTAAAATGACATACAAAAGCTATTTTTATGACGGCATATGATATTTTCTTGATTAAACAATAAAAAATAATATTGCAACAAACTGTTTTGTAAAAGCCTCTGTGGAAGAGTGTGTTCACATTTAAAGAACCATTTTAATTCTGACATCATCCAAAGACTAGATGTTTGGTTTTATTATGTATGCAAATGTATGCATAATTAATTAGATGAAGCCTAAATAAAGGTCAAGTGCATAAATAAATGTCCATTTTTTGGAGGAAAAAGAATCTCAAGAATCTTGGTAATAATTTGACATTGAATGTGGTGTATATTATTTAAAACAGAGAGAGAGAGGGAGAGAGAGAGAGGGAGAGAGACAGAGATTTTTTTCTACCCCTGTTTTTCCTCATCCTGCAAAGCCGGTCAGCTGTAGATCACATGATCCTGGCGGCTGGCTCCTGCCGCGCATGCTCAGCCTGCTCTGTGTTGTCAGGCAAAGAATAAGCCTGCACTGGGAGCAGAGATCTGCAACAGATAAACACACACACACCTTCAAACACACATTTGGAGCAAGCCAGGAAGGGAGAATCAAAATCAAACAGCATGAAAATGGAGATGACTTCCTCATTAAGCTCACTTCATTTTTAAATTTTGCTCAGACATTTTATGATCTTGTTCTGAAAGCATCGTTGTGAACCAGGAGAAGAGAAGAGGAAGCATCACTGGAGGAAAGTCCATTGAAGGAGAGGGACTGCAAAGAGCTTGTCCCTCCATCTTTTTTTGTGAAGGTAAGAGATACAGGGATAAAAGAGGAGGAGAGAAAGATGGGGGAGGGGCGGCCTTGCCAGCATCCCTGATGTGATATATGTATCGGTATGTGATGCAAACCTGTCAGAGGTATGTGAGGATAGTTGATGGTGTGTCAAGGACATAGAGGAGGCAGGAGGACAGGTTCCTGCAGAATTAGATGAATGAAATGAACGGGATCATGATCTGTGCAAATATGCTTATACAAATCTTACCATTGTGTAGGAAATGTGCAGCGTTTGTGTACGTACTGTCACAATGAGTGTTAAATCGAGTCTCACATTCTTGGATAAATTCATAAATTCAAAATTGTTCTAGATGGCTCTTTTATGGAGACACGCAGGGTCAAGAGGAGATTAACATTACAGGACGGAGTAAAGATGAAGAGGGAGAAGAGTTTTGCATTTTAAAAACCTTTAGATAACAGCTTGTTTTGACTAATAACTTTCTAAAAGCATTTAATCACCATCAAAACTCATAAACCTATTTGCATTTTTGTTCAAACATATTAAGGAGTGCCTTGAAATCTTAATATTCAGCTCAAACAAACCTGAGTTTGTCAGTGATTTAAATCACAGATTGTTCTAAACGTGTCAAATTCATGTCAAATATAGCATTGCTCAAGACTCTGTAATGGGGCCTTTCCTTTTAATATCCTAATATAAATGTTAGCTGTGGAATAAATCAAAATAACCCACATAATACATGATACATAATCATATTGGGCCAGAGTCCAAAATTATAAACTATCTTGCAATAAATATTAGAAATTTTTATACTGTAATGATTAAAAGTATATTTTAATCTAGCTTTTAGGTAAGGTACAAGTTCACATATTCACATATAGATTTTAAGTCAGTGTTTTTTTTTTTTTAACAATATTTTTAAAATTATATTATGCTCATTATTTTGTCAACTGGTCCATAAATAGAGCTGGGTTGAGTAGTTTCCATTCTAAGATCTAATCTTATTTTAGTTCTTATTAAAAAAAATTAGCAATTAAAGTAATTATTGATAAAATATGGAAAATTGGAACTCAGTCCCACAAAACTAATTTAGAACATTCAGAAGCATGAACCCACCCACACACACACACACACACACACACACACACACACACAGCCTCTCACCCACACACTCTGCCATGATTCATGAAACAGTTACACAAGCCAGAAACGGCTGTTGCTAAGATACACGGCAAGGTGCAGAGTCGATGATTAAGCAAAGACAGACATAGAGAGTGATTATAAAGTGGTGTGATTAAGCAGTACAGAGACAAACGAGTTCAGCCCTGAATTGCAGATTGGGACATGAAAGCCGAGGCTCTGTCATCATTTTGAATCAACTGCAATTTGAGCTTGATACATTTTCCTCTAGAATAATGAGGTGTCATTTGTTGCTATTTTTAGGTTCTTTTGCTTTACAATGTTTCTTTCTCCGCAGTTCTCCATACAGAAGCCACAGAGCTTCAGACTCCATCTAAGCAGTATATTCCATGCCTTTGGGGTGTTTGATGTGAAATGGATGGGAACAGTCCAAACCTGTCAGAGCTTCATCTCTAAATGACTGATCCAATGGTAAAGCTGCATCTTTATTAAGCTTGGGGTTGCTCAGGGGTCATGTGTATACAAAGTCGACTACAGCTTTCTGACTTCCTTGCTTTCATGATGACTTTACTGCCTCAAAGACAGTGACAGATGATTTATCCAAGGTGAACCATGAAGAGAAGTTGACAAGGGCATGTTAACCTCTAAACACCCGGGTTCCTGAGTCAGAAAAGCGTTTGCTCTATCGTCCATCAGGGGATCACAAGTTCAAATCCTAATGATGCTACAGCCATATACATACTCTCACTGACCACTTTATTAGGAACACCTGTACACCTACTCGTTCATGCGATTATCTAATCAGCCAATCATGTGGCAGCAGTGCAACACATAAAATCATGCAGATACAGGCCAGAAGCTTTGGGTAATGTTCACATCAACCATCAGAATGGGGGAAAAAATGTAATCTCACTGATTTTGACCATGGCATGATTGTTGGTGCCAGACAGGCTGGTTTGAGTATTTCTATAACTGCTGATCTCCTGGGAATTTCACACACAACAGTATCTAGAGCAGGGGTGTCCAATCTTACAGTTGAAAACTTGAAAAATGTAGCCTGGTCTGATGAATCTTGATTTCTGCTGAGGCACACAGATGGTATGGTCAGAATTTGGCACCAACAGCATGAATCCATGGTCACAACCTGCCTTGTGTCAACAGTCCAGGCTGGTGGAGGTGGTGTAATGGTGTGGTGAATGTTTTCTTGGCACACTTTGGGCCTGTTAATACCAATCAATCATCGCTTGAATGCCACAGCCTATTTGAATATTGTTGCTGACCATGTGCATCCCTTCACGACCACAATTTACCCATCTTCTAATGGCTACTTCCAGCATGATAATGCAGCATGTAACAAAGCAAAAGTCACCTCAAACTGGTTTCATGAACATGACAATGAGTTCAATGTTCTTCAGTGGCCTTTCCAGTCACTGGATCTGAATCCAATAGAACATCTTTGGGATGTGGAAGAACAGGAGATTTGCAGCATAAAAGTGCACCTGAAAAATCTGCAGGAATTGCATGATGCAATCATGTCAACATGGACCAGAATCTCAAATGAATGTTTCCAACATCTTGTGGAAGCAATGCCACGAAGAATTGAGGCTGTTTTTAGGGCAAAGGGAGGCCCTACCCAGTATTAGTATAGTGTTCCTAATAAAGTGCTCAGTAAGTGTATATACATGTATGTAAAGGTTACATAAAAATAAACCAAAAGCTAGACATAAATTCTGCAAAAAATGTTCTTGGGCAAATTATAAAAGTATGGTCTATTATAAAAGACATTGAAACTGGTTGGGAAAATTTCACACAAGTAGCAGACAACACATGAATGGAAAAAAACTACAGAGCCATAGCAAAGACCTCAAACATCCCTATCAGTACAGCTGTCTTGATAATATGCAGGTGTAAACCACAACATAGGTGCACCATGCAAGATTTCACAACGCACTCTCAGACTAATGATAAGGAAGCTAAGAGAGAAGCAAACAGTCACTCGAAAAGAGTTGCAGGACAACCTGAAAGCAGCAGGAACAACAGTTACACAGGAAACAATAAGCAATAAACTGCACCGCAACTGATCCAATGGTAAGACTGCATCTTTAATTAGTCAGGGGTTGTCCTTCAGTGGTTGTGTGTGTACAAAATCGGCTACAACTTTCTGATTTCTCTGCTCTCATTTAGCTCCTCGGCTCATTACCAGCCTAACATTACTAATTTGAACTCACTAATGTACACAGGTATGACTCCTGTCACAATGTCTGTGCTGTGGATGACTTTAGGGCTCAAAATCACTTGACTGGCTCAAGAGACACAGACAGATTATTCATCCCAGGGGAACGATGAGGGGAAGCTGACAAGGGCATGTTAACCTTTAAAAACTCAAAATGTCATAATATGTCATTAAGAGAGAGAATCGTACTTTTGTGTTTTTTGAGAGTTTGTGTTGCTACATGGTGTCTAAACTGCAGGTTTAGGTGTGTATACCAGTTTCATACAAATTATGCAAGGTTCTTAGTGCAGAACTGTGCCTAAGTGGGCCTAGATGAATTGTTTAGTTCTTAAGTATGTACTGATAAACACAAGGTTGACTATTTTGGCCTGAAGACATAAATATACACTATATGGCCAAAAGTTTGTGGACACCTGATCGTAACACTAATATGTGCTTTTTGAACATCCCTTTCCAGATTTAGTCCCCCTTTGTTATTATAATAACCTCCACTCTTCTGGGAAGGCTTTCCACTAGATTTTGGAGTGTGGCTGTTAGGATTTGTTCATTCAGCCACAAGAGCATTAGTGAGGTCAGGCACTGATGTACGGAGAGGAGGCCTGGGGTGCAGTCGGCGTTCCACTCGAGTTCTTCCACTCTAACCTTGGCACACCATGTCTTCATGGAGCTCGCTTTGTGTACAGGGGCATTGTCATTCTGGAACAGGTTTGGGCCTCTTAGTTCCAGTGAAAGGAAATGCTATAGCACACAAAGACACAGTATACAATTGTGTGCTTCCAGCTTTGTGGCAACAGTTTGGGGAAGGAACACATATGAGTGTGATGGTCAGGTGTCCACAAATGTTTGCCATATAGTGTAGCTCAGAGTTCAGCTTAGCACCTCTCTAGTTGTTATAGCTTGTTGTCTTTTCTTATTTTCACTTCAGCATGTTTAAAAAAATTGGCTCATTGAGAGACTTCCTCAAATTGCTAATGTCGGTTATGAAGTTATGAAGACATTTGAAACGTTTCTTGAAAATAACTGAACGTTTTTCATGCAGGACATCAAAGGCCAGTGTTGGACGGATGAGGAATCAGATGGAGATAATGAGCCTGAGCAGTTCCTCTATGGAATTCAGGTAAACAGCAATCAACTCAAGCAAGAAAAAAATGAAAATCATTATGCATAATATTTACAGTTTAACCTGATGAAATTTTGTGAGGTAACATACTGTGTTATGTGTGCGCCCTCGACTTGTTGTTTATCAAAGTCTTTCCAATACTCGTAGTCAATATACTGGCAGGGAGGATGAAATGAAGAAAAGTTTGTAATCATACACCAGGAAAAGGGGATCAAAATCAGATAATACTACAAACATAAAACTAAGACCTAGGAAAACACTGAGGAAAAAAATAAAATAGCGCAGTACTGTAAACAAACTACATGACAAGAGTTTGCAAACTGATCATGGAAAACAAGTGACAGGTGATAAATCTCAAGAAAACAAATCAATAACAGAATAATGGAGAAGACTAGGATTAAAACTAACCATCCTGCTGTAAAATTGTAGTGTGTTTAATAGATATGATTAAAAGTAGCAGCAATATACATTCAATGTTTAAGTGTGAAAATGATATTTATAAAACTAGTGATTGTTCTGTTTTAGCAATTTTCATCAGATGAGAGATAGGTCTTTCTCTTAACTTCAAGTAAAAATTTAAGTAATTGGTATAGAAAGCCTCATCAGTAATATTTAAATTTAAGTTTAATGTTTTATGCTAGTGACAGATTTATTTTTTATACATGTCAGTGTTATACATATCTTATTTCTTGTGTTAAACTACTTAAAGTCCACTAATTCAGAATTAATAGTCAATAAAATCACTGCATATTTTATTTAGTTTATTAGATCCTAAAGACCCATAAGACTTTCCATACATGTATAAATAGACATACTGGACAAAAGCAGGACAAGGCCAGAATGCATTATTTGAACAACCTACAACTTAATACTATTCAGGGAACTCAGAACTGTGAGCGTATTACAGCACATGTTGATACCTGGAATAAAAAGTTATGAAGCACAGCAATCTGATCACAGCGTTATAATGAATGTTTTTTTTTTTCATCACACAGGGGAGCTGTGCAGCTGATCTGTATCGCCATCCCCAACTGGACGCTGACATCGAGGCTGTGAAAGACATTTACACGGACA
This sequence comes from Pangasianodon gigas, assembly GCA_022758105.1. Taxonomy (NCBI): domain Eukaryota; kingdom Metazoa; phylum Chordata; class Actinopteri; order Siluriformes; family Pangasiidae; genus Pangasianodon; species Pangasianodon gigas. The sequence continues at coordinate 27,014,813 of CM040459.1, forward strand.
GTGCCATATCAGTCAGGTATTGTAAGATGGGCTCTTGATCAACAAAATGGCAACAAAAACTGTTACACATAGTGGTGGTTATTATTTAATTGAATTTAATAATTCATCGGCAATTATATTGAATTTTTGCCAGGTATGCAAGAAAAAACTCCCCATCATCATCTCATTACGAGAAAAGATTCTCATCATTGTTAGAAAAGGGTCTCGTAATTATAAAAAAAAGCATATTGTTGTAACAAGAGATAAATACATCTTGTTATTAAGAGAAAATGTCTCGTTTTCACAAGAAAAACATCTCATTATTACAAGAAAAACATTGCGCTATTACGTGGAAATGACAAATAGTGCAGTTGACAGAATTAATCAGATTTTACTTCATGTTTGGCTTCAACCACAAGAGATTTTAATGTCAATGAGTAGTGTAGACAGATTGTCATTAGTATACATACATTATGAAGGATTCGTAAATCCCAGTGTTTATAAACACTGCCTTATTCCTAGTAAGATACCAATCTAATAATCTAAAGTAAGTAATAATCTCAGACACTGAGATTATTTTTACCTATAAAATAACATTTCTGTCCCATAAATCTTTTTTTTCCTACATCGAACAGAGAATACGGCACAATTGATGACGTGGATATCGACCTTCATATCAACATCAGCTTCCTGGATGTGCGTAATTCTGTTGTGACCTTTGCAATATTAAAATTAGTGAAAGCATTTCTGGTGTTTTGTCATGAGTAATTGTTATTCTGTTATATATGTGGCTTGTAGGAGGAAGTTGCGACAGCATGGAAGGTCATCCGAACAGAGCCCATCATCCTCCGCCTCCGCTTCTCCCTCTCGCAGTATTTGGATGGACCTGGTAAGCACTGAGTGCTGTAAACACTGTTGCTGGTTTATCTTTAGAGCAGCATGAATTTGTCTGTGTGTGAATTCTACAAGATGCTCAATAGGGTTGAGATCTCAGGGTCATGAAGCAAGCATCACCTGGTGCTAGTATGGATCCCCTGTCTTTCTATGAAACAAAGATGTCAAAATAAGGTTTAATTTTTGGCATTTACTTCCACTTTGGAAGAAAAACTGGATGTAAATAGACTATAAGCGCACATTGTCCAATCAAAGTACACAAAACAGAACTGTAAGTTTTATGATTCGTGGTTTGGACAAAAGGTCTCATTAACAGCAAGCATAGCAAAAAATGAACTTTTTTCAGACATTAGAGTAGAAACACTTGTGTGGTGGTCTGGGAAAACCTGTTGGATGTCATTTTGACTGAATTCTGGCAATAAAAGACCAAACAAATCTTATTTTTTTAATCACGTTTTCTCCTAATATCAGTCATTTTCCAATTCCTGTCCACTAGGTAGCTCTTCCTTATCACACAACAGCTACCAAGACACGCGACGAGATGTATTAAGCCACTGCATCTTTTCAAACTGCTGCTCGTGCTACTTCATAGCGAAGCTGAACACTCAGCTCAGATAGGAAAGCGCATACATGAGCTCACACACACCCATGATTGCTTAGTGTCACTATGATTGACAGGGGTTATCACCACCATTTAATCCGTCATATTCCTGGAAATAATAACTGTCAATACATACCTTGTGACATGGTAAACTGTTGCCAGGAATGTTCATCAGGGTGTGGATGCATGACATTTTCAGCTTCATGATGTATGACATTGGAATCAGCCATTAGTGTAAATGTAGGGTAATAAACTGGCAACTAGATGTATGTATGTGTATATACATTCTTTGTGTTTGCTACATTACAGTGTTTATCACTACATCTGTTACAGAACCCTCAGTCGAAGTATTTCAACCCTCTAATAAAGATGGATTCAGCCTCGGACTTCAGCTGAAGAAGTAAGACATCCCCGTATTTGACAGCACAGACTTAAATTAGTTCCATTGTTGCAGTTTTCTGCTTTGTGACTTTTATAGAATCTGACAGCATTTTTCCCGTTGTTTAAACTTGCTGAAAAATTGGGCTGCATTCCTTAGCTTTAACCTCTTCAGATCTCAGGATCTGTCAGACAGCCTAGTTTATATTCCTCCCTATTCTAACTACTATAACTATTCTAACTACATTTCATAGGAGTTACTCAATAAACAAGGAATAAAACACAATGGTGCATGCTCTTATGGGAACATAATTAACAAAAAGATGGTGCAAAGTGCAAAGTGGAGTTACTCTTACCACCTCAAAGTTATTAAATAATTTTCCTATAACAACACATTTGTCAATGTTTACAATTTTTATTTACTGAAGAATGACACGCATACTTTTCACCAATGCGTAGTTAAATTTTTTTTATGTTGTGGAAAGTCTGTGGAACAAGTTAGTCTGTGGTGGAAAATTTAAAGTTTCAGCTTTACCTCTGGTTGTTTCAAAGTGCTGAAACTGGAGACTCCTTCCAAATGTGCAAAATATACTCACGTGCAACATACTCACAGAAAACTTCATCATATGGATGCTAACTTTTGCTAAGAACACCAGTATGGCACGAATTTGCATTTTAGTTAAAATACAGAACACAAGTTAAGTGTGTCTTTGACTTCAGGATCCTGAGCACCTTCATCTCTCAGCAATGGAAACACCTGAGTAATGAGTTCCTGAAAGTTCAGCAGGAGAAGAGGCATAGCTGGTTCAAGGCTGGTGGAACTATAAAGAAGTTCCGTGCAGGCCTCAGCATCTTCTCCCCCATCCCTAAGTATGACAGCTATTTACTTCCTTTTGTTGTCGATCTTGTCATTTTCACACTATTTGCCAAGTATTTATTTTGAGGAATTTAACTTTGTAAATGAGTGAAAGAACAGTGTAGAACATACAGCATATAACCCATACACAGATACAACATAGTATGGGCCACAGGGTATTGTTTTAAGACAACAGCAAATCCAGTGATTGTTTTACACAGAACAACACATCTTGATGTTTACTGGACAGTGCACTCTTTGCTTGTCCTGCCTGGATTCACAGCTTCTCCTTATGATGATTGGTAGACCTCTCAAAGGGGAGGAACCTTGTAGCCAGCTGCCAATCAGTAAAGCAGGAATGAACATGACTGACATGTCAAACTTAAACATATCAGCAGCAGTCAGAATCGCTTGGAGCATGCTGTAGGTGTAATTTGTAAATATTGTAAATAAACTGTAACTATAAAGTTCTGTTTGATTATTTGCATTTATTTCTGAAATTTGTTTACATTTATAAGTCTAGTTAGCTAGCTGTGACCTCCTTCTTCAGCTGGCAGCTTAGCTGCTTTTTGGGATGAAATGGCAAAAAGATAGAAAGTTGTGCTTCCCCTATTTTAATAATCACCAGCTGCCACTGGAATTGACATATTACATACTAACTGCTATATGAAACGCAAATTATAGAGTGTCATAGACATGATATTAGAATCAGATCACAAGTGAACGGCTGAAATGGCTAAATGTTCACACCTACTACTTTTATGTTTCTCAAATGTGTCTCCATTGACCACATGATCTCATTTCATGACTAGAAAAGTTGCCAGATCTGCCAGAAGCAACCCAATATCACTTTAATTGCTTGGTAGCTAAATGTGCTTTTCAAACACAGTGAATGTCATGCTGTGATCAAGTAGCAAAACAGACATTAGCCTAAGCCTCTCTCATAGGAGATAGCATGATAATTACCAGTAACGGTAACATGACACTCTTATAAAACTGGACATAAACTATCATGTCAACTTATGACTCAATGACATCAAGTCTGTAAATGTCATTCCTGTAATGCCTGTTTCTGGGATGTAGTAGACATACGACTCCTTAGATAGCCTTCACAGCCTTTAGAAGTAGTGATGCTCAGAACAAATGATACCTGACATCCACTTTTTCAGCTCTACATGGACATGATTTAAATTATTATGATGAAAACCATCCCTGGATGGAAGAATAATGCTATAGATTTTGAAAGTCCCATTTAACCTGGTCTCTAAGGATGCCTAATGGCTCTGTCTCGGCTCCAGATCTCCCAGTTTCCCGTTGATCCAGGACACGGCGCTGAAGGGTAAACTGAACGTGCCTGAGCTGAGAATGACCCGTCTTATGAACCGCTCCATCTCCTGTACCATGAAGAACCCAAAGGGGGAGCTGTTCAGTTATCCCCCCAACAGTCAGGTCAGATAACAGGCCTTTCCTAATACCCTCACACCTCACACACCACCTTTTATCTACTGTATTATACCGAATTATAACAAAATAAAAGTTGAGACTCAGTTATTGAACCTGTGAGTTAAGTAAGAGGAGAATGTTAGTTTTTCATTTGTCAGGCATTGTAAGCTAACATTGTTCAATACAATGACATCACAGGCCTAATGCACTGATAAACTAATTCAAACATTACAAAAAGTGTGCACTGGTTATACACACTTGGTTTATATGGTTTTAGTATGCACTATGGGTAACAACTCTCTATGAAATATCCAGTATACAGCCAAAATTGCAATGCTGTTGTGCTTTTGGGTTGGCTTTCGTCTTTTTGAATTTGCGGTTATGTTTTTGGTTTCGCTCTTAAGTTTTTGGTTTGTTTACCGTGTTTTTGGTTCTATGGTGCTGTTGTGTTTGTGGGTTTGCTGTGGTGTTTTTGTGCTTTTTGTTTTACTGTCATGATTTTGGATTAACTTTGCGTTTTTGGTTTTGCTGTCATATTTTGTTTTTGTTGTGGTGTTTTCATGTTTTTTGAATTTGCGGGTCATTTTTTTGGTTTCACTCTTAAGTTTTTGGTTTGTTTACTGTGTTTTTGGTTTTGCTATGGTGCTGTTGTGTTTTTGGTTTTGCTGTCATATTTTGGTTTTGTTGTGGTGTTTTTGTGTTTTTGGATTTGCTGTAATGATTGGGGTTTTGTAGTTGTGTTTTTGGATTTGCTGTTGTGTTTTTGGATTTGCTGTTCATATTTTGTTTTTGTTGTTGTGTTTTTGTGTTTTTGGATTTGCTGTAATGATTGGGGTTTTGTAATTGTATTTTTGGATTTGCTGTTGTGTTTTTGGAATTGCTGTTGTGTTTTTGGTTTTGCTGTTCATATTTTGGTTTTGTTGTGGTGTTTTTGTGTTTTTGGATTTGCTGTAATGATTGGGGTTTTGTAGTTGTGTTTTTGGATTTGCTGTTGTGTTTTTTGGATTTGCTGTTCATATTTTGGTTTTGTTGTGGTGTTTTTGGATTTGCTGTAATGATTGGGGTTTTGTAATTGTGTTTTTGGATTTGCTGTTGTGTTTTTTGGATTTGGTGTTGTGTTTTTGGTTTTGCTGTTCATATTTTGGTTTTGTTGTGGTGTTTTTGTGTTTTTGGATTTGCTGTAATGATTTGGGTTTTGTAGTTGTGTTTTTGGAGTTGCTGTTGTGTTTTTGGTTTTGCTGTTCATATTTTTGGTTTGTTAATGTGTTTTGCACTTATGGGCCACTGTAGTCTATAGTGTCTTTTATATATATTATAATGGATGTTCTTTTTTGTTTGAAACTGACCTTGAAAAGACTTGAAGGTTCTCTACATTTCTGTACTGCCAAGCTGAAAATTTCCAGTCAAATGGTTCTTCACAGCTGAAATTCGGTTATGATGAAGCCATTTTGACAGCAGATGATTTAAAGCCACTCCAGGTCCCCCCTGAAGCTTGTCTCCCCACTCGTCTGCCTCTGCCTGACGTGGCTGGCTGGCGCCCTTTCCCATAATGCTTTGTCTCCATTGACCCATCAGACTGTGGCAGTCCCGGCGGGCAGGGCCCCGGCGCAGATTACCACGCGGCAGCTGATTGAATTGTTTTTCTCATCCCAGGCGGGCGGCCACTGCAAGAACATCCCCACTCTGGAGTACGGTTTCTTAGTGCAGGTACTCACTTGATTCAAGCTTTACAACAGGAATTCAGTATAAATCTTCACACATAAATAGACTAACTTCATCTTCCAACAAGCACTGAATGGATTTAATTCATGTTATTGTGTTAATTAACTGCTAACTCGACAAGTCTGCATTGCGTTCATCCACACATATGCATGATTCATGCAGCAGCATTGATGATTTGTCATAAATCTGTCACAATCATCGGTGATGTGTGACATTATCATGGATCTCTCACAATTTACTCATCTGTGTGTTTGTGTTGTGAAATTTACCAGACATATTTTAGAATATGAATGTAGGTGGTGAAGATGTATAAAACGTTACAGACCAGAATGATAGGAACACCACTGGATGAAAGGCTTTTATAAAGAAAGGAGAAGTCTAAATTAACAGGGACTATACAGGGTAAATTGACTTGAACCTAATTGTAAATGTGCAACTCAACAAAATCTTAAAAAACAAACAAATGAACAAACAAAAAAACACCCAAACTTTTTTCAAAACAAACAAATAAACAAACAAACAAACAAAAAAGCTTAAATTGTTTATTTTCTTCCTCTATATCAGATTTTCTTGGGAAAATAAATTGAAATAAATATTGAAATAAAACTTGAATTGTTTTTCCTCTACATCAGGTATTTTTGGTTAAATAAACCAAACAACAACAAAAAATTGTCTTTGATCTTTGGGAAAAACAAACAAACAAACAAAAAACACATCTTTATCAAATACTTTTACATGTTTTTTTTAAAACAAACAATCTAACTGAAACATTTTTTACATCAGATTTCTTTGAAAGCAAACAAAAATTAAACAAACAAACAAATAAACAATAAAGTTTGATTGTTTTCCCTACATCGGATTTCTTTGAAAAACAAACAAGGAAAAAAACAAAAAACCCTTAATTTATTTTTCCTTGCATCAGAGTTCTTTGAGGGAAAATAGAGCTAGCTTGCAAGTACAACTCATCTCAGATCAGAGGACTGCTCCTTTAAGACTGTAAAAAATTCATAATTGTTCTTGCTTTCTCGTAAACAGTGCAAGTATGGGTTGTTCACTGTTCCCTTAATCCACTTGTTTTTTTTCTTCTTGTCTTCTTTCAGATAATGAAGTATTCTGAGCAGCGGATCCCGACACTGAATGAGTACTGTGTGGTGTGTGATGAGCAGCACGTCTTTCAGAACGGCTCTATGCTCAAGGTACCACACACACACATGCACACACACACACCACATGACATACAGACATCACAGCCACATCACATCCATTACTGCAAATTGGTTTATTGTATAATAAAGGAGGAGTGTATTTATTTGCTCTGATAGCTGTGGTAATCTTTTTTTTAAGCCTGCAGTATGCACCAGAGAGCTGTGTGTGTTCTCTTTTTACACTTTGGGAGTGATGTCAGGTGCAGCTGAAGAGGTGGCTACAGGCGCTGAGGTACACACTCACACATAAATATATAAACATATAATACACTTGCATTTCCACATGCATATGTCTAGGGTGGTGGATGAGCACTGTCCAGTGGCTTGTATTGTTTGTTTTTTTTTGTTCTGATAAGAAACCAAACTGTAGTAGCCAAAAGTAATTAGCTAACATCTAACTAATTAAACGTTAAAATTTGATTAACATTATGTGCTCTGCTTCATAATAGCATTGTTAGCAGTTTAGCAGTGCAAGCTATCTGTACTAGCTACATACACTCAACAGAGGCACCAAACATCTCCAACAGCAATACAGCAATAAGGTGAAAAGGCAAAAAGTACCAAATGTGCTGAAGATGTTCCAAACAACAACAACAATAATAATCACAGCTCAGAAGGGCACCACCAGCTTAGCAGCAAGATCCTGCAATAAACACTAGAACACGGAAGTACTTATAGTCATTGATGATTGCACTATGACGATGGACAGGTGTGTGTGTGGGCAGGATGGCTGATCTGAAGGCAGAGAATGCCAAAAGTGTAGGTGTTTCATGAGGTGGTCATGACAGTGGCATTTAACATGGATTCAGAAAACATTTGACTGGCAATTATGACTCCTTCCATCTGTCACACCTGCTGTGAAGAAAAACAAAAGATGTCAAAACTCCCTGTGGAGTATTACTTCCCAACAGGCAAATCAAGCCAATAAAGAAATAACTGTTAATATGTGGAAAATTCTGTGCATATCATGTTGCAGGATGAAAACAACTGCAGCCCCAATGAGTGGCGGCCTGGGAAAACCCTTCAGATGATCAAAGTTCTACTATATACAGTCTTTCCTGAACTGAAATATGTCAGTCTTTCTTGAATATGAAACCCTTTTCTCAATCACAAGTAAAGAAAACTTGAATGAATTATACATCTACAATAGGAAAGGAGTTCTGGCTTTGTTTATCAACATAATCCACGTCAGTCTCTGTCTCATCACTTGAGGTAAAATTCACTCAAACGCGAGCCTCGTCATTGTCTCTTCACTTGACTGATCTCTGTTCACGCTAACATAAGTGGGGAAATAATCGCTGAGTCATTCAATCAGTTCTGTTCTGTTTGACTAAATTTCTTTACATTAATGACATTTATAAGGTCACTTAAACATTTAAAACTTTGTTCATTGACATCTTTACAAAGTGTCTAAGTGCTCTTCTCTGTTTTGATGATGATATGATGGTATAAGAGCATCACAGACATTTTGACAGCCGGTATCTAATTACAAACTAAATTGATTAGACTTATGTCTGTTTCGCTATGGTACGTTCGGTAGCTAACCAAAAACTTTTCAAAGTGTGTCATTCACTGTGTGAGGAAATCACACTTAGCTAGCAGCTAACTTTAGCTAACTTTAGGCAGACTGACAGTTTTTACCACTGTGTATGTTAAAATGGCTCCTTAATCATCGCGACAGCCAATGCAACGTTAGACATTAACTTAAATTTAAAAAATCCAAATAAATATGTCAAAGTATATTATTAATGGAAAACGTTTTCAGTATTTCCATTACTGGTTTTCAAAGATTGAGTTGTAGCGACATCCGACTGGTTTTCCCAAACCACCTCACATATGTTATTGTTACTGTAAGGTGGATTGACTCGAGTTCCAGCGTGCTGTGTGTTCTTTTGGATGTTGTTGTGCAGGTTGTGGATCTTCTAGTTGCCATGTGTAGAGCTGCTCTAGAGTCTCCCCGGAAGAGCATCATCTTTGAGCCATATCCCTCAGTAGTCGACCCCAATGACCCCAAAACCCTCGCCTTTAACCCCAAGGTGACTGTCCATCTTCTCTTATGCAACATGGATTGGGTGTTTGTATTTTATAATTCCTGACATGACATTACTTGCCCTCAGAGATACTCTCTCAAATCTACTAATTGGTAGAAACAACTGATTTGTTATATGATGCTGTCCAGTTTAGTCTCTTTCTACCTTATTTTATGCAAAACTGTGTTTTATGTAGATTATATAGTTTAGTCAGTCTATGCTCTCTACCATTAATTAATCGTTCTGTTTGTATGCCGTGTGTTTGTCCATGGACGGTGGGCCACAGAAGAAAAATTATGAAAGACTGCAGAAGGCGCTAGACAGTGTTATGTCCATACGAGAAATGACCCAGGTATGGCAGTTTGCAAAGTCATTAGCACATCTCTGTAATGCCCAGAACAGGCCCAACAATGTTATATGATGTGCATTTTCCAGATTGTTTTGTATCAATTTGAATATTAATAGCAAATTCCAGTGATATGGGACTGTTATTCAAGAGTCGTCTGTGTTATAAATGAACCAGTGTTCAGTTTGACTGCACTATGATATGTTGGTCTTTGATGAAACTGTACTCTGAGTCTGTCTTTGCTTTAAGTGTCCTATGACAGCCCCATGTTTTTTGCTTTAACTCTAATGTGAGTGAGTATCTGTACTAACTGTGAGTGTGTCTTTTGTGTAACTGTATTCTGCATAAGAGTGTCTATGGTGTAACTGTACTATGGGTGAGTGTGTCTATGGTATAACTACTATGAGTGAGTTGTGTTACTGTACTGTGAAGGGTGAGTGGGTGTGTCTTTAGTGTAACTGTACTATAACTGAGTGTGTCTATGGTATGAGTTAGTATTACTGTACTATAAGGGGTGAGGGAGTATGTTTTTGGTGTTACTTTACTATGAAGGGTGAGTGAGTGTGTCTTTGGTGTAACTGTACTATAACCAAGTGTGTCTGTGGTATAAATACTATGAGTGAGTTAGTGTTACTGTACTATGAAGGGTGAGTGGGTGTGTCTTTGGTGTAACTGTACTATAACTGAGTGTGTCTATGTTATGAGTTAGTATTACTGTACTATAAGGGGTGAGGGAGTATGTTTTTGGTGTTACTTTACTATGAAGGGCGAGTGGGTGTGTCTTTGGTGTAACTGTACTATAAGGGGTGAGGGAGTATGTCTTTGGTGTTACTGTACTATGAAGGGTGAGTGTGTCTTTGAAATTGTATGTAATTGTACCACAAGTAAGTGTGTCTATGGTATAACTAATTACTATGAGTGAGTTAATGTTTGGGGTTACTATACTCTGAGGAATGAGTGAGTGTGTCTTTGGTGTTACTGTCTTTGGTATAACTGTACTATGAGGAGTGAATGAGTATGTCATTAGTGTTACTGTCTTTGGTGCTACTGTCCTATGAGGGATGAGTGAGTTTGTCTTTAGTGTTACAGTGCTGCGAGGAATGTGTGAGTGTGTCTTTGGTGTCACTGTGTTATGAGGGATGAGTGAGTGTGTCTTTAGTGATACTGTCCTATGAGGGAAGAGTGAGTGTGTCTTTGGTGGTACTGTGCTGCCAGGAATGTATGAGTATGGTTTGGGGTTACTATACTCTGAGGGATGAGTGAGTGTGTATTTGTTGTTACTGTACTGTGAGGGGTGAGTGAGTGTGGCTTTAGTGTTACTGTACTATGAGGGATAAGTGAGTATGTCTATAGTGTTACTGTTCTGTGTCATATGGCTTGGTACTGTACTGTACCATATGACTCTGTTACTATAGTATATGTGCTTCTCTGTTATTATACTATACAAGGGATAAGTTAGTATGTCTTTGGTGTAACTGTACTATGAAGAATGAGGCGGTGTTTGGCGTTATTGCACTCTGAGGGATAATTTTAAAGACATCTGTCTTTGCTGCAGCTATTTTGTGGTCTTTTGTGTAATTGTGGCCCTGTGTATGTTAACAGGGATCCTATTTGGAAATAAAGAAACAAATGGATAAACTCGACCCCCTGGCTCATCCTCTACTACAGTGGTAAGTGACATAAATACATTCATTTTTTATGTACATTTCCATACACAGTTTCATTATCCTACACATATACTAGTCTTTCTCTCATATTGTTTTTGCTTTTTTTGATTGTGTTTTTCCACCTTCTGCAGGATAATATCCAGTAACAGGTCTCATATAGTCAAACTGCCTCTGAGTAGGGTAAGCTACTCCTTTTCTGCTAACCTGGCATGAGTGAAATTCAATACTAATTTATTCATTGATATTTCATTAAGTTGTATGCTTGTGTACTACTTACTTACCTTATTACCTGCTGAGTCTGGGCAATATTTCTGTTTGAACAGCAGCTGAAGTTTATGCACACGTCCCATCAGTTCTTGCTCCTGAGCAGCCCACCTGCCAAAGAAGCTCGATTTCGGACAGCCAAGAAGCTCTACGGCAGCACCTTTGCATTTCAGTGAGCAGTTTTATTTTTATTGGACAACCATTAGGGGTGGATAGAAATATGTTTCCAACATTGAACTAACCAGAATAAGCATGCATGGTTGCTTTTTTCTGAATTTGAACATAAAGTTTGCATATTTGTGTCAGTGTGTACTGAATTTGTACCAAGCTTATAGATAGGTAGACATACCCAATTGTTGAGCTATTTTTTTCCGATTTTACATGCACATCGGCTTTGAGATCTTTTTTAGATGTGCAACATCAGGAACTTCATTGTGATGGCATTATTGTATTTTTGATAGTGTCTTTATAATACAGCAAATGATGCCCTTAAATATCCCCTAACATTCATATAATTAGTCGATATTTGTTTAGAAGTTTCTAGTTACTGACGTGTGAAAAGAACTCTATACAGATTGATGTTAAATGCCAATAGAAACTATGTCTATAGTGGCTGAGTAATTATTTATAAATTGATATAATCAGGTCTTATACTCATATACACATCCCTGTCCCTTTCTGTACTACTCTAGTGGTTCTCATATCGAGAACTGGCACTCTGTTCTGAGAAATGGACTAGTCAACGCCTCCTATACCAAATTACAGGTATGTATCTTTCTACTGGAAGGGGATCTGGTCCAGGGTACAGATTGGCTGCCTGGCCCATGCACTTTGATAGTAGCAAATGGCCTTGTACTGTTTCAGGTCATAAGAGGCATGTTTGCTGTGCTAACCCTAATGATTACACACACGCCAGTGTGATGTTCATGCTTCACAATCATGCCACAGTAATAAATTAAATAAAATAAATTCAAATAAATTCTTGTCATAAATAAAAGCTTTTCTTTTTACAACCCTCCCACTCATGCTAATAAGCACTTTATCCTCGTCAGGGTTGTGGTGGATCCGGAGCCTCTTCAGGAAAACTGGGCGTGAGGTGGGAATACACTGCATGGAACACCAGTCCATGCATCACAGTTCCTCTAAATTGTTTTGCAATATCTACATCATGGATGACTTTAATTATGACCAGTCATCTAATATGTAATCCAATTAATGGAAATTGTGATGTACTGGTGTCCTATCCAGAATATATTCCTGCCTCACGCCCCTGTGATGGGCTCTGGATACACAGCAACCCTGATTTGGATAAAGCGGTTACTATAGATGAATGAGTAAATAAAATGAATTAATAGAGATATGAGAAAGACGGAGAGTTAATCCTACTAGTTGTTGTTTCTTTCTGTTATATTTCTGTTTTTGACCAAGTAAATACCTTATATGGAAAAATGTTTGTGGAAACCTGACCATCACAGCTATATGTGCGTGTTAAACATCCCATTCCAGATTTATTCCCCCTTTGCTGTTATAATAACCTCCACTCTTCTGGGAAGGCTTTCACCTAGATTTTGGAGTTTGAATGTGGGGATTTGTATTCATTCAGCAACATGAGCATTAGTGAGGTCAGGCACTGATGTTAGGCGGGAGGCTTGGAGTGCAGTCGGTGTTCCAGTTCATCCCAAAGGTGTTCAGTGGGGTTGAGATCAGGGCTCTGTGCATGACCCCCGAGTTCTTCCACTCCAACCTTGACAAACCATGTCTTCATGGGCCTCGCTTTGTGCACAGGGGCATTGTTCATGCTGGAATAGGTTTTGGGCCTCTTAGGTACAGTGAAGGGAAATTGTAATTCTACAGCACACAAAGACATCCTGTACAATTGTGTGCTTCCAACTTTGTGACAACAATTTGGGGAAGGACAACATATAGGTGTGATGGTCATGTGTCCACAAATCTTTGACCATATAGTGTATTTCACAGTTGTGAGGTATCAAGCTGTGAGAGTCAGTGAAGTGATCTGGTAAATCTAATTTGAACAGTTTGTAGCATATCGATCTGGATGTTTAGTTTTAGCAGGTCAGGTTAACTTTAGGTCGACTAGGACCTCAGTTGAACCATGACTAACCTTCATAGTTAGACTAATATCAGACGATCTTCCTCTCTTCATCCCAAGCTGCATGGGGCAGCCTATGGGAAGGGCATCTATCTCAGCCCCATCTCCAGCATATCTTTTGGATATTCAGGTAGGCCTCTCAGCTGGAATCGTGTCATGGCACCATGCGTCTCTGTCATGCTCACGTTTTTCTCATCATGTGCTTTCGGTGCCATGCTGTTTATATGGTGCTCATGGATGTGTGTTGCCTAAACTTAACATCATTATATTATTTCCCATTGTATCCGTGGTTGGGGTTTGTTAGTTGTATTGTTTGTACTGTCGTTTCTTTATTTGTTTCATGTATTTAACCAACAATTACATATCAGATGTGAGCTAAATTCTTGTGCTAACATCATACAAAAGTAAAGAAGCTGACCCCATGTCTCAGCTGATTGACAGTATTTAGGGTAAGAGAGGAAATGGTGTGATGGTTTATTTTTAGGCCAAAATGTTCCTTTAAGGCTCTTACATTAGAGAATAAATGTGTAGTAATTACAATATAGGAACATCCCCAGCTAATACTCATTGTGCACACAGTGGGTGCTTGAAAACAACTATAAACTGCGGTAAGATGTTATGACTTATAAAACCCTCATGTCTGGTGTAATATGTGGACCATTTTATTGTAGCTGGTGTCATATGTATAATAATATTTTGTGTTATTGACTCTGCCATTGATCTCCGCCATTAATCATATTGCATTTTTTCATCCATCATCAGTGCTTCATGATGTGATGCATGGGCTTCAGTGGAAGTACCATATAAAAATATTGGATATTATAGCTCAGTTGCGCGTGTGTGTGTGTACAGGAATGGGTAAAGGACAACACCGAATGCCTACTAAAGATGAACTGGTGCAGCGCTATAACCGTATGAACACAATCCCACAGGTAAGACCTTTAGTATCTTCAGGAACGTAGTGCATTTAACTCAGTTTGTATCTCATTAAGGACTGTCTTTTGTTTTAATTTTTTTTTTTTTACAGAGTCGCCCGATTCAGTCACGCTTTCTACAGAGTCGGAATCTGAACTGCATTGCACTTTGTGAAGGTATGTTATTTTTCTACAAGTAGATTAGCTTGTAGATTTAGAGATAGGTGGGGTGAGAAACTGTATTTTTAAGGAAACATGAGACTGCAGTGTTTAGTAGTTTGTGAGTCTCCTAGTGTTTGATAGATGTTACTGTAAACTAGTGCAGGGGATGAGTTATTCCCCCTGTACTGAAGATTGTGTCTGGCCTGCAGATTATTTTGCAGGTGCAATAAATATTATTGTGTTTCATCTGTGTTCCTAAAAATAAATCATGACAACTCATTTTTATTTGAACTTGCGTGGTAAGCATAAAATATAAAAAAGTTACACAGGGCCCATTGGTCTGTTTGCCTAGTCTGATTATTTTATAATTAAGGGCTTTAAGATTTACAGTGTTTACTGAGATTGCTCCATGGTGCATTTACCCTCTTAGTGTGGACCAAAATAACCACTCACAATCACTTCCTGAAGGAAATGACTAAACATGCTCAGTATCGTGGGTTAGAAGAAGCATTTGATGGCATATTCCTAGCCAAAAAACACAGATCTTAACAATAAATTATTTAATATTGTACCACAGCACTGTTGAGTTCTTAATTCTGACTTGTCAGAAGGTGTTAATTAATTTTCTATAATAGTATCTCTGACAATAATGATGGCTGTAATTCAAATTACAGGGTTATATTAATGCGCTCGTTCTAATACATTATCATTTCTATAGGGATTCATATGACGAACAATCTGCATAAACAGATTTAAAAACAAGTGTCATATGGTGAAGTTTTCTGTAATGAAACTTTTATTTAACATTTCTGGAAGGAGTCTTCAGTTTTACAGTCAGTATGTTTACCCACATGGGAAAGTCTTCAAGACAGGGGTGTGTGTGCTTTCTGGTTTCTTGGTAACATGACAAGCTGAGTTTTTTTTTTTTTTTGTCTTATTTTTGTCTTTTTTGTTTTTTTTTTTAATTATTATTAACGAACTGCCGTGATATAAGAGGAATAAAAGACTTCAGTAATGCTGTTATTGAAAAACTTTGGGATGGTAACAGTAAATCTATCATTGATTATTTTCCTATAACAGCACACCACCCAATGTTTTATTCCTTATACATTGTTATTAGTTAATGATTTATCTGGTGGATTCTGGTGATTAGTATGTACCTCAGCAGATGGGGCTTTTTTTTTTTTGCAAACATTTTTCTGACCAGCAAAAGTCCAGACTGTACATTTTATGTATATATATATATATATATATATAAAAAAATTTTTGCTCAGATTTCTTTTTGACCCTATTTGATTTCACATCACACATATGTAAGGGGATCAGGAAAAAGCAGTTGCTGCTGATGCTGTGGGAAAGCGCAGGGCTGGAAATATACTCTCAGAAGATTTTCAGGCATTGGACGCTTTCTGCAGTGGGATTGTATCAATACTGGATTGTGTTGGGTTTGTTTGGGAGCAGACCGAGATCATCTCACTCAGGTGCTCTTAGAGACGTTGTTAAGGTTTTGCACTGGAGTGTGATTGCTATGTTCCTGCCTAAACTAACCACACTAAAGCTTAATTGATACAGAGTAAATCCTGTATAATGTGAGTATGAGGTTTAATGGTTTTAATTTGATATGATCTGTCACAGTGATCACATCCAAGGACCTCCAGAAACATGGAAACATCTGGGTGTGTCCTGTTTCAGACCACGTGTGCACACGCTTCTTCTTTGTGTGAGTACCTGTGTGTGTAACAATTTACAGAACTGATCGTGTGTGAAGAGTGTGTGTCTAGTGTGTATGATTTCCTGTGAACATGTCCAGTCACTCTACAATCTCCCACCAGGGGGCGATGTTGGACCAAACATGAATCCGCATGTACACTGCATCTCTGGCTCGTATTCCCAGCCCTGGTCCTGGGGTACCCCCTGTCCTGCACATACTCATGTTTTCCATTTCCCATTTTTCCCATCTTCCCTGTTTCCAAGACATCTGATTCAACTAATTAACTAAACAATAGGCTTTCCTGAGTTAAAGTGGAGTGTTAGAGAGGAAAAACACTAAAATGCGCAGCACAGGGGATACTCCAGGACCATGGTTGGGAACGTGTAGTGACCTAAATTACAGTTTGACTACCAGTTGTCTTTTTATTAAACCAGATTACTGTTCATTTACAAAATGGACAAAAACACCAGTGTTCAATAAATAATTTATTAGTAATAAAATTTGTAATAAACACTTCTTCCGCCATGCAGCGTAGTCCGTTAGCAGTAAGATTTTATTAGTAAGCAACATAATGGGAAAATATTAGGTAATTCCTATTAACTATTAGGATTACTGTTAATTTTTAAAACGATGACCAAATTAATATGATAAAATGTTTTCATGTTTTCATGTTTTCATGTTTCCGACATGGGAAAGCACTTTTTGCGGACTCGCTCTTACAGCTTGCGTTTCTCTCTGTAACATGACAAGTTGCCTATTTTTGGCATATTAACCTGAAGAAAGAAAAAAAGAGCAGGTAGTGAGGGAACTTCTGTTTATAGCTGCTATAACATCAGTGATAACAGGAATTAAACGTAACTTGAAATGGATAAAACTACAATGTGACATTCTTTAATAAATTAAAAATTGTTTTCATTGTCAGATTGCTGTGGCATAAAAGGAATAAAACACTTTGGGACTTGCTGTTAGTGAAAAGATAAACTTTGGGGTGGTAAAGGCATCACACCACCACAACATATCATTGATTATTTTCCTATAATGGCATATCTCATTGTTTTATTCCTTATAACTATAACTTAGAAAGCTCAGACTTGAACTAGTGGGAGTTTGTCATACACTGTTCTTAGTTCTTCCTCTCTCTCTCTCTCTCTCTCTCTGTCTATCTCAGATATGAAGATGGCCAGGTAGGAGATGCTAACATCAACACCCAGGAGCCCAAGGTGCAGAAGGAGATCATGCGTGTGATTGGCACTCAGATCTACTCTGGCTGAGAGGGAACCTCTGGGCCATCTGCAGGGACTCAGCGCTGCAGAACCAGCTGTAGCGCCTTAGCTTTTGCTCAGAGTGAAGAAGCAGGAGAGCCGAACCTTTCAATCCCCCTCTGTCCTCCCCTGTGCTTCTCTTCTGCCTTTGTTCTTTCTTCTTTTCCTGGCTTTCATGAGGAGGTTTGGATGTGCGTCCCCTCCCTTCTCCCTGTGTGGTTTGTCCTGTTCAGGGCAGCTGAGACTGATGGACCATCCTCTTCCTCCTCCCGTAGCAGGAAGTGATTTGAAAGTATAATGCCTGAGCAAACTTCATGTGGAAGTATTTTATATGGCACACTATAAAGAGCCAACTTTTGGCACACTGTGCCCATAGGCAGTTTCACAGCCAGCGAATGCTAACGAGGATCAGAATTTCACACGACTCATGGCTCAGACTCTCATCTACGTGCCACCTCCTTCGAGAGCGATGGATGAGATGCCTGATTGGATCCCTAAATCTGTCAATCAAACTGATGTGAACTCACCCAAGCATGGGCTGCTATCTTTCTATCCTCGGACACTCGGTTTCATTTCCTTTCAGTCCTGAGCTTAATAACCGTATCGTTCCGTCTCCACTCTTCGACTCTTTATAGCTCTCTCATACACCAAACATTTATCATTCAGAATATCTATAAATACAAAGTAATTTAAAAAAACTTTATTATATTTCTGGTCTCTGGATCCTAAGCGACGGATCTTCTCGTCCCCTTATTGCATTTGTAAAAAAATCCTTGTCTTGATCTGTTTACTTTCATATTCTTTGAGTAATGGCGTATTAATATCCAAGATGCGGTTATCTCCGGGGCTGCTGTTGTTCAGCTACTCCTTCTGGTAAAATCAATTTCCTTTTCTTTTGTCTCCGGTGCACAGCATGGCAGAAACACGAACGCGAACATGCACGCACGCGCGCTGGAAAGATGTTTACTGCAATTTATCAGTGGGAGCATGGGTGCTTCTGTTTGACAAATGAAATAACGGAATTTCATTATTGCTCATATTCACAGCTATTCCTCCTAATCACTGGTTTCTCTAATTTCATTATGTCCTGGGCGGGGAAAGCTCACTGACAAGGTCATTTAACATAAATCGAAGAAATCAAAACCTCATTTAACGTTCCTTAACAGCTACGGTTATGGACACAGCCTATTTCTTCGTAGTATATAACTGGGCTGCCTCTTATCCTCCAGCTGTTCTTCTTTTTAAATATATTCCTTCAGCTTGGTGTGATTTATGAAAATGCTGTGCAGCCTAACTGTGTGTTTCTCCACATACAAGGTTGTATATTCAACCAGTGGAGTCTGTTATCACTTAAACAAACCTACAAACGTAACAAGTGAACTAACACTCTGGACTTAATGAATGTTGAAGCTGTATGGAGGATTTTATTGAATGCAAGCAGGTTGTAAATAAAATCTCGGTGTTAACAGCAGACGATGAAACAGCTTAGCCGTCTTTCGTCTCCTATACAGGCTCCTGGTTGCATTTATGTTGGTCCAGTTCTGTTTTATTGCTTTTATTGTGTGTCAGTGCTCGGTGTAAAAACTGAGCTGATGAAAAGCAGTAACCACATGAACGAATAAAGAGACCTTGTGCACAGTTTTAGGTAATACTGTGTATTTGTATCCAAAGCAAAATGTGAGACTGAATGTAATTTAACTGAGCCTTAAAGTCGCCCAAAATTTTAAAAGCCATATCATATATCTTTTTTGTTTCTTTATTGAATATTTCTTCTATTTTTCGTCTCCCGTCCAGGGTGTATTCCCGTCTCAGGGCTCCTGGGAAAGGCTTCAGACCCATAGCAGCCCTGACCAGAATAAAGCATTAATTCAAGATTCCCTTTTATAAATACTATTAGACAACCGAAAATCCTCATTAAGAATAGCAGATTCTGTGAATATGCAGTTTGTAAATGCCCGCAACCTTGGACATGCCCTGCCTTATTCCTCTTGTAACCTGATATTGCATGACTTACGTTTGCATAACACATTTTCATATTGTGTTATTTTTTTCCTCGGAAAGGAAAGAAAAAAGTTCTGTACAATTTTGGGTGACTTTTGGGTGAGGAGGTCTTGATGAGGGGGATCAACAGTAATTCTCTGGTAGTTCTGGGAAGTAAACACCAAACCTTTCAGTCTAACAACAGATGGTATTTGCCGCAGTTCTCCTGTAGAGGGCCCCCTTCCACAACAATAAGATACACACACACACACACACACACACACACACTCCCCAAACCCCCAGTGTGTAAAATGAGGCCTGTCTGTTGGAGATGAATGCTTTTAAACTGTTGCTCCTGCAATGTTGTATGGCAGTTGAACATGTTTGTAACAGCCCTGATTCTCTTTGGTGTATGTGTTCTCAAAATGGCTGCCATTATGAGTCAGCATGACTGAGAAGAGCTATGCTATCATTGCCATTCAGATAAAGTCTGGATTTCATTTCAGTTCAACTATGTAGCACTTTTGCAGATATGTAGATGCTTTACAAATCTTCTATAGACTATCAATAGCCAGCCTAAATACTGATTCTAAATGATATGATGACAGTTTATGGTTGCTAAGTAAGGAAAAATACACAATGGTCAATGCTGTTATAGGAAAATAATCCATATTGGGGGTGTGTGATACACACATACCTGTAACAGCACCTCCTGAAGTGTTTTATTCCTCTTACTCCACAGCGCTTTGCCAATGATTGTAGTTTTAAATTTATTAAAGAATAATGTCGTGTTTTTTAACCATCTATAGTTACATTTAATGTTAAGAAATGTCCAAAAAGCAGGCTAGTTCCTGTCATCATGTACATTACAGCAGGTATAAACATTCTCTCCCTCGACAACCTCTCATTTTTCTCTGTCTTGAAGCTAAAAAGACAAAAAAAAATCTCAGGTTGTCATATCACTGAGAAACCATAAAGTGCAAACAAACGTAGCAGAAAACGTATTGACTGTTACAAAGTTCTGACACTGGAGTCTCCTTCCATAAATGTTACATAAACATCTAGCAGAATTTAAGATTCGAGAATTCAAGGGCACTGTGGTATAAGGTTTAATAGATACTGTACATATACTATATAGACTAATAGTTTGTCCCTTTTTCTTTTGATTTGGATTGGGATGGTCCTGTTTATACCTCTTAATGTTTACTAGACCAATTCTGGGCATCTGTGAGCTCATGTATGTAGAAGAGGGCAGATAGACCTTTCCTCCGAGTGTGTTCAGCTGCACTGTGACTGTGAGCATGAGCAACAGTTTGAAAAGATGCTGGGTCACGTATTTTGGAGGAAGTGATAAGATGATAAGAGGGATCTAGCTAGTGGATAGAAATTGGCAAATGACCAAATTGGGAGAAAATGAGAGTAAAAATAAAATAGGAGGCTTTTCCCTATGGGGGAAGATTCCCATAAAGATTTTATATATTACTCTACAACAGAGAACCAGAGAAGCAAAGAACCCTTACCTATCCAAAGAAGAAAGAAGAGGTGGTCTTTATTGGTGGTCCATTGTACATCTTCCACCTTATACACCTTATCTAGATGTTCTTTTAGTTGCCTGTCTATTGACCGCTGAGAACAGAACATGGAGGTTTGACCTTTCATAAATATCCTCCAGGCTTTATATTTTTTTCCTCATGCCTTGGGAAGACACTGGGAGATCTCCTCCAGTGGTGCAGTTCCATTAGGGGGAGCTCTGGTGCTGCTCAAATGCATCTTTTTAACATTGTATGTGTGCATACGTGAGACTAAACACACATCTACAAGCACACACAGTGGCTGCTTGTTTTGTTAGATAAAAGTGGGCTGACGTGAGGGCGCGGGGTCAGCGCATGTGGCCTGCCCTCTCTGTGGTGATGCCCCTCTCCTCTCTTTTTCTTTCTCTTTCCCTTCCTTACTGTGCCTCCACAAACAGGTACCGTTCTTTGTTTCAGCCACAAAAGAAGCAATTAAATGGAATTTTTTTAATAAAGTGAGCAGCTGTTTGAGAGCCGCCTTTTTGCTTACCCAGGAGCGAGACAGTAGAAGGTCAGCTGTATAACAGACCACTGAGGGTCTCATCTCTCTCTTTCTCTCTGTCGCTTTCTCTGTCAGTAATCCACTACGGTTGTGTTTTGTTTAAACATCATTCTGTGTAGTGAAATAAAGACAGACAAGAACGATAGCATCCATTACAGCTATGAATATAATTAATGATGTGCCTCTCTTTGTGTCAAGCAGTCAATAAGAAAATTCCCAGTGTCTAGTTCCAGATGGGTGTGGAGGGGAGATTTACGCTAGTCACCGGCATTACAGAGCCCAACACATCGGATTACATCTAGAGAAGACAAGATACCACTTTCTCATTTCCAATAACTAACTATACCAATACTGAAACCTCGATTTCAGACGATATCAATAACAATTTAACATAGTATATTTATATTATGCTAATCTTTAAAATGATATTTTCTACATTTTTTTTGGAAGCACTTCACTTCAAGAAGAAATACTCAGCTACACACATGACAACATGACTTACTGTTTTCTAAATTCAGTTAAACTCTTTCACATACATGGCAATTATAATAAAAACAATAATAAAATCAATCCTGTAAACACTTCCAGTTCCAAAAAAATCTTTACCAAATCCAATCCCAATCTTTTCCATTTGTTACAGGATGGAATTGAATTCGTTCCGAGCCATCATTTTTAGCTGGTATAGCCCCGATATACGGATCCTGGGTATTGGATCAGTTCCATCTCTAATTATATCACTGGAGTTAAAGCACTGTTCTGAAGGATATCTGGGACAATGAATGTCATTTAGCCATAAAATTCTCCAACTGACAGAGAAGTTGCCTTCATTCTGATACCACAGAGTTGGTGCAAAAATAAATTAAAAAATAAAAACTTCCAACTAATATACACAGGCTAAGTGGAATTATTACTAACAATAACCAACAGACAAATTAGCCTGGCTAAAGCATGTCCTGTTTTGAAGAAGCCTTTCTTTTTCACATATACAGCACAGTGAAATTCTTTTTTCTTGTTTGGAAGCTGGGGTCAGCCATGATACAGTGCCCCTGGAGCAGATAGGGTTAAGGGCCTTGCTGAAGGGCCCAAGAGCGTCAACTCGGCGGTGCTTGAATCCTAGCAAGCAGAGAGAGAGAGAGAGAGAGAGAGAGAGAGAGAGAGAGAGAGAGAGAAAAGAATTTTCTACAAAAACCCCAGTGTATATCAGTGGACGAGATAGCTCCATGCATAAAGATAAATGATAAATGCAGTGCTGATGGCATATTTTTGAAGAGAAGAGCATATTTTTGTGGTGGTAACAGTAGCTAGCTCATTTGTGTTGTGCTTTGTTTTGTTTTGTTTTTTTTTTTTAGATGTGAGCCGAGAAACAGTAACAAATGAAGACTTCGGCGTGACTGCTACGTTAGAGAATTGGCTTTTTGGCTGGATGAATTTTATTCATATTTGGTTTATCTGAGAAAACAGAAAAGCATCGTTTCTCAGTGGCTCCTGTATTGCTGTAGCAAAGGATGAAAAATCTTTAGTCCTACGGCTAAACTGTAGATGTTGCCAACTTTCTCTTAGCAGGTAAATATCTCAATTTATCCAATATTTTTCTTAGTAAATTACTATAATACAAATAAACGATTGTTTAGCGTTGTTTTTTAATTAGAAATTCTTACTTAGTCCAAACACAAAATTGCATTATTCTGTTAGCAGATAACCTTCTAGAAACAAATGCTTGAAAGTATTCAGTTTTATAATTATTTCAATTCTACTGGATGTCTGTCAAATGTTTACTGTTACTAACATAGCAGTTAACATTAGTACCATATTAAAACCATGGTAATGGAGATGTCTGGGTTGAAGAGTACAACAACCAGATTGAGCATTAGATATGAGTAAAGCTGTGGCAGTGTCACAGTTAAATGTGAAAACCGATTAATTACAGTATGACATCATACTTTTTTTTGTCTGTATATAGTTACGTTTAATGTTGTAGAATGTCTGCAAAATGAGATAGTTCCTGTTATCACTTATGTAACAGCAGCTATGAACAGTAGCCTCTCTTTTTTCGCTCTCTTGAAGTTACTAAGAACATTGTTAAAATTAATTCAAACTTGTCCAGCTCAAATTTCAAAAATCAGATTTTTTTTATGTCATGTTACAGAAGCAAATTAGTTTATGAATATTTTACTGATTGATTAAATGGTGACATGAAGAGTGCTAGATTAGTCAAATACTCACCCATCACTAGCCTCGACCCCAGAACCTCCCAGAAATGAACGTAAGTCCTGGATATGGCTATGGAAAGTTCTGTATTTGGATTAGTAACTGTATTTAAGCCATATTTTTACCACAGCACTGTTGAATTCTCTATTCTGATTGGTTGGAAGGTGTTGATTAATTTTCTATAATGGCAGCTCTGACAATAGTTCAAGCTGAAAGACAAATCACAGGTTTATATTGATGCACTCGTACTAATATATTATTTTTTCTATAGTAACAACTCATAGAGTTACTTACCATATGTATGGCATGTAGTATTGACAGTTTATAGGTGTTATAACGTAAGTGATAACAGGAACTAACTTGTTTCATGGATGATCTACAACATTAAAGTTATGTATAAATGGATAAAAAGTTCTTTAATTAAAAAAAAAAAACAACTGGACATGTTGGTAAATTGTTGAGGGAAAAGAGGAATAAAATAATCAAACTCATGGTGGTAACAGTAATTTTACTTCTTATCAGGCTGCATCACACCACTCTGTCATTGATTATTTTCCTATAACAGCACACCCCCAAGTGCTTTACTCCTTACATATCAGAAAATAGTGAAACATGTATAGCAATATTGCACAAAGAGTTGTTTTTCTGCCTTATTTTTCCAAAAGTAAGTTAGAGGAATTGTCTGTCACTCCTTGGAAATGCAGCAGAGAAGAAACACGCTACTGCTATATTTCTCCTCCTTTTCTTTCTTTCTCTCTTCTAATTCCATTTGCATGAAATCTCCTGTCTTCAGAGACAATCTTAATTCCTTATTATTTCCACTTCACAGCGCCGATGACATCTGCACATCAGCAAACTTCACACCCGCCAGGCGAATTCTCTGCTGCCATTCTTCTTTCTTCCCATCATCCATCCACCCCTCCACCTCCCCCTCCTCCTGCTCCTCCTCCTCCTTCTTTTACTACTCAATGTCATCTATTTTCCCATATACTTTGGTTCAGGATGATGATGTTCTCTCTGATTCCCTTTCATGGTTTTGGAGCCAATGTAGAACCATTGGGAAGAGAGAAAAAAACGAGCAGTGTGTTGATGTTCACTAAGCGACTGTATATTCGCTCCAACACACTCGTTTCCATCTGTCAGCCGAGCCGGCAGCTGTCAATCTGCTTCTTTTGGGAGTCTGTTCAAGGACAATGACACTCTGATGGGTCGCCCTGCCAAGCTTCAGAGCAAGACACAGGGAGAAACTGTGTGTGTATGTGTGTGTGTGTGTGCACACGCTTTCGTTTGTGCAACTAGTGCAATCCATATCCGGTTTGAAATAAAAAACAGAAAACTGAAAACTGAATTTACCCATTTACTGCCTTGGCCATGAATTTACAAAAAAAACAGTTATTTTTTTCTATATTACCAGACAGTTACACCCTGGTCACAGCCCTAATTAGTACATACAGTACTTTACTAAAAGACCATTCCCAGAATTCGTATAACTTGTACAAAACACACTATTTTTTTCATACATGTTTCAAATGCAAGTTTTATTGTTGCTCATATATACGGGAAAACACCAATTTCACAATTTAAACACTGCAAATTTGCCCTCACTGCAAAAATAAAAGTGCAATAGCTCCAAAAATAAAAAATAAAAAAAAATCACAACCTCCTATCACGTGTATAAATCTTTTTTTTCCTGAATTTCTGATTGGCTGATTGGAGAAGACAAGGATTCTGGGTATGGTAGTATTTATAATGACAACATCATTAAAACAAGAAGAGTGTATTTCCTGAAGAAAATGTAGATTGACTGTGTTTGTTTTTCAACTTTTTCTGGGTGATTTTTTTGCTTGGTTCAGTTTGTTTGAGTTTGGTGTGATTTGTTTGTTTATTTGGTTTAGTTGGTTTAGTTTATTTGGGTTTAGTTTGGATAGGTTGGGTTTGGTTGATGTGGTTTGTTTTTGAATTTGGTTGTTTTGGATTGTTTTGTTTTATTTGGGTTTAGTTTGGTTTGGTTGGTTTGTTTTGTTTGTTTTGTTTGCATATGTTTTGTTTAGCTTTTTAGTTTTTTTATTAAAATTTGAATAACTTGGAGGCAGACAAAGAATTACAGTCAGGTCCATAAATATTGGGACAGTGACACAGTTTTGGTAATTTTGCCTCTGTACACCACCACAGTGGATTTGAAATGAAGCAGTCAAGATGTGACTGAAGCGTAGACTTTCAGCTTTAATTCAAGGGGTTTAACAAAAATATTGCATTAACCGTTTAGGAATTACAGCCATTTTTTACAGAGTTCCT
>CM040459.1:27041012-27214548 GCA_022758105.1 Pangasianodon gigas
AACTCTGTAAAAAATGGCTGTAATTCCTAAACGGTTAATGCAATATTTTTGTTAAACCCCTTGAATTAAAGCTGAAAGTCTACGCTTCAGTCACATCTTGACTGCTTCATTTCAAATCCACTGTGGTGGTGTACAGAGGCAAAATTACCAAAACTGTGTCACTGTCCCAATATTTATGGACCTGACTGTATGTGATAATGCATGAAGTGTGTTCATTTGTTTAGTAGATGCCAGGCCGATGATCAAACACAACCTTCAGCGAAAGTTCAACATAATAACACAAATTGAAAGGTAGTGTTTCCACATTGTTGGCAGCCATGAAATCCCAATTTAACCCCATATTACACAGGATGTCCAGGATACAGAGAGCTTATCATATAGATAGTTTAAGAGTAATCATTTAAAACAGGTGTATTATCGACTGTATTATATCAGGAGCACTGTAATGAATTTTACAGCTTTGGAGCACAAACTGTCCCTCACCTGAAATGTCTCACCCCTGAAGGAAGAAAATGGAGTGTGGAGTAAAGAGAGTGTGTGGTATCAGAGACAGCCATGCCCACTCTCATATCTTTTGTCAGTTGTCTGTAGAAATAACCTACAGACCTGCACCTGAGCATGAACCATTCAGGCCTGATGGACTTCAACGGATGAAGGTGTGTGTGTGTGTGTGTGTGTGTGTGTGTGTGTGTTAGACCAGTGTCTCCTTACTGCTTCTCTTACACCTGTGCTTTAAATAAATTCCGCTTCGGTCATGTCACTCAGGAGATAAAGTTACAAAATCCTTCCAGGTGAAAATGAAACTTGTCCTATATCTATTTAAAATTACAAATGTAATGTATTGTATTTTCACTTTGTTCTATGCTTGTTCATTTTTATGGCTAAGACACAATTATAGCGTCTGTTATTATCTGTAGACTTGTCTTGTCCATAGACATTGCAACAAAAAGAAAAGATTCTTTTTGTTTTTCTTTGTTTTCAGTGATATTATGATATGGACTGATGAAGTTGCTTTGAAAGTACAACCATGCTATCCAAATTACAGACTGAAAGTATATATTAATTTAAAAATAAATACTTTAAGTGTAGCATTAGAATGTCCTTAATGTCCTCACGCCATTATCATGGATGCATTAGTCATTGTGTATTTGCCAATGATTGTATTTGTGCTCTTATTTAATAACAAAATGCAGCCTGTCAGAAAAGAAACCATTTCTGAATGTTGAAAAGAATGCAAAATGCAAAAGAATGTTGCCTGACATGGTTAGACATATTTTCTTAGATTAGTGGTTAGGCCTTGGTTCTCTCATCGCTGCAGCCCGGGTTCGATTCCCGGCCACGGAACCAACCCAAGCCATTGGGGTTGCACAAGACAGTGCACATAAAAATTGTGCCAAATCAAATATGCAGACCAGTGATCCGCTGTGGCGACCCCTATTGGGAGCAGCCGAAAGAACAACAACAAATGGCACCTCGGTGGTGCAGGACTGCGACTGCAAAATGCACTGCAACATTTAAAAGTAACATCATGCAATATTTTATAACGAAGACATATTAAAAATACAGAGCTTCAGAGTAATACAGAGTAGTGGTTCAACTGCCTGTACTGTACCCTCACCTATTGTAAGCCAATCTTACGGTACAGAATATCCTAGAGTTCTTTTTAATTATACATCTTCATGTTGATTTATGTATTTCTTCTGTCTTTTAGAGTATACAACCAGCCTTAATGTCCACTGAGAAAGTGCAACAAGTGCAACAGTGATGAGAAAAAGAAACCTCAACAGAAACCAAGACTCAGCAGGTAAGCAAGAGGAACCCCATCATCTTCTGGCCACCAGTGTGAATCATGAGTCAGATAATCCAGGTTACACACAGCAGAAAGGGTAAAATATGGTAGTTTTTACTCTAGGTAAATGTGACAGGTTGATCAGAGTCAACAGTTAATCAATAAAGAGAGAGCAGGAGCTTGTGGGCTCCAGGATGGAGGGATGGGTTTTCTAGTAAAGGAAAAGTCCACCCTGAAATCCATTAAATATGTTTATACTGAAATATACTGAAATTCTAATTTGATGGTTGGTGCTATAATCTCTCAAATGTTAGCTAGCATGACATTAACCATACAAACTAGCTAAATGCTAATCGCTAGCTGTCACGATACAAACTGCCATGATAAATACCAAGTCACCTTATTACATTACGAATAGGGCTGACGATATAATATTGATATTGTGATAAATTGTGGCATAATACACTTTTCTGAGATATCGTGGGTATTGTGATATCTTTTTCCTCACTTTATAAAATGAACAATTTCAAGCTCTGATTCGAGGCAGCGGATTTGATACTGAACTTTTGCACAGAATCTTTAAAACTGATTAATACGTGTTTTTTTATTTATTATCAGAATTTATTAGAATGATTAGAATTTCCTATTCTTTCACCATTTTTTTCAGTTTTAGTAGACATTAAATAAGAATATAATCAAACTCAGTTTTCATGTTTTTTTTTTTAAATGCAACATATCGTAGAAATGTCTCTCAGTATCGTGATATGAGGTTTTTCTTTTTGAAATGTAGAAAGAAAAATTTAAAAGTATTAACTTTTAAAGAAAAACTCAGGTAAAGTATAGATACTAAGTGCAGTAACAAAGTGATTGTCAGTGAAACAAGTAGTGAACAGAACACAGGGCTTAACATGTCTCTGAAGTCAGCGTCTCTCCAAATCCATGTGCTGAATTTCCCCAGAGTTGAAGCTGAAGCGTCATGCCGCGCACCAACCTCCTGCGTCGCTCGCAATTTCAATTACCCTCCTGTAATCTGAAGGATCCTTTAAGACCTGCTCTGAACGATGTGTGTGTATGTGTGTGTGTGTGTGTGTGCTCATGTGCGTGTCTCTGTTTTGCAATTTGCATGTGTTCTTTCTGATAGCTTCCTTCTTTGTTTGCCCTCGTTTCTTTCTCTCCTTGTTTCCTCGTGATAGCATGCTGTTTGTTGGACTTATCTTCTGTCAATCTCCTCACACAGGTGCGTCTCCTTGTTCAATGTCATCACTCCGGCAATCCTGAAATCAGTAAACAATTATGCTGAAACGTATTTATCCTTCTTTTATTCAGTTATTCAGGTTTACAACCTCATTTGCACAAATGCCATGAACATGACAGAAACAATTTTGCATACTTGTGTGTAATTCTTGATTATTACTTCGGAGTGATCAGCGTGTATTTGCATGTTTTAAAGAAATGTCTATTGTTGGTTTGAAAAAGGAGCCTCTAAGGCCTGTTCTCAGGAGGACAGGACATATGTTCCTAAACTGATCATGATTTTTAGATGATGACATTTTGGGAGACGATTGATGTCAAACAGCAAGATGAAAATGTAAATTAACATGGTTTGAGGTGTATCTTAATTTTTTATTGGATGCTAAGTGATGTCTTTTTTTGATAATGTGTCTTTTTGCTGCTGTCAGGGAATGATACAGGGGTATTTAAAAATCCATCCATCCATTTTCTGTACTGCTTATCCTACACAGCGTCACAGGGGAGCCTGGAGCCTATCCCAGGGGACTCGAAGCACGACGCAGGGGACACCCTGGATGGGGTGCCAACCCATCACAGGGCACAATTATGCACACACTCACACAGTATCAGCCTACAATGCACGTCTTTGTACAGGGGGGAGAAACCCGGAGTACCCGGAGGAAATCCCCAAAGCACTGGGAGAACATGCAAACTCCATGCACACAGGGCAGATGCGGGATTCGAACCCCCAACGCCAGAGTGCTAACCACTAAGCCACCATGCCCCCCTGTATTTAAAAATAACTAAATACATAATAAAATAAATAAACAATGAAATTAATAAAAAATAAATAAATGTAATTTTATTGAATACATTTTTAAATAAACTCCTGAGACCTAAGTGAAATTGAGTTCATCCTCAGAAATGCATTTATCATGACTCTTATACTACCAGGATTGCTCTTTTCTCATTACTTATGAAATAAATATCAACTGATATTTTTAACCGATAGCATACACGATTAAACCATTTGTCACTAACTTAAAAAAGAAAAAAAACTTAAAAAACAACAACTGTATGCCATTGTGATAATAATACACTTACAGTACCAACAGACTTTAAAAATGTGAAGCAAATTTTGTGCAAACTGGAGATTTAGATAAACATTTATTATATATAATGTATTCCGAAATGATAAATATCACTTATATTGTATGTTGTATTAATTTTGGATAAAAGTCCACTTGCATATTTTCCGAAGATTTTCACGTCCTGAAGGCTTTCTTGTATCGGAAAAAGTTACAGCCTTACTAATATAAACCTGTGATGTGCCTTGCAGCTGTCACTAGTGTCAGAGCCGCTGTTATAGGAAATTAATCAATACCTTCTGACCAATCAGAATTGAGGATTTAACAGTGCTGTGGTATAAATGAGCATATGTCACAAACACCAAACATATTTTTTTCTCTATACATAGAAAATAATTTCTCTCTCTCTCTCTCTCTGTCTCTCTCTCTCTCGCTCTCTCTCTCTGACTAGTGACATTCAGAGGCTGTGGTGCTGCCTATAGGCCTGACATTTCTGCCTAGCTTTGATGACAGCCTTTGAACACAGATGTGTGTGTGTGTTTGTGTGTGTGTGTAGGAACGAGATACCTCTCGCTTCTTTCAGAGTAAGATGTTCCCTCATCCCTCATGTGCAACCTTCAAAGTCCACATTGCTGCCTGCCTCCACTGAACCTCCAATTTCACCCTGGAACACTTAACCCTCAGCTCCAACCTGAATAATGGTGCCTATCCCTGAATGTCCCATACCCTCTACATTGCCTGACTTTATAAACATGTCTTTCTCACTACTATTTCTGTTGTTTAGTGGAGAAAAAGTGTACAAGGTCACCTTCCATGCTCTCCTCGCCTTGCTTTGTAAGCTGTGTGTCATCTGCAGTTTGACTCCGGTGTTGTTTTGTAGTTTCAAGTCACTGGAAAAATGCTGTGGCTTGCAGAAAGAGGAAGAACTTGAACTTTTGAAAGTGAAGGTTATAGTAAAATCGGTCGCTGTTTGATGCTGGATTGGAGTGACAGATTTTTGTCATTTAGACATTTGGCTTTTGCTGGAAATCCCTTAGGGTTTTTGTCATGAGACTTTGCTCAAGGACACCTAACAGTGCTCGGCTTCCTACGGCTTCTAACCACCGGCACCACCCCAAATCATCTTCTCATTTCATCATAAATATTATATACACCAGTTGAATTGCCAGTTTTTTAATTTCTATGTGTATACACAGTAACTATGTCTCTACATATCCAAGGGTTACCAATTCCTTAGGTATACATCAATCTAGTAACAAATAAGCTGGCAAGTCTGTAAATACTGAGTGGCTGGTATCAAATTTTCAACTTTTCTCTGTACAGACAGAAAACAAATGAAATGAAAAACCAACATTAAGTCTTATAAGGTACAGTATTGGGCCACTACAAAATAAAGCAATCCACAACAACATCAATACACATTGGCATAGATTCCACAAATCTCTGGAACTGTACTCTAGAGATGAACACCATATTCTTCCTAAAGATATTCATCAACAGTGTTTTTACATGATGAGAATAAAATAACTAAATAAAAAGTCATCCTTGTTCTCAAAATCTTTGAAGAAATGTAATTCTATTGACTCCAATGACTAAAAACGGACAAAAAGTGTACTCTGCAAACACATATTGTTGACTGTAAAAGGGAAGCAGTCATTTCTGTGAATATAACAGTGCACTTTTAGTGAAGTATGTCTACACATTTGCCAAAGAATGTGGCTCATATGATTCACACACTGTAACCATAACAACATTTTTACGAGTCATATAGGCTAACCCTAGCTTTCTATCTAGATTTGATTTATTATTATCAGTAATAATGCTGAAATAAAGTTGAAAACGCTGCTGATGAGGAGGTTGTTTGTCTTTGCTGTTAAGGCGTTCAGGGTAAGCATGTTCTTCGAAAGGACGCAAAGTGGAATGCCTGAAGAATTATTACCTGTGATAAAATCATACAACATAAACAATTCTTCCACCATGCTCTTAACAGTAAGCTTTGGTTGCTAAGCAACATAACAGGCAAAAATTAGTGTATTCTATGGACACAATAATGCCTTGTGTGTAACAATTTAAAACCTGGTGCATTAATACAGATTATTGATATAAGTTATTGTGATGTGTGCGTTTATTGAGGATTTTAACTGCTTCAAACACGGCTCAGCCAGTTGCTTCAGATTTTAGAAGCAAAATGATATGCCAGACTTCACAAGGGTGCAGCTTCATGGATCAGAGTTCTGTAGTGAATTGAATAGGATGTGGCATGGCAGAGCTTGCACGTAGACACATAGTGGTCCAAGTGTGCTGCACTGCCTTATTACATTACATGAGCAGCAGTTTGAAAAGATATGGTGGCTCCACCGATGACCAGATGTTCCAGTTTTTAGTTTTCGCCCTCTCAGACTGTAAGCGAGTTTGATAGGAAAGACTCAGCTAGCAGGTGGGAATTGGCTACAACTAAATTGGGAAAAAAATGAGTTAGGTGCTCACATCTTGAGTGGTTATCATGACTTCTGTAATATCTCTCACTCTTTTTCTTTGACCTTCAGTATATGAAACCTTATATTGTGGCAATATTGTTGAAATGTTCCCAAAATTGTTTTTCACTGGATTCTTTTCATCTGAATTGACGTAATGACTGAATTTGGGATGTGTGAAGTCCAGCAAGATCTAGCTCAAGAATAAGACTAGAAGCCAACAACAACAAAAACATTCATTTTTGATTATCGCTAAATGCAAACACACTTAATAAAGTCATAGAAATGGCACTGTGTCAGAAAGTACAGATTATAATACATCATAGAGCACTATTTAAAGACAGGAAACTGGGTGCTAACACTTCATTTTGGGTAGTCAGCGTTCGATACATTACAAACAGGTCATGAATGCATTTTTAAGAAGAAATGGTATAAATTGGAGCAATGGACTACATTTAACAGTTTTAGAGCACCAGGGACAAGTCAAAATTCTATAGATTATCTACTAAACATTACCAATCAGTTGACAGGCTGCTTCATGACAGTCATTTGTCAGAAGCAGACTTTCGAAAAAAGAAAATGTTACAACCATTCATTCATTTCAGGAAGTGCTTTATCCTAGTCTGGTTGAGGGTGGCTCCAGAAACTATCCTGGGAACACTGGCCACGTGCAAGGAATACACCCTGGATGGGACACTATGCCATCATGCACACTAGGTCCTGCAAGGATGTCGTCTTTGGCACTCCTCCTGACTCTGGCAAGGATATTGTCATTACTCCTTGTCCCACCTTCTCAGAGGACATTGCTTCATTGCTCTACCATGGCGCATTCCCAGTGCTGTGAGCGCTGCTCCTGCTGTTTGCTTTGAGTTCATGTCATATGCTTTTGTTTATGTTGTCATGTGCCTTTCTTTTGTGTCTTGTCTTGTCTCTGCCCTTGTCCTGTCATTGATCTGTTACCTAATGTGTGCACCTCTTCTGAGTTTAGCCTTTAATTAGCGTGTATGTTGCTATCTTTTGTTGTTTTCTGGTTTTGACCCTGCTTGTGGTTTTGTTTCCTGATCATGAATTATCGTTGTTGAATGTTGTCTGCTTGTGTTTTGAACCCTGCCATGGACTTTGACTATGATTTCTGGATTGCCCACATTAAAGCACTTTTCCCGCTTGTGTCCCGCCTCATCTAAATGCACGTTACACACACATACACACACACATAAATGTTCACATCTAGAGGTGATTTAGAGTCACCTATCTACCTACTGGCATGTTTATGAAAGGTGGGAGGAAATCAGAGAACCCCAAGTGGACACAGGAAAACATGACAAAAATGCCTCTGTTACAGAATTAGAAACAGACTCCTAAAATGGAATTGAATAATATGTACATTATATGCAAATCACTTCTTTATTCATCACAACATTTTGGACAGAGGGTGTCTTTTAGAATGTGTCTTTTACAGCGTCTAGACACTGACTATCATTAGAGACTTGACATCTTAGACAAAGAATGAGACTGAGGCTGAATACCCAAGACAACACTTTCTCACAAGTGCAAATGTGTAACACTTCTCAAGGGGCAATTGATAACAAAAAGTGTGAATGGTTATGATTGGGGTGAAGGATGTGGTTAGCGGCCGTAGAATTTCTGATGACTTGCTTCATATGAATTCCAAAGAAATCACTCTCTCGCACTCATTGAATTCCTATGAAATGTGCTTGACATTGAGTTGCCCAAGCAGTCAAGATCCAGCCCTGGACTGTGACTGTGCTGTTAAAGTCTCAGGACTGAGACAAGAAGATCAATACTACAGATCTTTAAAGAAGTACGGGAGTGTGTATGTGTGTGTAACACCACATGAGATTCAGCAGTGAATAACTCTCTCTGTCGTC
This sequence comes from Pangasianodon gigas, assembly GCA_022758105.1. Taxonomy (NCBI): domain Eukaryota; kingdom Metazoa; phylum Chordata; class Actinopteri; order Siluriformes; family Pangasiidae; genus Pangasianodon; species Pangasianodon gigas. The sequence goes on from CM040459.1 coordinate 27,049,483, forward strand.
CTTGCTCCTGCCATCCCACTCCCATCTCATTATCCCATCTGTTGCTCACTTCCCCATACGTTGCTCTTCTCCTTCTTTCTTTTTTCCATTTCCCTTTCTTCTTCTTCTGCTTTAATCTGTACTCTTTTTTTTCAATTTTCATTCTGTTTCTAATGATTAAGTGATGAAGGAACTAGGGCACACACACACAGACAGAGAGAAAGGTTAATTGAATTGTAATTACACCAGTAGCGATTAATTGATAGCATCTGTAAGTTTGGATGCTCTCATTGTAAATGTAACAAATGAGGCAATAGAGGGCAGATGGACTTCGAGTTTTACACAGATTGGTTTCTCTTACGGTGTTTAATACTGAGATGTGGATGAGGGAAGTTGGGCCAGTAACGAAGGTAGATATAGCCATACAATCCAACAGAGGAGACATTTCCACTCACAGATTGATCCCTATTGTTGAGGATTTAGAATTAAATTTAGGTTTATTGTCAGATTACAATTTACACATGGATGAAAAGTATAAGTGTGAAATTCCTAAGTTTCATCAACAAAGCAGTCAGCTTAATACGATTATACCACAGCACTGTTGAATTCTCATTTCTGCTTGGTCAGAAAGTGTTGATTGATTTTCTACAACAGGAGTCATCTAACAAAGAAAAACATCCAATCGTTGATGGTGAAGCTTTCTGTAAGGAGATGTTTATTTAACATTTATGGAAGGAGTCTCCAGTTTCAGGGCACTCTAATGGTTGGTAAGTCTTCAGGATGGAAAGCTTTGTACTTTCTGGTTTCTTGGTAACCTGTCAAGCAGCATTTTGTTTTGTTTTGTTTTGTTTTATTAAATTTAAGAGAGAGAAAGAAAAAGAGAGGCTGGTAAAGGAATGACTGTTTATAGCACATATTACATAACTGATTCAAGAACTTGTCTCTTGGACATTCTACAACATTAAATGTTACTATAAACCTTTAAAAATAATGATGTGTTGTTCAAGATTAAATAAAAAATGATGATGGCAAATTGCTGTGATATAAGATGCTGTTATGGGAAAATGATTTTTGTGGAGTTAATGGTAGCACCATTTCATGTTGGTAGCTCGAGGACATGGGCTCCTACAGAAACTCCAGCAAAAGATGTTTGTCGGAATACACATGGGGAGAAAACTAATGCATCTCTGATATTTCTCAGGTTTTTGCTATGGTTGTTATGATGATGCAAACATTTTTTTCATTGGTCTGCTGCAGTCCTGCAAAATCTTCAGGTAAAACATCCATCTATCCATCCATTTTCTGTACCACTTATCTTATGCGGGGTCACAGTGGACCCTGGGGCCTATCCCAGGGGACTCTGGGCACAGGGCGGGGGGACACCCTGGAAAGCAGCAGCTAAAACTTTCCTATGTTAATATCAGTTGTATTTATCAAGATGTAAAGTTCACCTAGTGTGTATGTGTACATGTAAATAGCCTGAGCACTAATTTGTAATTATATATCTAAATACATTTTCATTAACCATGCAAAACTTAGTTAGGTAAATAAGTAAATATTCTAACTTTTTCGTTGGCGTTCTCTAATGTTTTTCTTTTTGATTAATGTGAGATGGTACATGGGGGCACCATGTCTATGCCAAGATAATAATAAGATTTTATTTCTACCATGCTTTGATATTTCTTGTTTTTTTATGTTTTTTTTTACACACATAAACAGAGACACAAAGGCAACTTTATAGCTCCACATCATATGAATAATAACAGAATTCTGTTATCTTTTGGATGTTGGGGATGAAAGAGAATTGTTGTGCATTGGAAATGCTGAGAAACCACAGATCTACTGTGTGGGCAATACAAGATACAAATATATATGTGTACTACACATTCTTCATAGTGTGTTGTTAACTCTTCAGAACAAATTGCTCATTAAATAGTGAGGTGGAATAATTTGCCTTGATTTTTCAATAGAGCCCATGAGGAACATCGCAGAGGAGGACCACAGGAGGCTGGAATTAAGCTAATCAAATAAGCTGCAAGCTAGTCCGTATCAGGAAGCACCAGACTGGAGGAACACTTTACCCACGTCTCTGAATTTGCATTTCTTTCTTGCCCTGTGGGAAACAGACTCTGCATTACAGCTTAGAGCAAAATGAAGAAAGAGAAAGAAAGATAGAGAGTCTAAACTGGTATTGCGGTTCTGCCTGTTGGAATCCATCAGTCCTGGACATTGGACATTCAAACCAGTATTAGTCGTGATTAACTTATACAAAAGAAATGTACTCCAAATAAAAAAAGAACAAATGAGAACTCTCAAACCTCACTCCCTTCCCCTGTATCACATTCCACACTCATCTGAGTGCCCTCAAATTGAAGGCTTCAACACCACTTTTGCCCCACAGCTCTGCTTAGCCACCTGTGCGTCTACACACTCCAAAAAACTAATATGAATCTCAGCCTGAAGGTAGATGCAACCTTCAGATTGGAGGTGATACAAAATCAGACATGATGACAGAGATGGAGTGAGTCTTATGTCTCAGCATCTGTGGTGCAAAAGATCCTGGAGGCCAAGTGAACAAGTTTCTTCATGCATACTGAACATCCAAAGCTGAAGCGATAACTTGTAGGATGTTACCACAGATGCACAAAAGTCTTAACTTGAGGTTAAATTGGGTGAGCAAAACTTAGTTTATGCGAACAACAAGAGCTGATTCATTTTTTACAAATTTCCAATGCAGGCTTTGTGAAATCTTTTGAACTATTTGAGATAGTAAAAACATTCTGTTTGGCAAGCCCAAAACAGCTACACCCGCATAGAAAATAGGTTACATCTAGAAGATTTTTTTTTTACTTTTTACCTCTAGGGGAATTTAAAGGGTCTGTGCAGAACCTTACAAAAGTGTTTTTCTATCTATCCAAAGAACCTTTGTATAACCCTTTTTCATTCATTCATTGTCCTTCCACATTTCCTGGTGGATGTCGTGCTGGTAACAGATCATGCTGGCAACATGGACTTGTCTATCCCCAGCCACAGATTCCAGCTCCTCCTTGGGAATCCTCAGACAGTGCCAAATACATTGTGATATGATCTGTCCAGCAGGTCCTGGGTCTGCCCTGGGGTCTCTTTCCCATGGGACATGTCTGATCCAACTCTACTCCAACCAGGGGGCATCCTTCTAAAGTGCCCAAACCACTTATTTGCTCATTCCATATAATATTCTAGCAACATTTGAATCTGTTACATTCCCACATGAAGCCAAAGGTCTAGAGTGAGAACAAAAACAATATTAATATTGTGGGTTGGAAGGATGTTATGAGTTAGTGGTGAACATGGGACTGACGAGTTCAGAAATATGACTTTTACTGCAGTTGCACAAGAAGCAAGACTTGCATTTACAGACAAATACTTGGATAATCACTGAACCAGAACTACTAGGAAACTAGTCTCATCTAGGTAAAAGAACATGGACAGTATAAAACAGGATTACACTACACTATATTTTAAGTAGCTAACCTAACTGCCAGGAAAAACCTCAAACAAAAACTAACTTGCTACACTAGGTTAAATTATAGAAAATACAGGAGTTGGCACCTGCCCTCTAACCTAATGTATCTTGACATTCAAAAGTACACTACATTGGCTTGTAGGAAAATTTGACATTAATTATAAAATGCTACTAATATCTATAAAGGACCAATGGTCTCATTCCACAGTGAAGTTTGGATCTATAATGATCAACCAAGGTCTGCTTCCATCAAAAGGTGCAGGTTCTTTATCAGTACCTAGAATAATGAAGACTACAGCAGGGACCAGAGCTTCTTCCTAAAAAGCCCCCCAGCTACGGAACAGCATTCCAGTTAGTGTTTGGGACTCAAACACAATTTTAAGGGGCAAAAGGATTTTTTTAAATCCCACCTTTCCCACATGATCACTAAGGTATTGTTGATGGTGGAATGGTGGGACAGTTTATGTCCCACAATGACCTCATGCCTGTGCTACTATCTGGTTCTCCCTGTTAGTTATACTGTTAAAGCAAGAAAATCACAATATATCACAATGTACATGTGATGGAACAGTCAACCACAAATGTCACTGTTAGCTTCATAAAGACACTTACATTTATACTTATTCATACTTCTTGGTTTTGATAATGGGGGTCGGGCATGTTTGGTTAAGTGTACAGAATTTTTGGCATTGCCTACATCAAAATTTGTGCAGCACAACAAAATCAATTTAAATTTGGCACAAATGCTTTTCAAATGGGGCAGCAAGTGAACATTAGCATGCAAATGCTGCTCAAAATGCTATCTACATCAGTATCCTACTTGTCCGAACAATGGTATTGACATGTACTCTATGACCAAAAGTTTGTGGACACCTGATCACCATATCTATGTGGTTCTTCCCCAAAGCTTGGCCACAAGCCAAGTTGGAAGTGTACAATTGTATACAATGTCTTGGTATGCTGTAACAGTACAATTTCCCTTCACTGGAACTAAGAAGCCCAAACCTGTTCCAGCATGACTATGTCCCTGTGCACAAAGTGAGCTCCAGGAAGACATGGTTTGCGTAGGTTGGAGTGGAAGAACTCAAGTGGCCTGCACAGAGTCCTGACCTCAACCCCACTGAACACCTTTGGATGAACTGGAACACCGACTGCACTCCAGGCCTCCTCGCCCAACATCAGTGCCTGAGCTCACTAATGCTCTTGTGGCTGAATGAGCACAAACCCCCACGCTCCAAAATCCTGAGTGGAAGTCCTTCCCAGAGTGAAGGTTATTATAACAGCAAAGGGGGACTAAATCTGGAATGGAATGTTCATTCCAGATTTAGTCCCCCTTTGCTGTTATAATAACCTTCACATGTGGGTGTGCTGGCCAGGTGTCCACATACTTTTGGCCATATAGTGTAGATATCTACATTCGAATGGTTTATCCATATTGTCCATTTCTTGTATAGCAATTTGCAATTTACAGCAAATAACACAATAAACAACTAATTCAGAAACACTAAAAACTGGAATAGACTTGAAAGCTAAAGCAAGAGAAAAGAGAATAACAAACCACAGCTGAGAATGGCAGAAGTGACACTAATGGCAGAAGTGACTAATTCCGAGAGGTGAGGGACAAAACAGGAAGCAAACAGGTTTATAACACTTGAGCTACTTTAACCATATTTGCATGGATTTTATTTGAAACCAAATCTGCCCTCTTGATTTCCATTACACTGCAGCATGCTATCAGATTTCAATGTTGCATTGTATTTCATAAAGAAAGGTCTTCAGGACAGAGGAATCTGTTCTCAGTGACATGACAAAAAAATGTTTTTGTCTTATTACCCTCAAGAAAGTGAAAAAGAGCGGCTGGTAATGGAATGTTCTAGCTGCTAAAATGTAAGAGATACCAGGAATTAACTTGTCTCATGAATGTTCCACAACCTTAACTATAAATGGATAAAATGTATGATGTACTGATGTACATAAATAAAGTACAAAATTGTAATCATTGGCAAATTGCTGTGGCATAAGAGGAATAAAACACTTCAGGATGTTCTGGTATAGGAAAATAATCTACTTTGTTGTTGCAACTGCTATCACACCACTCCATCATGGATTATTTTCCTCTAACAGCACACCCTGTTGAGTTTTATCCCTTACATACTCGGTCCATTACCGATGGAGTGATGGAGTGTAGACATATCTGAAAACCAGCATTAAGCAACACTTGACAGAAGCAATCTAAAGGACCTGAGTTAATTGATGTGGTAATTTAATTTGGACAATTAACACCATTCCATTTCGATTACAAAACTAGGAACTAACAAACTGCCCCAAAAATTTTGTCTAAATATTTATATTTTCTCTTCACAGTGAATGAAATCAAGCCAAGTTCAATACAATTTAGTTTCATTTGAATAGCTCGTTTTACAATAGATATTCTCACAAAGCAGCTTTAAAAAAATGTAGCTTTAGATGCCTAATGAGCAAGCCAGATGTGACAGTGGCAAGAAAAAACTCCCTGAGACAACATGAGGAAGAAACCTTCAGAGGAACCAGAGTCAAACCAGAGGGAACCCAGCCTCTAGCAAGCTAGATGCCATGTGGGGCTAAGCCAGACACATCAACTAAATTTACTATAGCCAATCCACCTATTCTACCTACTGGCATGGTTTTGGGAGGTGGAAGGAAATCGGAGAACCCAGAGGAAATCCAGGTGGACAATGGCAAGAACATGTGAAACTCCATACAGAGAGTAACTCAATGTCATGATTGAACTGTGAGGTGACAATGCTACCTGCTGTGCCACTGTACTGCCCCATTAACCATGATTTTAAATCCAACAACCTTTTAAATCCATGTAGTTATAAGATTGTGGAATGTAAGTCTAGACCCAGTGATGCGTCCTGCGAGCGTAAGAGGTTGCAGTCTTAATTAATGGAGGTCGGACCCCCAAAACTCATCCATCATTTGCATGCTGTGGACACTTGCACTGTAGGCAGGTCAAATTGAGTTTAAATGTCACACTGATGATAGTGAAACTGTCTAAAAGTTCAAGTCATTTACATTTACTGCATGTGGCAGATGCCCTTATACAGACTGACTGGAGGCAAAGACAGCAATATTGGCCATGCTTGCTGGATGGGAGGGATGGCATACTCTCTCTCCCCTGTCAATCACAGTGATACTGGCCAATTGTGGATGTCTGTGAGATCATACAATATATGTGGAAGAGGGCAGATAGCACTTTCCTCTGATGTGTTATGCTGCCCTGTGATGCAGCATGAGCAGAGTTTGAAAAGATGAGGTTGGATGGCTTCACGTGTTAGCCTTAACCCCCTGGTTAGTGACTGTGAGTTTGATGCTGGTGAGTTAGCAGGTAACTAAATTGGGGAGAAATTGGGGTAAATACTGGGTTAAAAAATTCTTGCTAGTATAAAGAGGTCAAGGACTAATAAGCTAATAAGTTAGAGAGGCAACAGAAACAGTGCAAGTCAAGTTTTTTTAAAATTAGTGTTTATTTACAGTAAGTGCTTAGTGAAGAGATAGGTCTTCAGTTTTAATTGTCTATGTTGATATATTATGTATTCTAAATGTTTTGTAAGTTAACTCTCTGATTTCACACAGATAAGCAATAATAGAGAGAAAGACAGAGAGATAGAGTGTGTGTGTGTGTGTGAGAGAGAGAGATACTGATGAATTGGTTCTAGTATTTGAAACTTATATGCTTACATTTAACTAAGTGTTATTACAGCATAATTCGATTTCCCCGGTGATGTATGTGTATATGTCCATCTCATTCATCAACTCAAAATCCTTTATTCATTTGTCGGTGATGTTTGTGTTTACAGTTTACTGTTTGTCTGTTGATGCATTTGCTGACAGCTTTTACTTCCATTATGAGTGTTCAATTAATACTCCCAAACGCAATTATTATGACAGTGTGGGCTGCGTGGTTGTGGAATAAATGGTGATGGGGTGTATGTCAAAATGACACCAAGCCCCCACCTTCCTTTCTCTCTCACATTCTTCTGTACAGCTGATTTGGCTCTGTTCATTCTGTAAGACATGACCGAATGCTGAGGGTTGGCCAGAGGGCTAACACACACACACACACACACACAAACAAATCCTGATATTTGTCAGACAAATGTTTTGTCTTGCAGACATTACACAACATATAACCATAAATGGATAAATAAAATAAAATTGGCAAATTGCTGTGGTATCAAGGGAATAAAACACTTCAGCATGTGCAGTTATAGGAAAATTATCCGCTAAAAAGTTGTAACATTAATGATCAGGAACAGGATGATCTCCTCAACCCTTAGTTCAGCAAGTGACATCAAATCCACATGACTGCTCACAGCATGAACAGTAAACAAAGCTCCACTTCTTATCTTTAAATGAAGAACCCCAGAAGTGGGAAGCTGGAATTACTGTATGTCATTTTCAACCTCCATGCATTCGAGCTAGAAAAAAAAAAACATAGACACCTCCATGTTCATTCGGAACAAGCTAGCTAGCTAGCTACGTAACTGTGAAGAGTGGTATATTAAAAAAAAAAAAAAAAAAAGAACTGTATAGCTGATGTTATAGATTTAACAAGTGAATGTATCAGTATGTTGATTGATCTAAAGCAATTCTGCTTCACTTTGGGCCACATCACAACATGCCCCATCATGTTTTATTCCTTACCCATGTCGCTGAGCAAATAAATGTAGAACAGGAGAAGAAAAAAGAAAAAAAGAAAATAGTAGTTTTTATTTGTATTAACTCATCAGTTAACTCACCATTTATAAGCATCTATATAACTTACAGTGTAAGTATATACTCCAAAGGGCTCTCTTCTTTGTTGTATTTTTTGATGCATCTCACAGTTTGACTCTGCCAGAAGACAAACAGCACACGTAAAAACCTCATTTACATATATTTTTAATATATTTTTTAATAGTTTTATTCCCCCTTCTTTATACATAGCAGAATTCACACAATTATTCTTTTGTAAATCACACACAAGAAAGATTTTTAACAGATTCCCAAGCTCTTCATCAGACACAAAATACACAGCTGTGGAAAAGCGTAGTAGACACAATAACACACACTGAAAGGCTTACAAAGGAAGCAGTATGATGTTAATTGTATTATAAGGCAGTAATGATAATGCAGGCATGGGCGCTGCCTCTGCTGCTCTAGACGTTCATGTCTCTGTCTTGTTCTCTCTGTTACTTTACAGCACAGATCATTTTCAGAAGCTTTTTTTTGTTTAATTTCCACTGCTGAATTTCTTCCTGCACCTGATTCTTTTAAAGTGAAAATATTTTGTACAGTAGTGTTAATGGTAAATAATCACGTGGGTTTTCATGAACAACACAACACATCAGCAGGATGCATGCTCACAAACATAAATTTTGGTTGCCAATTGGTTGCCATAAATTTTGGTTGCCAATGCTTACCTTTATCTGTATCTGTCTAACGCTTCAACTGTCCATATCTGTATCTATGGGTGTGATCTAAACAATGGTCTAAATCACTATGCTCTTGGAAAGAATGGAAACACTGGGAAAAATAGCAGAAATGGCAGCATTGTCAGCATGGTGTGTGAATTCTGGCTCTGACAGTTCCTCAACCTCAGCTACAACACTCGAGTTCATAGTGCTCAACTAAAGATGTGTACAGGGCTTTTTTTTTAATTCTGCTTCTGTAGTTATTATTTTTTTGGTTGTACCTGCTTGCAGTATTTCCTACTAAATTTTGTTGGTTCTGTTTCCCAAAATCTAAACAAACTAGTAGCCTAATTTAAACCACAATGACCCTGACCAGGCAGTTACTAAGGATGAATGAATGAATGTTGTAAATATATCATGCAGCACTGCACATTCATGGCCTTTGTTTGTCATGTGAGCTTCCAATCTGACTGCTGTCTGTTTAGGAAACATTATCTATTCTATCCAAATAATATATTCATATTCAGTTGCACCCCTAGTTGCCGGGTTTAGCAGTAATTTGTTTGTGAGACACTACTGCCAATCAACCAGATGCAAACTATGATATGAACTTATCCTGTGAATATGTTGTCATAAACTAAGGTTAGGTTCAATACTCATATCTAATAGATGCTACACAAATTTCAAAATTCCCAAACTGCTCAAACTTCATAAATTTTGTCATCATTTGCAAGCTGTGCTATAGTTGCACCCAACATGATTGAACAAGATGATGTTCACACATCACTTGACTCCTCAATCAACATTGCCTGAGCTCATAATTGACTCATAAAATGAAATGTGAGAACTGTTTATCATGTGACTTTACCAAAATGGAGCTGTAGATGTTGTTTGTCTCATTTATGTAGAAAAAACAAAGGAGAGAGTTTCCAGAGTTGTATCAGCCATCCCTCCACATTTCCTGGATCCACAGAGTTCAGGAGAACCTGGAGTAAACACACATGGACACGTGGAGAACGTGTGAAACTGCACGCAGACAGTAACCCGAGCTCAGGAACGAACCTGGAGCTGTGACGCACCAATGCTATCTCCATTGCTCTTGCTTTCACCTTCTCCTTCCCCTTTAAGTTTTAACCGTATGGATGGTCAATTGTTCACAGTTTGATTGATTTAGTTTGGCTGTGATTAGTATTCCTCCCGGGCTGAATGCAGTGGCCGTTACACATTGCAATCATTCGACGTCTTTATCCAAGTGTTAAGTACCCTTCACGCTCATGCACTAATTAATAATGTCATTGCCCAGCATTAAAATGCCTATCAAATATCCCCGCACCATAGCAAGGCTTAAACTGGGAAATCTGACTCTCTCTCTCTCTGTCTCTCTCTCCTCCAAGTCCACTCCTCTTCTCTTTTATCAGATATTCCTCTCTTCTTCCCTAGTGTGCACTTATACTGCTGCTCTGGGTCATGCCATTCTCTCTCGCTAGCTCATTACTCCTCTCGTTCCCTTTTCCTAATTACAAAAAGACGGAGAGCAGAAGAGTTCATTCATTAGGGGGAACGGGGAGAGAGTCTGGATAAGAAAGGGTGGAGTCACAGTTGGCTTGAAATTTATTACACTAGCAACCAAGGGAGTGATAGCTATAGAGTTATCTATCTCTAAATGCTCGACAGGCTGTTCCAAATTGAGTTTTAAGACCATCTAGTGTTTCCTTGCTCAACATCCCGAGGGTACAACCCAAGAAAATTGGGGAAGCGCCCTTTTGTTTTTATGCTCCAAAAATCTGGAACACACAACCCCTCAATATTTGTCAGCCTGCACTATTTTCAGTCTCACAAAAATCTCCAAAACCATCTTTTTTTAGCCTAGCTCATGCTAAAATTTAGCAGAAACTGTTCTATGATTTTGTTAGATTTAATATAAACGTAATAAATTTTGTAGCCAAATTGTTGAATAGTTACCAATGTGAATGAACCTCATGAAAAAATGCGAAGAATTTCAGAGTAAGGATGATGTGGTTGGACTTTTTGAGCTGCCTGTGTGACGTGACAGTTAAATTGGGATCGCAATGCTGGTGAATATCCCAAAATTAGACACGTTTTTATTTTTACTCACTTTCCAACATTAGAATATTGGCAAAGAAATATTAACAATTCACCATGTTGTAACTCTCCTCATATTTGCTCACTAACATGACACATTCACCGGCACTCTGTCCTCCATGTGTGTTTATCTTGCTTCCCCCCAACTTGCAACCTGATTGGTTAGAAGGTAAAAAAGACCCAGGTGTTGCTCAGCACAAAATCGAGTGTAAAGTTTTCCCAGAAGAGTGAAGGTTATTATAACAGCAAAAGGGGACTAAATCTGCAGTGGGATGTTCAGAAAGCACATACTGAATGAATGCTATGGCAGGTGTCCAAAATCCTTTGGCTATATAGCATATGTAGATATAAAATGAGAAAATATGTGCCTAAGACCTCATTCTTTCATTCGGTATGACATTTATTCCATGAAATGCAAGAAGAAAAGTGAAAAGTGTATCAACATCCTCCGCTCTTCCCTACTGCTATTGTGTGCTAAAGTGCTTATATTAAGTGCTTGTGTGTTTTTTTCAGTCGAGCCATTCCATCCCATAATGCCCAGTGATGGTAAATCATCAGGTTTGGGTTGCTTGTATGTGTATGGCTAGTGTCTATGCTGAACATGAACTCGCAACTCATTCAACTCCATTCCACGGGCTACTACAAATGTTTCTGCGTCAGTACTTGATTGCATCAAGTGTATCATCCAGTTTTGTACGATGCCCTGAATACCAAACAGAAAGTGATGATGCATTTTATGTGCTACCTTTCATGTGTGAGTGTGTGCAGTAGAGAATTATGTGTTCATGTGTGTGTGTGTGTGTGAGTGTGTATGTGTGTGTGGGCTGTGTGCAAAAGAAGATTGTTTGTGAGTCATTGCCGTAATATTCCAACAGCAAGGCTTTCACACACTGCACAGCCAAAAGCAAAAAATGCTAAACATAGAGTGGGCTGTCAAGCGGTCTTTGCCATAATCAAGCCATTTACATTTTATCACAGCACAGGAAAAATACTTTTCACAAGCAGCCTGTCACGGTGTTGTAACACAATAGCTTCTTCATTACACATCCATAATATCTCCTCTCACCTGTAAACAAACTTATTAAACTCCACAGAGATAAATATTTTTTGCATAATACTCTGTAGAACACATTCTAATACACATTCCAGACTAGAGATTTTTGCATCCATGTGTTTCCGTTTCTTACAGGAAAAAAAACCCCAAAGAATATGTGTTTAATATGCAATCACATACAAAAAAAGAGAAACATTGTATAATTTATAGAATCACGGACTCATATGTTTAAAAAAAAAATCTAATAAACCTGCCAAAATTTTGTCATATGTCAGGGGTTTCCAAACTAGGGGTCATGACCCCACATGGGGCCGCGTGATTTACAAATTAATACAAATTACTTTGAGTCGCATTTAATCAAGCCACATTTAAAGGAAGAGTGTATATCCTATTTTCATTTTTTTGTGTCACTATCCTGACACACAGAGCTAGTGTAAAAATTCAGCACTAAAAATGAACAAATTTCCACGTCCATCTACCTCCACTAAACAAACTAACAATACTTATGTACCATTCTAGACTGTTATTGAATACTAACACTACCCACTTTTCCTATTACAGTCAGTGTGTGACTTTTAAAAACCTCTCATGTCCCCTTCAAACCTACCGAAAAGTCTGTTTTGTGTAGCAGTCTTCAGAATTTTCGGAACTTCAGGATGTAAGGTCAGAGTTTTCAATTTGTTGAAAAGCATAAAAGCATAACCACAATGACGGCAGAAAGGTTTAAAGAGAAACAGAGGTCATCAGCCTGATTAACATCACTGTGCATGAAATTGCTAAACATTTTACAGTTCAACTTGGAAACCTGATGGATGTTTTGACTCTGATGTTCCAACTACAGTGGATGTGTCTTTTTATTTCTCCAGATGTACATACGACATGCAGGCTGATGTGTGTGAATAATGCTGCTCATGCGTCATGCGTCACGTATAACCTCTGGTTTTCATTAGGCCGCATCTCACTACCCTGGTGTGGATTATTCTCCGATAACAACATGCCTGCTGTGTTTTATTTCTTAAGTATCAATCAAAGCTGAATGTGACAGTTGAAAGAGCTGCGCCATTTCAAACACACCTCCTGATTTAAGAATTTCGCTCGGTCCAGTGCTACACAACAACATTTTTGCACAATGTTATAACCTGCATATGAGTGTGTCTGCTTATATTCTGTCTCATTTTGCACATAATCTATATATTGTGTATATATGTTCACTACAGTTTTGTACATTTGTGTAGTTATTTACTTTAACTTACTTCACTACTCTTCTGCTGCTATATTGTCTTTTGTCTCATATTCTTTATTGTCTCTTTGGTTGCTGCTGTAACACTGGAATTTAAAGACTAGTAAGCCAGCGCAAAGAATATTTCCTTGTTTTTTAGTTACTTATGGTACATATGTTACTATTTATACAAATTCCCAATGATACAGTAGTACTAAATTGTAAACCTGCGATTTAAAAGGATATAGGATGGTCGACTGGAGTCACAGAAAATGGCCATTTACTCTTGCGATGTCCAAAAAGTTTCGAAACTCCTGTTTACGTTATTTTTTTTTTTTGTCCGAACATTTTTTTTTCTGCTGAGCTATTTTTTTTTTGTAATTAAATGATAATAGATGATTGGCTATCACCGTCTTATCTGATATTATTCAATGTATTTGCGAGTGACAAATGGACAGTGGTAGAGGGGATCCAAAAAATGTTTAAAAAGCCTCTGTTACCGTGCTCTTGCACAGCTTTTACCAGGTCATTAGTAGTGTACAGACAATCAGAGGCAATAGTGTCAGTGTGACGCCTCAGGAGCAACACATAATTCATATTCATGCCTGAGCCACATGCTCCCAACACAACATTAATTAGTTATCTGACTTAGCTCTTTCATTTCACATTCCACTGACTAATGGCTCTGAGATCTGCCCCTTGTTAATTCCCTGGTATACCTGTCATTTCATTTGTATAATTATTCTTTATTTATTACGCTCTCACAAGGCACTGCTAATGGCATCAACAAAATAGCATTAGATGCATTTTTTTTGGGCCTATGCCCTAAGGAACCAATTTTAAATGTGTAAAATCACCCATAGTTGCTACTCTGTGGGTGGTTCCCAATGACCTATTGCATTATTGGTTAGATAGTAACAGTCAGTTCCAATTTTTTCTATAATGACATTATTTTTGGGAAATGGTATGGACAGCTAATCGAATCTGCCTGTCATCTCTCTGCCATTACAGTTGTAACACCAACCCATTGCACAACTTCTTCCCTCCAGAAAAGGTTGCAAATTTTAACGCATAAACATGCATAGAACTTTCATTCAATACGAAGTCTTGCCAACCATTACAGCCTTGTTTATGCCAAGCCATGTTTGTCCCTTTGTTTGCTTTTTTTTTTTTTTGTTCTTTGGCCAGTTTGCATGATGATTTCCATGTGTTCTGACCACTAACTGGTTATGGGCTACAAGGACAGAAGAAGTAGGGGTGCTGAGGGTGCTGCAGTACCCCCAACTTTCAGGATTCCTTTAACTGCAAATACAGCCACAGCAGCTAACATAATAATAATAATAATAATAATAATAATAATAATAATAATATAGATAAACAAATAAATAAATTGGTTAAGCAAACTTTAATTATCAGTATTTTAGCAGTTTTTGAGTTTTATGTTGGTGACAGCATTGCTTTTATACCACAACGTGAATTTGGAGAAAAAAAAAGAGAGGCTGTTGAGGGAATGACTGTGCTGTAGCATAAGTGACAACAGGAACTAACCACAGTGTTGGGAAACTTACTGACTGTTACTGTTAAAATGCATTGATACTCATTTTATAAATGTTAAGTATAAACGTTTTCTAACATAGAACTTCACTACACCAATGATTATACATTTTTCTTTGTTATATAACAACAAAGTTATCTGTTTATTATTAGGCTTAGATTATGTGGAGTGTTTGGCCATATTTCAGTAATTGTATTAAACCACCTGCACATGGATCCCAACTCTCTCACTCTCTCTGAGGTTGAAATGTTACAGGAATACCTATATAGTTTATAGATAATTGGTTTTAATGGACACAAGATAACAAAACTAGACAAGGTTCCAGATCTGAATCTCATAGCTCATGCTTTCAATACGCGCACGTGGGTGTGTGTGTGTGTGTGTGTGTGTGTGTGTGAAATGTGTGAAAAACAAGATCAGCTACAAGGCCTTTGGTGATGACACATTTAAAAGATATAATAATAATAATAAAATGATGTGACTGGCTGGTGAATATGAGAAGCTGAAGTTATATTGCAATGATTCTGTGAAACTACTTTGGGATAATGTTTAAATTCTGAATGCTCGTAAAGACTGAGGTCAGCCTCAGGCTGATATTATTGAAATATTGGAGAAATTGGCTAAAAGCTGATGCCCAAACACCCGCACCCCTGCTCCCATCCTAAGGAAGTATCATTCCAGGAGTTATAAATAAATAGTAATGAAGAAATAGTAACTCTGAGTTGCCAGTTTGTGTGTAAGGAATTATGGCATGCAGTTAAAGGAAAATAATCAACGACTTGGTGGTGTGATGTGGACCGACACACAACACTGTGTGTTACTGTTACCACCCAGAAGTTGATTATTTTCCACTAACAGCACATCCTGAGGTGTTTTATTCCTCTAACACAACAGCAAATTGCCACAAGTACAACCTTTCAATAATTGAAGAACAACATGTCATTTTTTTTATCCGTTTACAGTTTAATGTTGTGGAACTTTACAAAACAAGTTAGTTCCAGTTATCACTTATGTTATAGCAGCTTTAAACAGTCTCTTTCTCTCTTAAAAATATCCTGTGGTGGAAAATGTAACATTAGAGCTTTATCTCTGTTACAAAGCACTTCCACTGGAGACTCCTTCCAAAAATGCTACATTTTTCCTAAAATCTCCTCACAAAATACTACATCATATCAACAAATTTTTGAAATCAATTTATTTGGAGCATCTGCCATATACAAGTCATTGTTGTTATGATAAACATAATAAAAATGATTAATCAACACCTTCTGACCAATCAGAATTCAACGACGCTATTGTACAAGGTGAACCTACCACATAGGTTACTTTGTAGATATAAAGTTAGTGTCTGTAGCCCATCTGCTGCTATGTACAGTTTGTTAGTTCCCTCTATCCGTCTGTCAGTGGAAACAGAGCACCATAGGACATCTCTGTCCAGACATTATTTGGCTCTTTGCACAGCAGTGACACTGACATGGTAATGTGTTTGGTGCTGGGATGAGTGTGTTCGATGTAATAGCATTATGAGGGCTATTAAACAGCGTGTATGTATATGAACATATAACCAATTGTGTTTTCTTGCCTAGTTTTTAGTCTGTGAGTCCTAACACTATTTGCCATAGTATTCTGAGAAATGTTTGCATTATTGTCATCACTTCCCACAAATGTTAATGGACCGCATCGTATGACAACACAAAGTCACAACACAACATTTCTCCGCAATGATTGTGACACTCAGTAGAGGACAATAGAGCTGTGTGACTTGTTTTTTGTCCATTGTGTCAAACCCAAGAAATAATTAACAGTTTCACAATTTCTTTGCCCTTTTGTACTGTGACACATTTCTGCTGTGGCGCTAATCTAGGAAACGGACGCGGAGAGAAATGCCAGCTTGCTCCAGGAGACCCACAGGTTGGCAGCCAGAGAGAATTCTGGGATTCATTAGTTGCCAAATACCAGATGACTCATGGCAGTTCCAGTGATCTCTTATTCATTTGTTTTTCATTTATTCAGTCCCTCGCTTTTTACAGGATGAATGGTTTTTATTAGTTGTTTTTTTTTGTTTCGTGGAAAGGTCACAGTGTCACCTATTGAAGCAGAAAATGCTGCAGTAAAACCACAAGAAACACCAACATGACTGAGAGGTTTCAAACACTAACCACAAAATAATCTGCTTCTGCTTATCAGGGTGAAATTTTTCCCCCAGACCAAAGTGTGAGCTGCAGGAATCAGATCCGAGTGTGGACGGAAATGGTCAAGCGTGACCTCCATTCTTCTAAAACAGAGAAGGTCAAGAGTAACCATCCTCCTCAGATAATATATATATATATATATATACGTGTTCATAAAGCCTCAGATCAGCACAGACTCTAAAATAAACCAGAGTACTGTCAGTCCTCTTTGCGGGAGCTTCATGAATATCAATGCCATCTGTTTCTGCCACTCTCTCTCCATCTGTCAGTCATCCTCACCCAGTGACAGCTGCTGGAGAAGGTTAAACCCTCTTTCATTTACCATCAACAAAAAATGAACTTAACAATGTTTGATTCCGCAATCTCAAATAAGTAGACATCTACGGCAGCCAGAATACACTTTCAGGAAAAAAAAAGTACTGAACTCTACGTCTTCTTGTCACTGAAGTGGTTTCCTCAAGGGTACATCTTTTGTATGCTTCAGTATGTAACTTTGCAGCTGAAAATTTGAATATAACTCTTTTAAAATGATTTAACCCTTACATGAATACACTATTAAAAAACTATTGCCAGTTTTTATTACTTAAAATTGCATGTCATATGAATTTGGACGTATCACATTATTAAACAGTAAATGGGTTGTCTATATGTAGGAATACCATGAGCAATTGGCATTTTGAAATAAGCCATACACAATATACGTATAAATAGGATTTTAACTCTGTTAGCCATCAACTACCACAGCAAATTCTGGATTATTTATTGGTTGAAAATATCTGAATAAAAAGAAAACATTTGTTAATGAAAATTGGAAAGCTTAATTGGTAGTTTTGATATATTGTAGTTACATACCAAGCAGATTGGAGACCATCCGCAATGAACATAAAATTGGAATTAATATTCCATACAGATCTCTATCAAACTTGAAGGAAGCAAAATAGAGGAAATTGAGACCACCATGATCAATACTACTGTACCAGACCATATCATATCATCTTACCAGGCTTTTTAACATGATGACTTTTATGTTACAATAAAGGTTCATATTACAGGATTTGCATTTCTACGTTATATGTTTCCTAACACGATGTTTTTGCAAGTGCACTGCGGATTGATTTGAAGCTTAAACCATTAACGCCTGCATGATACAGAACAGAATGCATCATTGCCACCTGGTCCACCTTTCCAATTTCGAATTGGAGCAGGGAATGTGGATCGGGAAACCACAGGTATAACGTATTCTGAGGAAAGCGCTATCCACCCTCTTCTGCATACATGAGCTCACAGACACCCATGATTGGCTAGTGTCACTGTGATTGACAGGGCAGAGAGTAATCCATCCCTCCCACCCAGAAAGAACGGACAATTTTGCTGTCTTGGACTCTACACCACGGATGGCTGTGGCATCCTTGAGATTCGAACTTGTGATCTCCTGATGATAATGCTTTTCTCTTGCACCATTCGGAAGCCAAAATATAGCAATATTCTAGCAATATTCTTAACATATTAAATGTATGGAGTTGCACGATTCACCTAATTTCAGAGCTAAAAAAAAATCAATCTACTGTACATTTTTAAAAAAAATAGTTTTTTTAGAAAGCTATGGTGTTCATTGGAGTCTGGCACAAAAACATTTTGTGTACAAAGTTTGAAAAGATATAACAGAGTCATGGAGATTTGAAAATGACAAATAGTCTAGAGAGCAGAAGAAATCAGAATTATGATTTATCTTAAATGAAAGTGATTTCAAGGTATTCATCTTCTTTTTCTAAAATCAGGATAATAAGTGTGAACAATGCATGAAAGGGCAAGATATATACAGTACATGGTACAAAAGGTGAACCCTTGAAGGTACCACTCCAATAACAAGGAAAAGTACAGGTTAGAAATACACTTATTAATATTCTAGATTTACGAATGCATGCCTCAGTCACTGTTGCATGCAGTCACACTGAATAAACCTGAATGAAGCTGTTACAAACAATAGTCCATTGCAGATCCACACTCCGATCTGACTCGGATTTGGAGTCTCTCAGTGGGTTCCACCTCCAGCTGCCAGCGTTTTGCCTGAGTACTCTCTCCTCTCGGCTCTTCCAGCTGTGCAGGTGTTTTTTTTTTCTTTTTTCTTTTTTCTTTACGCCAAGCCCATCAGCTTCTGAAAAGTCTCTCTCTCGCTGTCTTGCAACAAAAGGCAAGCATGAGGCAACACGAGACCGGATAGCATGTTGTAGCAACGTCTCCCCTCGTGAGATGTTTCGGAAACCGTCACAGCTGTGAGGACGCCTGCTGCGAAACGACAGAGCGAAGGAAACAAAAAAAATAAAAACAAAATAAGCCCAATAAGAATCACTGAGGCGGAATTAGCGATGCCTTTATGGAAATGAATACTGAGAAGCAGCCCGTGGTGCGTACATGCCCCGCTCAGCACATTAACACAATAGGAGATCTTTAAGAATGATGTACACGGGAAAACTATGAATATATATGATAGGGAGGAAAACATGAATATTTAACAGATACCAGATAAACATCAACTGGTTCATCTCCTGTAGAGCTTCGTGAGCACATCACTTGCATAGCTGATGAAGGGAGAGTAAAAATGAATGAAAACAATAGCTGCTGTGAACCCAAACATTCTCAAGTGTGTCATTGTCATACTTTATGTGTGAAGCATGAAACACACAAATTATTTTCTCGACTACATTGTGCAAGTTCAATAATGCTTTATGTACTATTAAGTCAAAATGAGCGCTTCATTTACAGGTAAATCATTATATTTGGATTTATTTGGTAGACACTAGTATCTAAAGGGACTTACCATTTTTTGGTTAAAGGTCTTAATCAAAGGCAAAACAGTGACTCTCTGGCAGCCCTGAGATTTAATCTTACAAAGACCAGAGAAGAATAAAATTGTGTGTGAGAAAGATTTTTTTAAATGTTATTTTATATTTTGTCATGGGAAGGCATCATACAATTGAACAGGATTGCAAGAAATAATATCCATGAAGAATCCATGAAAAAAAAAAAACAACTTTTATCACTCATTCTAGGCCACTCTTATTTCCAAGTTTTAAAAAAGAAGCCATGTATTTATGGGGTAGCGACTAACCAAGATGGCAGCCAAAATATTTATGCCTTTTTCCTGGTTATATTATGAAAAAAGGAAACTAAGCTACCTGTATTCTGGCATGAAGGAGTTTGTCTTTCTCTACATCAAATACAGAGATTAGGCCTATACTGTATAACCACATGGTGAAAACTCACTTAGCCTGACTAATGCTTTTAAAGAGCGCTCTAATATGTATTTAATGTTTCTCTAATACTAACCTGAACCACTTAAACTCCCAAGAGCTGTTGGGAAGTCCAGAATTGCATTTCTCACTATTGTAACTACAGTAGCTTTTCTATTAGTTTCCCTGTAGTTACTTACTATGCTTAACATGTTTTAATAATAATAATAATAATAATAATAATAATAATGACAGACAGACAGACAGACAAACAGATGGACAGACAGACCAAGTGACCAACAGACATACAGACAAACATATAGACAGATAGATAGATAGATAGATAGATAGATAGATAGATAGATGGAAAGACAGACATACAGACACACAGAGACACAGACAGACAAACTGTCAGTAAAATGTGTGATGAGTCAAAAAAGGAAATAAATAATACAACAGAGGAATGCAGAAATATCATGTTATTATATATTGTCCTAAAATCTTAGTGGATGAGTTGTTCAGTCTACTGGCAGTAGGGATGAAGGACTTCCTGCACCGCTCCTTGCTGCAGCATGGCAGAATCAGTCTGGAGCTGAAAGCACATGACTAGGTGTTCATGGAGAGTGTGAGAGACAATGTCCATGATAAGCAGCAGTTTAGCCAGAATCCTCTCCTGCACAACTGATTCCAGCGAGTTCATGTTGGTCCCGATGACCTGTCCAGCCTTCCTTATTAGATTCTTCAGTCTGCTGGTGTCGTCTACTTGCCTCAGTGTAAAACATACGTAGAACACGCCTAGCATCCTGTTGCATACTTAGGACCTGAGCTTTCTCACTGTGTTATGTCTCCGGTCTCTTGTCTAGCTGCACCCCAAGATACTTGTATGATTCCACCACCTCTATGTCCTCATAATAATAATAATAATAATAATAATAATAATAATAATAATAATAAGAATAAGCTGAACACCAGATAATTATAAAGCAAGTAAGGAAGATTAATCAATGTGCATAATGCCTAATGATTTCGAGCTTGACTAATGACTGTGTTAAGAGGAAAGAAGTCCAATAAATATTGATGAGGAACCGCGTGAACGCGCGAGGTTTCAGCACCACGGACAGCAACAAGTGCGCGCGATCCCGCGGGGCGATTAATGCAGTTATAGAAATTAATGCACAGCTATAACGTTTAGGTTTTCTATCCAAGAATAGTGGGGAAGCCAAAAACTCTGTAATTATTTAAACCACTGCACAAACAGCTGGAAGATGAGCATGTGCCATACACATAAGTAAACTCAGAATGGTATTAGTAGTCATTTTTATAATAAAAAGTTATATTAATTTGGGTTGAATAGTCTGCCCAATGTGTGTGTGTGTGTGTGTCTGTGTGTGTGTGTGTGTGTGTGAGTGTGTGTCTCCCGCCGTTTGCCTCCCCAAGCTCCCTTTCCACAAATGTTTGGATTCTCACTCCACCCCGCGGGCCTTCGGCCGTGCTGCCCTGCCATTGGCTGATCCGGACTTCATATGCAAATTTGCAACGCGAGGAGGCGGGGTCTAGACAAGAGCCTACGAACATGACGTCACGCGGCAGAGTGGCAACTGACACACGGAGAAAAGAAACGGGAGTGAAAACTGGGAACGGGAGCGCGAGATGAAAAGAAAGCAAAGAACATAAGAGAGAGAGAGAGAGAGAGAGAGAGAGAGAGAGAGAGAGAGAGGAGGTGAAGAAGAGGGGAAAAAGAGAAGAGAAGAAAGAAAATTGGAGAAGAGGGAGAAATAAAAAGAGGCGCGTGCA
The DNA here is from genome assembly GCA_022758105.1 of Pangasianodon gigas. Classification (NCBI taxonomy): domain Eukaryota; kingdom Metazoa; phylum Chordata; class Actinopteri; order Siluriformes; family Pangasiidae; genus Pangasianodon; species Pangasianodon gigas. The sequence continues at coordinate 27,071,552 of CM040459.1, forward strand.
GTTGGTTTGTGACAGGGTGGAAGAGAGAGAGATAAAGGGAAAGAGAGAGGTAGACTGTGTGTATATGCGAGAAAGGAGGGGGTGACGGTGACAGGGAGGGAGGGAGAAAGTGAGAGAGAGTTTGTGTGTGAGTGTGTGTGTGTGAGTGTGTGTGAGTGTGTGTGTGAGTGAGGGAGAGAGAGAGAGAGAGAGAGAGAGAGAGAGAGAGAGAGAGAGAGAAAGATGGCTACAGTGGCGGCGAGCGGAGTGCAGCAGGAGAATGGCTTCAGCACCGCGAACAGCTCCAGCAGAATGAACGGCATTGCTCTCGGTCAGAGCTCCATACCCATGAAGGACCACGACGCCATCAAGCTGTTCGTGGGTCAGATCCCACGCAACCTGGAAGAGAAAGACCTCAAGCCGCTCTTTGAGGAATTCGGCAAGATCTACGAACTCACCGTGCTCAAAGACAGATTCACGGGAATGCATAAAGGTCGGTCACATTGCGCTTTCCTTTCTGTCCTTTTCTCTCTTTACAGGAAGACATTTTGCGGGTTGATGTGCGGGACACACCGCAAGTGCATGCAACATTCAAGTGGACGGCTGCTTGTGTGTGCGCGTGAGCATGCATGCATGCGTGCGTGCGTGTGTGCGTGCGCGCGCGCGTGTGTGTTTGTGTGTGTAGCGTGTACGTGTGTGTATAGTCGCACGTGCCCATGCATGCTCTCAGCCTTCCCACGTCCACGTGAATAGCAACCACTTCCCCAAACGGAGAGATTTTCTCCAGAACAATAACGCAGTCAAAACAGAGCTCCAGTGATATTGATGTAAGGAGGATCATTTTAACCCGACATTTCAGGGAGACGTTCAGGATGGTGCCAGATTTTAGCGGGACCTCGAAAATTCATGCAGAGGGAAAGTTTTGAAGACGTCAGACTTAGTCTAGACAAAAAAAAAAAAAAAAAAAAAAAAAAAAAAAAAAAAAAAAAAAAAAAAAAAAAAAAAGAAAAAAAAAAGGCAGACCAGAACCCCTAAAAAGTAGATGCAAAAAAAAAAACAACAAACAGTGTTATTTATTTTATTTTAATTCAATTTATTTTATGTAGCAAAACATTTGAATTAATAACACACTCTGACATGAATGCAGCACCACTAACCAAACCATCTCTATTTCACAACTGCCCAAGTGTATTTAAGAAAAAAAAGCCAAAAGGCTTAGTATATCCAGACTAATACACACTCTCAGAAAAAAAGGTACTTTATCTTATCACTGCTGTGGTTCCATCAACGGGACCTCAATGGGAAGTGTCTTTGCGAGTATCCTTTATCTGGAAATCTTTAAAAATAATTTAAGGTACATAATTAGACCATAAGAACCACTTTACTTTAAAAGCTAATTAAAACCTAATTAAAGGTATACCACAGTTTTAGATAAAAGATATATACTAAAGCTACAAAGGATCATACCACAACAGCGACAAGGAAAAATACAGTATTCAAAAATAAATACAGTAATACATACATACATATATATATATATATATATATATATATATATATATATATATATATATATATATATATATATATATATATATATATATATATAAATACTGTATGTACACAGACACACACACACACACATATATAATGCACAGCTAGAGCTCTTCAAATGGGATAAAAAGCATCTCTATTCTTTTTTGAAGGAAACTGAAATTCATAAATAAGGATTTATTTAGGGTGTCTGTGCATATATTTATTCATGGTTTTCATTTAATTGAGTATGTATGAATGATGTACTCATTTTACTTAAGTGGGCTACTTTATTTATTTATTTATTTATTAATTATCTATTGCAATAAAGGATCCCCTGAGGTCTCGCTGCTCACTAAAGCACGATCACATGCCACTGAATTGAGACAGGGCAGATTTTTCCCTCCCCTGAACCCGTCGCTGAACAGTGGCATGATGCCATATTGGTTAACAGCAACGTCCTCTTATAGAGCCCTGAAGTTTATCCATGCCCACCGTGTGTGCCATTCACTGCCACAATCCTCGGCTCAGACGTGATCGATCACAGAGACGGTTTGGGCTTTAGTCATCTCTGTGTGAGAGTGATGATGGAGGAGCAAAACAAATCTGCAGCGGCTGAGGAAAATATGCGACAAATACAGGCCCATACTGTACACTCCTTTAACCTTACACATGCGAGTATTTAAGGGTTGAAGTTCATCACACTTCAGCTTTAAGTCATGGGCTGATGAGTTGAATCAGGTGTGTTAGAGTTTGGCTGTTAATGGAGTGTAGTGAATAAGAGGCTGATCCTTTACCCAGGATGTGTATCACTGTGAACAGACTGTTTGAATACACACTACTACAGTACCTTTTCTGCAGATTCACACACATTCAGACACACATTCAATCTAAGCACAACCAATGTTTATTCTGCACAATTGAGTGTTTTCCCTCCTCTAACAAACCCAATTCAGACTTGTTAATGAGGTGATGAGTTGAATGCCGAGCAGTAAATAGTTAAAAATGTGCAAGGTGGTGGTAGGATCAGGAATAAGAAACACTGATCTAAGATTTTGCCTTATTATTAAGTTTATTTTATTAAAATAATTGACCCTCCTCTCTGGTTGGAAGAGACGACTGTTCTGTCTTTTCAGTCAATTAAAATGATACTAGTTGTCGGTGCTAGTACTGTAGATACTAGTTGTCAGTTGTAGATGTTATATATACAGTAATAGGGAGTTAGCACTCTCCTTCACGCATGTATCAAACTCTCTGAGCAACAGTTTGAAAAGATCAGTGGATTCACATGTGCTAGAGGAAGTAGTCTTAAGCATCTCAGATTGACAGCTGTAATGCAACGGGAGGACAAACCAACAGGAAGGTAAATATTGCCAAAGTTAGAGGAAAATATTGGGACAAAAAGGATTTTCTGGAAAAAAACATGGAAAAATTATAAAATAAAATAAAAAGTGTTAAATGTGGTAACAAAGTGTTACCATAGTTAAAATAATAAAATATTTATTAAAAGAATATATCTATTTTTCTAACATTAATAGTAGAATCTTAGCATATATTCTGTGCACATTATTTCTCCATGAATATGTACCTTTTTGTGTAAGCACCCTAATAATTAATATTAATGCCCTGTAAAACAATTTATACTTTATTTACTATAAATTACATAATATTTTTAATGTTATAATAGTAAAAAACAATTGTTTTGCATAAATAATTGCATGTACTTTGCAAAATGAGTAACCTCCAGATGCAAAAAAATAACCCCCTTTTTTTAAAACCCCATTGACATTCATTTCCTGTAACACAGGCTGTAAAAACCAAAGCTGACAAATTATGAAATAGATATGTAAATATATATATATATATATATATATATAAAAGCAACATCTGAGTTATTTATGTCACAATTTGCTTCTAAATTGCTTGTCTCACCATTTAAACATGTGATAAAAATATTTTAAATAAAAATATCTCTTTAAATATAAATTGTACTTAAGTGTATATTATGTTCGGTTATCTCAGATGAGGTAATAAGTCAGATATTGTCTTTTTTTGTAATTAATATCTAACTAAAGTCTTTATCGAACTTTCTATGCAGCATAAATAACAATAATTTTAAAATATGCATCGTATTGTCCTAACAATATTTCATTCATTACCAAAACAAAATGTATCCAAAGCTATTTATCGTAACACATGAGATATAATTGCAATTCAGCTTTTTCTAATATTTTCAGCTCTTTGAGTGTTCACTGCTCAGGTATTTTTAGCTAGCAGGTGAGCATCCTCTTGCGTACATCACCTTCCCTTAGCGTGCGTGTGTGTGTGTGTGTGTGTGTGTGTGTGAGCACTCAGTCTGCTGTGTCTGTAGGAGACAAATCATGCAGCCGACTGCAGTTATCGTTCAAATTTTACCGGCCACTTCCTGAGCTCACAAAGGTCTGCGCCACTGTGGGATTGAGCCTGATCTGTGTAATGTTTAATTTTATCATTCATTACTTGTGCCCCAATAGTCTTGTATAAAAGATGTAATTGGTTTTAAATAGCTTTACAAATGGACTCTACTGCATACAAAAGTGCGAAAATGTCAGAGGAAAGATGGTGCTGCTTTAACGAGCCAGGATAGATTGCGTGCTGAATAGGAAGGTAGCTTTGTGAATTGTTATTTCTTCCACTACGTTACTTCTGCTTGTCTCTTATTGACATTTCTTCTGATTAACAAGGAAGGCATTAGACAGAGCTTACATCATGTAGCTGTAGTTATTTAAATGATGAAACTTCCAGTGCAGGTAATTTTGTGTGCATCATGACAAATTACGATCATTAAATTATTTCAATGGATCTTTTCTTTACTGTGTAATCAGTCAGAGAATATCTCTCTTTCTAAGATGTATAAAATTTTAATATTGGGAGGTTACACCTTCTTTATTAGAAATGACCAGCCACGCCTCCATCACTCGCATATAGGCCACGCCTATTCACTAGAACTGATAGACACATACACCACGCCTCTTTTACTAGAACTGACAGGCACAGATGCCACGCCTCCATCACTCGCATATAGGCCACGCCTATTCACTAGAACTGATAGACACATATACCACGCCTCTTTTACTAGAACTGACAGGCACAGATGCCACGCCTCCTTCACTAGGACTGCCATTACAGAGGTTATGCATCTATACCTGTAAATAACAGCCACGTAGGCCACACCAAGTTCTATTTTCAGTGACACAAAATGCTGTTTGCATGTGGATTGGAGACCAAAATCTGCACAAAATGCTATTTTCAAAAATGACTCATACAGGTTGACAGGGTGTCAGTGATGCCATGGGCTTTAAGCTTTTTTTTGTCAGTACAATTTCTGTCTAGTTGTGACAAGGTATGAAATCGCTGGCATGAGGTAATCTAGAGATCAGATAAAAATGACCAGAAGCTAAACAAGCAATTCACAGTGGGCTTTAGCTGATCTCTCCGATCATTATCCTTAATTAACATGCTCATGGTCATGGTCTGACTCATACAGAACCCAGACTGATTAGTAATTTAGCCATGTTCTACAGTATTTGTAGATACTTGAAGCCAGCTGACATGATCTCACATTTGCGAATTCATTTATAATTTGCACAACTTTAAGTTGCATGAAAAAATACAAAGATTAGGGTTAGGAAAGGTCAGGGTTAGGGGCGGGGCTAGCAGTTGTACCTTTTCTTGTGACTAAATTCCACTCATATCCCCCACATTAGTTTAAATTCATATAAATTAAAATATCATGTTAATCCAGCAGATCCACTGTGATATACTCTTACCATGGGCTAGTCATTGAGAATGATCATTAGGTCCTTGGAAGCGTAATACTAATGGCACAACTTATCCATTTGAATAAGAACTTTGGTTCTGTTGTGGGTTTAGTTGTACAATAATCTATAATAAATATCTAATAGGATTGCATATTGCATAAAAAAAACAATGTAATAAAGTATAGGATGCGCTAATTTAACACTAGGAGGGAACGATTTGTCAGTATTTGACTTGGGGTGTGGCATGTTTTTATACCTTGGTACAAAAGTGTCCCTGCAAGGACAGAAATATCTGACCAGTTTGATCTTGTCAGAACATCTGGCTGGTCTCCATGAGGAAAACTGCTATTTTTTTGTTAAAAAAAAACAACCATTAATCGTGCAGCCCTGGTCTGTAATGAGTTTCAGTGGATTTCTAGAAATAAAGCTTTGACATTTGTGATAAAAGAGACTGAAATGTGTTGGTTTGAGCCACCAGGAGCATCAGCCTGAATGATGACACAGTATGAAACTGGTGAAAGTGTGTGAGGAACATATTCAGTGGCGGCTCGTCCATAGGGACAGATGGGGCGAAAGCCTCACCATTTATATCAGTTCTTCAACAAATATTAATCTTCATAAAATCCTCATTCACAACTCCATACATTTTAAATGATATGGAAATACTAATTGCCTCTTTTGATTGACCAACAATTCAAAAAAGTGTCGCTATTTGACAGATATAAGCTGATGTTCCATTGATTTGCTTGCGTTTCTAGATTGCGGGGCAGGGGGTAGCTGCCATAGCCTTATTATTGCAACTAGTGGTCAAAAATGGTAACTACAACAAGCACTAGTAGACATCCATATGGGCAAGATTTTTCCTGCCCTATGCTCACTGTATGAACATTTTCAGTGGAGGAAGAGCAGCGGACAGGACAGTTAATAACAGGGTTGCCAGATTGGACTAGTTCAATAATACTCTGCACTCGCCAAGATCTTATTTACAGCAAATAATCTTAATTAAATCTAATACATTTCCGCGAAATGGCAAAGTGTAAGTGAAGTCAGTGTGTCTATGATATTCAGAAGCATTTCTATTGTAAGATATATGTATTTACATCAGAAATGCATGTGAAATACTTGGTTCCCACTCAAAAGCTGAGTAAAAGAAGAAACGTCTATTTTCCAATTCCCATGTTTTTGGGTTAGTTTCAGGTCTTTTGGTGGTTTTTGAGATATAGTTGGGCTGAAATCTGTTAACCCTGGTTAATAATATCAGCTCGAACACAGTTAAACAAAAGTACATCTAAACCTACTGAACATGAGCTGCTAGACTGTATGCTGGATGACTTTATGCTGTCAGCTCTCAACTATTTATTACAGCAGTGCTTTAAAAATTCACTAGATAGTAGCCTACAGCATAAGTCATGTGTGATAGCCTCTCGACTTAATTTTGTTTAAGTATATGTTGTTACGGATATCACCTTTCCTCTTCAAAATCTATGCTCATGAGCCTCTGCTGAATTTATTTAAGTGATTATTGTATTTCATACCAAACACATGTTCCTTCCAACTGCAGACTCAAACCACACTATGATTTTGTGAAAACAATAATATCTATTTGTCATGCGTCCAAGTTTGTCTGTTATAAAATAATAATAATTACGCCATCTCTCCTCTTCATTAACAGAGAAATCTCGTGCTCATTTGGTGTTAAGGCAGTCATTTTGACACTCTTTAAACATTTCTTTCCCCTCATATCAATTCCTGCAGGTTATCATGATGATTAGCATGTAGCTCAAGGGATTATCATGATTATTACCACATCTGCATCTGCGGGACACTTTTTTTTTCTTTCCAAAATCAAAATTTCTAATTAGGCATCATTAGAATGTAAATGAATTCAGTTCTGTACAGGAACTTGTTTGTTGTGTTGCAACAATTACGGTTGCAGCACTGCTTTACAAAAAGATTTGAAATTAAAATGTCTGATTTTTTTTCCCCCTGCCATTTTATTTTCCTATTTACATTTATTTAACCAGAGAGCATGAAAATGAGCCCTGATTGTCAATAGTTCTTACGTTGTTCATATTCCTTCAACATTTCAGAAACTTTTAGTCAGAGATTATACAGCTAAATACTTAGCACAGATCTAGAGATTATTACTGCATTTGTTCCACTATGTCATAGCAAACCTGGTTTGCTTTGATGCAATTATGTAGCACTGGGATATTTCTTTATTAGTTTAGGTTCTTCCTGTGTGCTCACACAGAGGGGATCCTTATTTGCATTTATGGGGCTTGACACTGATTTACCTTTATGTTTGTGGAGATAAAACATAGGGTAGTATTCCAAATTGGCAACTTTAGTCCAAAGGTTATGTCAATATTTACTCAGTACTGAGTACTGAGAATCCTTGTAGTCAGAGTTGGGTTATGAACGTACTTAAAGATGATTTTCTGTGCTCCCTATTCAGATTATTACATTCAGCTGCATGCAGTTTATGCCTCCAAGGTTGCCAGATTGGAAATGAAATTAAAAATGAAACAGAAAAAATACCAGTATGTTGATATATGAATGCGAAGATTGCAAGCACTGAAATCTATCCTGAATCTAGTATATTGGCAATATATTGCTGCATGAATAGGCCTAATTTGGTTTAATTTAACAATATGGCTTCCATGTGCATTATTCGTCAGCTTATAAAATAGCACTTGATCCAGCACATCCTGTTACTTTGTATTTCATTTTTTTAATATTGCAAAACAACTTTAACAACTTAATGAAGCCACAAAATACTCATGAAATGTAATTTGTTGGTGGGATGTGGGCTATTTTATCACACTTTTAATTTGCTATTTTGCTTCATCTAATTAATTAAATTCTTTGGGTTGATTTGATGTGCTCTAATGTAAAGAAAGGGTTTGAAGGATAAGCTGACTTAGCATTCATCTGCTACACCTACAGCTCACTTTAATAAATGTAGTTAATTCTTTTATCCACATAAAGTTTGGTTCTTTAAGATACTTAAACTTTTTGTGGACAAGATTTTTAATTAATTAACAGTGTCATATACTGTATATGTATTTAATATTGATCTTGGATGGCATTCCATGGCTTTTTACAGTCCAAACGTAAATTTCAGTATGACATCAAAAAGTCTGACAGTGGCACTGGACTTAATGCTGTTCCTTGCTTTAGCTGATAACATGCAAGAAAGTTTTTTGGTGCATTTGACTTACCTTGGAAATCAGAATTAGGTCATTTTCAGCTTCATGCATTCAAGCTACAAGGTGGGAAAAATAACCACAGAGGCCTCCATTTTTTGTTAGCAGCAAACTATTCAGTATAACTCATTTAAATGTAAGAAGTGTTGCTTTGTTTCCTGTTCATGCTGTGAGCAGCCATGTTGATTTGATGTCACTTGCTGAACTCAGGGTTGAGGAGACTGCCCTGAGTTCCAAGGAATTCCAAGTTGAGGGGGAGTTTTCTTTGGTCGGAAATTATGAGTTACGATTGCAACAAAAGTTACGGGTCAGAGTTGCGTGTAACTGAGACACACCAAGAGATTAAGTGTGTAGTTATATCTGAGGTATGAATAGCGATGTGCGCAGTTTCGGTATTAAATCCTTACTACACACAAGTAACGCAACTCTGAATACAGCCCATAGTCACTAAAGGGCACTGTACTGACTAAGTGCTTAGTATTTAAGGCTAGTTTAGGACTGATGGGTGAGTTTGGTGCTTGTGTTCCCCTGGGAAAGCTGTGTATCACTGTGGGAATAACTCTGAGCTTTACGGTAAAGAATAATACAGAGGTCACCTAGTGCCTGCTCACTCACCAGGTCTTAGTGTAGCACCTCTCTGCTTCCTGTGAGCACAAATGACTCTGATTTCCTGGTTTCATAACTGCAGAACTGTTTAATATATTATGCTGTTTTTTTAATTTTACAAACCCAAAAGATTTATTATCTAGTAACTACATTAAAAACAATGCAAAATGATTATTAGGAGTGGAAGTGAACCTTTTTTGGAGATTAGGAATGTAAAGCTTTTTTTCTGCTATTAAGTCAGACTTTCTTGTATTACCTGAACATCTCCTGCTCAGTATATCAGAGCAGAATGCAATGCACCACATGTAAGTACCTTATATGAGCCTTTTAAGATTAATCCTCTGTCTCTGATTATTTCATTGTGTGCTGCAGTTTATAGCTGTGTTCATAAATTATAAACCCAAATTATAAATTATATACACTTTTATTGCAGTTTCAATAGATTTTAAAATCTTCTAATAGTGTACATTATTAGGATAATATGAATAATATTGATAATAATATTATCAATGACATTATTATTATTATTATTATTATTATTATTATTATTATTATTATTATTATTAAAATAAAAAAAAAGTTAAACCACAAAAAGAGTTAATCAATTAAAAAAAACAAATAACAAACAAAAAATTACTAGACAAAGAATTAAACCACAAAAAGCAGCAAAACCAGAAACAGAGTTAAACAGTAAAGAAAAGAAAAGAAAAGACAAGAAAATGAAACAATGTACCAGATCAGAAAAAAATCCAAAATGTTGAACTGGAAAAATACTTAAGCATTAAAAATTAAATAGATAAAATATAAAACTTACCAGATATAGAGTTATACCATAAAAAATAGCTTAACAATAAACACAATAAAATAAAACAAAAAAATGTACCAGGTGATCAATTAAACAAGAAAAGAGTTAAAATAATAAAAAAAAAATAATAAAAAAGAAAAAAGAAATCTTAATCAATAAAGAGTGAACAGCAAACAAACCAACAAATAAATAAATATCTACTTACTTACTTAATCAGTTAGTTATTTACCAGACACAGTTAAACTGAACAAGAATAAATTTCCAGACATCTGCATGAATTTGTTTTCTTTTTCCTTCTATTGATTACCTTAAGGTTTTTGGAGATGGGGCTTTTGGAGATTAAGCTTTTTTACCGTTTCAGAATGATACAAAAGGCCCTCACTGACGTGCCGCCTGATTGTGTATTTATTTGTGTTTTTTCAGGATGTGCCTTTCTAACTTACTGTGCCAGGGAGTCTGCGCTGAAGGCCCAGAGCGCTCTCCATGAGCAGAAGACTCTGCCTGGGGTATGTTCCCTCTCTTTCTTCTCTCTCTCTCTCTCTCTCTCTCTCTCTCGCTCACACTCTGCTAGGCTGCAGAGTTCTCAACTGAACCCATAATCTAACCAATACAATCATGGCCTCAAATCGAAGGCCTGTGTTTCTGGAGTTGATTGGCTGTGTGCCATGCCTGCTCAGTCTCGATGCTGTCTGATCTCGCTGTTCTCCTTAATGATGCTCCATGATGCCTCGCCTGGTCCTTATGCTGGTGTGGAGGCGTAGCGCTACTATCCACCAATATACAGCATTTCAAAACCCACTGCGCGTCACCTTAGATGTTGTCAGAAGCAATCCTCATCTTTAGAATGCACTTTAAAGCAAAAGTTTTACAAACTCCTTGTCGGCTAGCTTGGATTTTATGGAGGATACAGCAGGTTCTTATCTTCAGTGTTTACTGTTGCTGGCTGAATTAGGAGTCACTCGCTCCATTCTTTCTTTATTCTCTGCAGTTCACTTGTCTTGCGCTGTGTTCAACTCTTACTTACAGAAAAGCATAAGTACAGATAATAGAGTACAGTATGAACTCTGACAATATACATATCATGAACAACAAGATTACAACATGCACAAAGTGCACTACAGTGTTGTGACCGGATCTTATACAATATACTGGACATTATAACGCATTACACCACAGCACGGTTGAATTCTCTAATCTGATTGGTCAGAAGGTGTGCATTATTTTTGTATAACAGCACGGCTGTAGTCAGACTGTAGTTCTGGCTGTAACATGAACCATAGGTTTATATTAATGCACTGTTTCTAACACATTATTGTTTCTATAGTAACAGCTCATACACAGGGACTTGTACGGCGGACACTCTGCATAATCTAAGCCTAGCCTGGGAAGACAACTCTCAGCAGAACCACTATGCTAACAAGGTTTAACGGGACAGGCGTTGAACATGGCTTGCTAAACTCATGGCTAATGTAGCTAGCTAGCATAATTTGTGTGGCAGCAGGACCGTGTCTGTTTTGATGTGTGCTCCTGTTTGGTCTTTCAATCTAAAAAATAAGAAAAATGCGATGCTGTTATGAGAGTTAAGTAGTGCACGTGTATTATAGAACACATGTCAATCAAACACGGCACTCTTTAGCATTTTGTGCTACTTCGGTCAACCCTGTTACTCCTCTCATTCATATCATTTCTCATTTGGTTTCAAATGTCATTCGTCATTGCCTTCCTGTTCCCCTTCCAGCAGAATAATTGCTGTCCTGACCTATTCTTGCCATACTACAGCCACAGCTAATTGCTAAGCTAACGGACACGTTTAGCAGGTGAGCTTCGTCGAGGTTCTGTGCAGGTTCGTGAGCAGACTTTTTGCCGTGTGTCACCAGTTACCAGCTGTAAACAGTGGCAGCAGCATAAGATGATATGTTGTGTGGGTTTGGAGATGCCACGATACGATTGTGATTTTTTTTTTTCTGTTTAAAATCCCACTGCCCAAAAAGAGCATGCGTGTGTGTGTGTGTGTGTGTGTTATTAGAAAAGAAGACAGGTGCAGAATGAGGCCATTTATTATCATTATGTTTTTCGTTTTCTTACCGGCCCCTCCTCGAACTCTCTCTATCTGTCACATACACATTGTCTTTTATGCAGTGAAATGATCTATTTGCTCTCATTTTTGCACAATGAATTTTTAGAATACGTAATTATCTACATCCAGAATCCAACCAACACACGATGATAAGTCATGCACTGTAATAATGATCATGCTTTTAAGTACAAAAATGCAGCTGTTGGCGCAAACATTTCTGTTACAACTCCAGATGTCACACATTGCCTTCTTTACAGAGACTGACAGGGTCAGGGCACAACTTCTCTTCCACCTTTCCTTCTTTCTTTCTTTCTTTCTTTAAATCTTTATTTCTTCATTTCTATCTTTATTTGTATTTCTTTATTAATTTGTATTTATATGTATGTATGTACGTATGTATCTATCTATCTATTTAACTATCTATCTGTTTATTCATTTGTAAACTATAAAATAGAGCTATATTTTCTTCTTTCAAAACGTATAAGGGATGCAAATATTTGAAGCACTTCTCCATAAAGAATATAAGTTCCTTTGTTTCTTAGGGTATTTCTAAAATAAAGGGTATCTTTTTTTTTTTTTTTTTCAAAAAGTACAGTTCAAACCTTTGCACATATCTGTTGATAATATATTTGTCAGTATTTATTTGTTTATTTGCTTGCTTGTTCAGTCTTTGTAGATAGCTGTGTGTGTCTGTAGTGTGTGTGTGTGTGTGTGTGTGCGTGTGTGTGTGTATGTTTGGACGCAGTGAAAGAGTGACGAAGAAAGGAAAGAAAACAGCAGCACTGAGTTCAGCAAAGCTCAATCAAATCCAGCAACCAGACTCATCAAACAGAGCAGTTAATCACACACGAGTGAACACACACACACACACACTTTGCCCCCTTCTTTTCCCTCTCTCACATACACACACTATTTCCTTTGCACATTCACTCTTTACTCACGGAGACACACACTCACAGAGACATGCTTTCAGACAGTAGCGAGGTTAAGAGCTGAGATTTAAACAAGAAAGATGCCCTGCATATCGATGAGTCACTCTAAAGGGTTGAGCAGAGGACAAATATAATTACACACACACACACACACACAACTATGCACATCTACACACCGGCTCTCTGAAACAGTGGAACACAGGAGGGTCAGCTTCTTCATCAGCACGCTGAAAGGATTAACCACGCTACGCTCAGCTTATCAGCACTCACTTTTAAGGGAGTGACCTTGCTGCTGTTTATGTCCTGATTAAAAGAGAGAGAGAGAGAGAGAGAGAGAGAGAGCTGAGCCCATCACATCAGATATGGGGATTCAGTGATGACAAAAGTGTGTGAGTGTGTGTGTGTGTGTGAGTGATGGTTAAACCTTGTGAAAACAGTGTCATATTTTGGGTATTCCACTATGTTAAGTGTCTAGATACTTTGTGTGTGTGTGTGTGTGTGTGTAAAATGAGACTACACAAAAGCAGAGCAAACACATCCTGGAAGGCTAGGGTGAAGGGATATGACAGCATGTCGTCGGAAATAGCACCAAGACATTATCACACACGTGCACACACACACACACACACACATTTAGTGAAGAAATCACACTTTACATCTGGCATATAACCCAGCTGCTGCGTGTGTATGAGAGGGAACAAAAGGAAGGCAGCAGGAAGAGAGAAAAAGGAAGAGATGAAAATAGATAGAAAAGCTGAACTTCTATTCACACAGAATGAGTCTTTCACAAATTCTTACTGCTCGAGTTAATTTCACATGTATTTCATTATGGTTTTATATGATTTTATTTCAATCACTCTAGCTGAAATGTCTGCTTTTTTTGCAATGTAAAGGTGGGCAGCTTTTTTTTTTTTTTTTTAATCCTGTCATGATAAAAACGTTCCTGGCCCCTTTTTGTGATAATAATAATGATAAACAATGTATTATAAATAATGAATAATTCAGGATGCATGAATTGCTGTATACTCTAGATATTTTAGTGAGCATTGCAACTGTAGAAAGGGGAGGGAACAACATGGATTCTTTATAAGAGGTGTGGTTAGGTAACAGCCAATCAAATCAACTCATCTCCATTCTCTTTAAAAACCAAGTGAACACCGGTGACCCAGTGTAACATTTTTGTAACAATGCACAAATAGATGTTAAGTTGGCTTTACGTGATTTTCTACCTGATTTTGCTGTCACAACTGAAAATCTCATGTGGTAACATAATTCTTTGGTCCTTTCCAACAGCTAATTTAGTTCCATTTTGACCAAAGTTCAGAGTACGAGCACTGCTACGATGTCTGTCTAAAAGCCACCAATAGGAGGACAGCATAGGATTAGGCAAAAATCCCAGATTATGCTACAAATACAGTAATGATGGTGGCGAAATGTAAACAAAACTTGCTAATGGATGAAAAATTATCCTTATTACCTCGATCTCACTTTGAAGTAAGCAGAACGTAGTAACTGTATTTATACCACAGTGTGGTTCAGTTCTTGAATCTGATTGGTCAGAACATGTGCATTATTTTTGTACAGTAGTTCCAGCTGTAACGTGAACAGCAGGTTTTTATTAATGCACTCGTTCTAATACGTTATTGTTTAGTAACACCTCATTCACACAGCAAACATACCACATAATCTAAGACTAATAATAAACAGATATAAATAAAAAACATGTTATTTAACAGTGAAAAACGTATAATTGTTGATGTGGTGATGTTTTTTGTTAGGAGACATTTATTAACATTTATGGGCGAAGTCTAGATTGTCAGTGATTTGTAACAGTCATGATGCTTTGCAAAATCTCCCAGCTCAGGAAAGTCTTCAGGACAGAGGAGTTTATGCTTTCTGCTTTCTCAGTAAAATGAAAGGAGAGAGAGAGGGAGAGAGAGAGAGAGAGAGAGAGAGAAAGAGAGAGAGAGAGAGAGAGAGAGAGAGGGAGCGAGATGCTGGTGAGGGAGTACCTGTTTATCACTGCTAAAATATGAGATCCACAACATTAAATGTAACTATAAACCATTAAAATGCATGACATTTCTTTCATCAATAAATTAAACTGTGCAACCGTTGGCAAATGGGTGTGATATAAGTGGAATAACACACTTCAGACTGTTTAACTATATGAATTAATCCACTTTGGGGATGTAATGGCACTCCGCTTCACGTTGTGCTGCATCACACCACCCTGGCATGGATTATTTTTGTGTAACCACATGGTCTGCAGTGTGTTATTCCTTATTTAATCGCAGGTCTATCATTAGAGGATCTTCATCATAAAATCTGACATGGAGTACACACTAGCACACAGTCTGTTAAAGAATTCACCCCAGATTTTATTGGGATTATCCTTTACAATGTGCCGCTTAATAAGCTTAAAAGGCCGCTGAATTCGCACTGCCTTCACTGAATGATTTCATATCTAACAGGAAGCCGGAAATTTAACACTACCAGAGCATATATATCAGACAATTCCCCATTTCTATGATTCCTATTAATTTGGAAAAGTACTTAGTTTGTTTTCTCAGACATTTTATTGATTCTATTCATTATATATGATTTTCTGCATGCAATGATGCATCAGCTGTATGGTTCACATTTAGTAGCCACAACAGAATTGCTTGTTTTTATTTGTTACACATAAAAATAATCGAGTCAGTTATATTTAATTAATATGTAGGTTAAGTTGCTGGTTTATTATTTATTGAGAATTTCTAAAAATCTCTTTAAAAATCTGTTACCCTTGTCATTGTATCACTTCGTCTCTAAACTGGGAGTTTGTTAATAAAAAAAAATCATTCAAAAAGAAAGTGCGTAACCCTAAAGGCTGGTTTCAATTGGTAATTTATATCCTAATAAAAACTACAGCCTCATGTTTGAATATGTCCAGAATTATGATTGTAGTCTCATGTCAAATAAATTTATGATTCAATATTGTGTACAATATGCAAATCTCCAGGTTTGTATGAAATGAAATAGTATTAATTCATCGGTGTCTGAAGAGCTGTCTGTGAGTTTTATCACGGAAAAGACATGCAAATATTTTATTACAGACTTTACCCTGAGAAATAAATACTGCCCAAATAGAGCTATTAATGTTCCATCCAGACTCTTATTACCTTACTCAATTTCTGTAATGCAAAAATGCATTGATGCCTGAGCTAGAAAATACTAGTATACTCCATACCAAGCATGAGGAAAAATGACCAGGATTGGGTTCACATTAATTGGATTATTAACGGTCCCCCATGTAAATTACATTTCACCCGACTCAAAGCTGAGGGCTGTTCTTGAACGAAACTCGGGTCTCAGATCGGGTTTCTCATTTCCAGGCTCCAGTCTTCCAATTTTCCATTTTCTCAAAGTTATAAGTTGCGATTCTCATATCAGTGGCTATAAATGACTGGACCTGCAGTGTACTGAACGAGCCCAGTTCTGTCGATTTTACAGACTGCACTTACGGTGAATAAAAACTTAAATTACCGTCGTCAAAGTTTACACATGGAGACTGTAAAGGACGGTAAAAAAAAGCTTATAGGGGTGTCATAATAGAGGGATGTGATCTGTGATCTGTGCGCTTTTTTAATGGTGTTCAGCTAATTAGATATAAATTGGCCATTTTAGTTAAACTCATGCATTTATGTGATCTTTTATATGGCTAATTGGTCATTTCATAAGCATAATCACATTAGGATGCTTCACTTTTGATATATTTTATTTGTCTTTGTATTGTGGTTCAAGTCATGTTTAATTTCCAAGTTCATCTCGTAGACTTTTTATAGAGGATGAGCCACATTAAGAACTTTGTTAGACGAGGATGATAATAATATGCTTGTTTTTTTCCCCTTGTATGTTTTAACACACTTAATTAGCTAACTACCTCGCCATATGTTACTTCTTTGTGTTAACTACAGCTTTTTAGCCCAGTCATTTAGGTTTCTGAGCAACCAAAACAAGGACGTGGGCAACGCATTGAGGCCTCCACTTGTCCAGTGGGCTGCTAGTACATTTATGACTTGTACCCCTACTAATAATAGGCTGTGATATGTAGAAATGCTGACAGAATTGATATAATCTTGTACAATGCAAATTATGTAGCACAAATGTTTCAACTAATGTACACTAGTGTACCATGACCTTTAAAAAGTTTAGCAAAAACAAAGATGCTAGCCAGACTGTTGAGGGCACTAAAACAATACACCTAATAGTCATTGCAAGATCAAACCCATCCCCTTTCCCTGTGAATTAGAGTGCTCAAGTACTCACTCTTTTACTCAAGTTATTAAAATGACTAAAATGCTCATTCCTCCTACGAACGGAAAAAGTCAGGAATGTCTCCCCAAGGAGCCTTCTATACATACGCAGCCTCTCAATCGTGCTTTTAGTGCATAATGTGGAAATAAAGATAATAATGTATGTTGAGACGGGTAACAAAGGTCACAGCACTGCACACTTTCACGCTTCTCCTCATAATCACAATGAGCTGCTCAATCAGATGAATGATGCTCCGGTGACACGAATTGTCTCCTGAATAAATTGATTTGTGTTGAGTCTCTCGGGAAGCATGTCTTAATGCCAACACAAGTGCTTCGTTGACTTTTTAACTGCACGTGTGACATTATTAAACTCTTCAAGGACATGCAACAGTGCCTGAAATGTCCCACGGTGGCGTTCTCTTTATAAAGCCACGCCTGGCCATATTGTTTTCATATCCTCATTTCCAAGCCATCCATTACTGCAGATTAACGTTTCATCATTAGACTGGGTTTCATATTATGCGGTAATTATCATTTACTGTCTTTCCAGACATTTAAGCCAATCTAGGAGCATCTCGTCGCTTTCCAGGAGATGTGAGATTTATGGAGGAGTGTGAAAGCCTCACAATGACTTGTTAATTGAGTGTCTGCATTTCTGATAAAATTTTAAAAGAAGAGTCATAAGTTATTTAAATGTATGCACTTTGGGTGTAAGAGGGCTTGTTGGGAAAAAAAATGGAAAGCATCAGTTACAGATGTCACATGTAGTGCTGACAAATGTGATGACAGTTTGTTTCACGGGAAATCACAGATTGCTTTATTTACACAATTTGGGGATGGGGAGATGGGGGGAATCTTAATGAGGTGTATTTATATAATGCTAATATTAAGGTTAGCATGCTATGAAGATTTTTTTCTGATTAGAATGCAACATTATTCTGAGTATATTATGGTGTATTATTTGGTTGTCAAAATAATATAGAACTCCAATGACATTCATGTGATTCATGCTATAAACATTATTAAGAGGCATAATTAGCTATAGAGTATAACATAAATTTAATAGTATAACAGATTTCAAATCACTTGATCACAGTGTACTGTGATACTGGTAGCTTGTCACATAAAATTACATTATTATTTACATTTTTAAATCAGGGAAAGTTCCACATATTCAGAATAGGTTTATGCAGCTTTCTGGGTCTGCCTTTCAGCTGATTACAATGAACTGCATGTAGTTCATGCCTCTACTGGTTGCTTTGAGTAGAAGCATCTGATACAGGGATTTCAATAACGTCTAAACACAAACACTTACATTTAAGCCTGAAAAAAATCAAGGATAGAAAATACAGAATGAAGAAACATATTTTTTTCTATGCTGCCAAATGTAATTCAATGTAACATAAAAGCAAGAGTCAATAGAAATCATGAAAAATGGAAAGAGTAATATGATGATATATGAATGATAAAAAGGCAAGCATTGAAATATGAATCGCATAGAAGTAAAATATGTTGCCAACATAATTTTATTTTATTTTTTTTAATTTAACAAAATGGCTTCCACCCTCATTATTCAGTAGCTTATAGAATAGCACTTGATCCAGCACTTGCTATTATTTTGATATTTTGCGTTGTTGAATTAATCAAAAATGCCAATGTTTTGGTTAGTACTCTCCTATAAAGAAAATATGCTAAAACAAGCTCTTATCTGCTAAGGTTACAGCTCACTTTAAGTTCATTCATAATTTTAATTAAATTTTAAGTTAATTAATAATTTGATCTGTTTGATAAGCATGGATACCTCCATAGCCCTTAAGTCTGTAGTTGAATCTAAGGTCTGAATACTGATGCACAATTTTGGTTTTAAAATCCTCATTACTCATGCTTAACACAACTCTGAATACGTTCCCGAATTTTTAACGAGTACAAATTTTACGAAAATACAAGCAAATTAATTCAAACAACAATAACTATAATTCTTTGGAATAACATTAACAAGTTAAATAGGAATAAAGACTAAATAAATACTGGTAATAAACTAGTGAGACATAGTGTCAAAAGAAAATCCAAATTTTCATGCAGCATTGTAAATGATTTAATTACGGTTAATTAAGATCAATTAAGCATAATTACAGTTCTTGATGATTTTTTTGAGGCAGGGAGCTCTGCAGCTTTGAAGCATAAAAAACAGAAAAAAGCCTCGCCACTTCTTTATTAAAAGTTCTTCACTAGGAGACCTAAACTGGTTCATATTTTAGTTTAAAATACAGCCTTCAGCATGATGGACTGCATTGTAGGTTTGCACTACATTAATGCACGACTGTGGAGCCATTCATTTCCTGTTGCTTGGTGAAACACACTGCAGGCTGACATGAATGTTCTAATCATTTCTGCTCAGCCCACGGCTTTTCTGCTGGGTCTGAAAACTTCAGTATATAGGCGTGCAGCGAGACTGGGATCCGACGGGAAGTAAGAAAAAAGATGTTAATGTTTGACGTTTTAACTTTCATGCAGGTGGTCAGAAACAAAGATTGTGAGACTTGCGAATTTGTTTTATACTTTTTCTTGGTTTTAGTTTTGTGACATTTATTATAACATGTGCAACCACATTGCATTCTTTTGTTTGAAATAATAAGAATTTTTCGAAAGAAAGAAAATGAACACTGCCTGTACTCAATTTTCTATTGGCTCACACTTCCTGGGTTCACAAGTTCACCTAGATGAAGACACATTGCTTAATTAATTATTACAGGAAGCACAATCCCTACTGCAGCTTCTCAATTCAAATGAACCCTTTGTTTTGCCAGACAGCTTTGATTCTTTTTAGTAGAATCACCTTCTACCTTAAAAGGTGTTTATAACACATTAAATTCATGAATCTGATTGGTCAGAAGGTGTTACATTTTCTAAAACAGCAGCTCTAACAGTAGTTCTAGCAGGACTATATTAATGCGCTCATTCTATTACGTTAACTTCTAACTAATTTCTATCTTAAAAACTTACGCAATGACTTGTATACTGGGCTCTTCACATAACCTACGGCTAATAGTAAACATATTTATTTAAAAAATCATTGTTTATTTAACAAAAAAAAGTATAATCATTTAAACAGGGAAGCGTTCTGTAAGTACTTGAAGTTTATGGAAGGAGTCTCCAGTGTTAGTGAGTTTTCCGCCACAGGAAAGTCTTCAGGACGGAGGACATTGAGTTTTCCGTTTTCTCACTAAGATGACAGTTTTTTGTCTTATTAACTTAACAGAAAAAAAGAAAAGCTAGTGAGAGAATGTTTATAAAGAATTACTTACTTTAGTTTATAGTACGTGATAAGAGGAAGTAACTTGATGCAGAATGTTAAATGTAACTATAAATGGTTAAAAAGCATGACTTGTCATTCATTAATAGATTATACATTGTAATTGCTGAGAAACTGCTGTGGTATAAGAGGAATAAAATACTTGTGCTGTTATAGGAAAATAATTCACCTCAGGGTGGTAACAGTAACTGTTTGCATTAGGCCGCATCACACCACCGGGTCATTGATTAGTTTCCCATAACAGCATTCTCCATTGTGTTTTATTCTTGACTTATCTCCTTACCTTACTTATCCTCACGCATCTGCCCTCTAGTCATCCTACACCACAGCTCACACTGCACTCAACACCGTGGATTAGAGCTGGAGATTAGCGTGGTATGTTACCTGCATGTACAGTCTTCAGACGAATAGGTGGTGTGGAAATGATAAATTGAGTCTGTGTGGATGCTACATGGTGTGTGTAGAAGCATGGCTGATGGATGATCTGGAATCGACCCCTCAGTGGCAGACAGCATGGCACATCTGGAACAGCTGTGTGAGAGAACTGTGTGAGAGAATGGCATTCTGGGATTGACTGAAATCAATTACAGAGTCAAAGCAAGACATAAGGGCTAAAAGTAGTAATGGTTTGGTGAGCCTGTTGCCATACTGGTCCTTTCTGATATCATTCTCACAAAGAGGGCCTTGAGGGTCTAATTCCTGTGCTAGCTAGGTGGGCTAGCATGTACGTAATGTTTAGCTACTGTAGCGGTAGCCTCTTGGTGTGCTGGCAGTCTATTAATGAATTATTACTTACTTTTATAGACTGCTAGTAGCTAACTATCACACTGTGTATGTGTTTATGCTTACCTACTCCAGTCACACAGTCTAGGCGTAACATCAGCCAGCTATTAGCAAGCAATTTGTGCTTAGCTAACATACTCCAAAGTCAGACACTTATTGTAACGCTAGCTGCCTTCCGTACAGCAATCTAGCTAGCTTTAGTTTACTTTATAGTGTATTTTATACTGATAATAATATTTTTCAAGTGAATTTAGCACAAGTCTAAGAGCCATGTAATACCACACCGTAATATTAAAAGCTAACAGAACAGTATCTATTTCTGTGTTTGAATGGGGTCATGGGTTTATGATATTTGCAAGATTTTATATAAAATATAAATATTTTCTGCTCAAGCTCATGACTTGTGACACAATGCTGATGTTTTTCAATATGGAAAAAAACCCATGGAAGTTTGTTTCATAATCAATGCTAAGTGTAATTGCAGCATAATTGATTTTAGTCATACAAAGTATTTTTAAGAATTTATTAACACATACAAGGAAAATGATTTCTATCTAATTTTTCCACTGTTACCACGCCCTTATAAAAGACTCAATGGCTGTGTAAAAGCTTGCTAATTGCTAGCCCCAGTCATTAGCTAGCCTATACTCTTATGCGTCCATATTTCTGAGTTGCCTGGCAACACTGTTTAACCTCTTTAACCGCTCGCTGTCCCACGTCGAAAGCATGAGCTCCATTCAAATGCACCACACGATGCCCGGGCGTCCCGTCTTGCTCTTCACGAAGCGAAAGCAGACCGACAGACGAACAGAGAGTCAATATGAGCCAGAGGGAGAGTGGCTTCATCGTGGTGGTAGGAGGTTGTGGTTGCTGATGTGGTTGATTGACAGCGATGGCAGATAAGGAGCTGTAGCGCGAGGCCGAGCAGAGCTGCACTGAGAGATAAGAAACAGATTAACACAGAGAGATTAAGAAAGAAAAAGAGAGAGGGAGTGAGCATGTATATAGAGCAGAGACGCAGATGTACAGAAGCCCTTACTTAGTATGTAAGAGGTGTAAGAAAAACACTGAGCTACACCTTCGTCTTTGTGGATATAACTTGTTCAACAGTGTGTGTGTGTGTGTGTGTGTGTTTAGTAGAATTTCACACGTTCCTATTTGCATAGTTTTGTTTGAGGAGCTGTCATAGAAGGATTATATGTTCATGGTCTACATCTCCCATCTGCCAGGGTAAACTGCTCCTAATAATGTGTGTGTGCGTGTGTGTGTTTGTGTGTGTGTGTGCGTGTGTACGTGTGAGTGAGACAGAGAGAGAGAGAGAGAGAGAGAGAGAGAGAGAGAGAGAGTGCATAACCCTCTAGGCCATAGATTACAGGATTTAGATCCTTACAGACAGACAGATAGACAGACAGATAGACAAATAGGCAGACAGACAGACAGGCAGGCAGACAGACAGACAGATAGACAGACAGGCAGACAAATAGGCAGACAGACAGACAGACAGACAGACAGACAGATAGATAGATAGACAGACAGATAGATAGATAGATAGATAGACAGACAGGCAGAGAGACAAACAGGCAGCGAGGCAGACAGACAGACAAACAGGCAGACAGGCAGACAGACAGACAGGCACACAGACAGGCAGGCACACAGACAGACAGGCAGGCAGACAGACAGATAGATAGACAAACAGACAGATAGACAGACAGGCAGGCAGGCAGGCAGGCAGGCAAACAGACAGACAGACAGACAGACAAATACATACTAAGTCTTTCTAAATTCATTCATTTATTCATCTTCAGCAGCCAGTTTATCCTGGTCAGGGTCATGGTTTAAAAAAAAAATTGCTTTCATTCATTTACATAATGAGAAAGCATAGAATAGGCAGACATTAGAACTAGAACTAGATACATAACGACATGGTTCTGTACGCTAAGCTTGGCCATGATATGGTTGTCTATAGATGCAGGGCTGTATTCACAGTTTCCAATGCAAGTCCAAAAGTGAAATCTATAGGTATCACTTTATTTGAAGGGTACCTACTGTACATAGTGCCTTAATAACACAGTCATAAGCATTGCATAAATATTGATGGATAAATCATGAAAGGCTTATGTCTAAAGGTGTAAGCTGATATTGGAGTTTTTATGCAACTTCGTCTTTAGATGGAAGAGAGATTGAGATACTGATTGAGATACTGTGGTACTGTAAATATTTATCCATATCTTGCTTGTTTTTACTAATTGCACATTCATGACATGTTGAGAAAGGTATAGAAGGTGCACATAGGTGTTATAAATGTAAATTTGATTAACACATTTGTTTAAGGGCATTAAAATCCTTCATTTTGGCTGGCATACTGTATAGACGTTATAAATAAGAACCTGTATTAGAATGTGGCTCCGTAATCATTTTAATGCAAAGGGATTGCACATTCAATTCCATGCTCTTGACGTATTGGCAAAAATGTGTCCGTCTGCCATCTTAACTTTTGCGAGTTGTACTTACGGTATCAACTTCATATAAGAGCATATAGGATTAAAAGCGAATTATTGAAGTTCTCAATACTGTACTGGCCCCATACTACAGGACCATGAAGATTAAAACCTGAAAGAAACGTTCTGACATAGGCTTCTGACTTATCACATTTTATGTCGAAACATTTCTATCCTGATAGGAGTGGTCTCTTCCAGGATGACCCCGCCCACATCCACACATCCCAAGGGCTCATTGAATGGTTTGAAGATAATGATAATGATGTAAATCATATGCTATGGCCTTCACAAACACCAGAAGGAGATTTTAGACAGAGGTCTCTACCATCATCATCATCATCATCATCATCAAAACACCAACTAAGAGGATATCTTTTGGAAGAATGGAGCTCATCACTCCAGTACAGTTCCAGACACTTGTAGAATCTATGCCAAGGAGCACTGAAGCTGTGACAAGTGCCATGACAGGAGCAGAGGGAGATATTTGCACCACTTTCAGTATGCATAAGTGGAAAGAAATGTGTGTTCTATGGCACACATGCATATATGCAAGCTAATATTTTAACGTCCAGTGATCAGATAAGTCTCGTGTGATACAAGCAAAACACAGGAAACAAAAATCAGGATATAAGAGTTGCACAAACGGATTTTATTTTATTTCTGCACTCCCCACAAATTGCAAAACACACCCAATTTCACACTCGAGGCTCTGGGGAAGTTGATATTAACCTCGTGGTAGTCGTGGAATTAGAGGTGGAAAAATTGCAGCAGAACATCTCATTTGAGAGATTACACTCACTTATTTGGCACAATCCAAAGTGACAAGTAAAGCAGGACATCTGAGCAGTTGAGGCTTTCTTGTTTAAGAACCGAACCGTGGTTCTCGGGCAGCGCTGGGATTTGAGCTCACAACTTTCTGACCACAAGTGCACAACCTGTAACCGCTGAGGGTGAGCTCCCAATGCCAAGAAATGAAACCAGGCCCCTTTGAAACTACTTAAGCACTGTAACTAGAGTGCTTAGGATCCATTACATGGCTGTGTTCCATCGCCTCCAGCTGCTGTTAACATTCACATGCAGAACTGACTCTTCTGGGCCATAAGTGGAACAATCAATGGCTTTCATAAAAAGAACAGAAGTCAGCAGGGTAGAGTTTGGAGAATGGCTAATGTCTTCTCATTTACAAAGCTTACATAAAGATCACTGCATCTTTAACTGAAAACTGCGTATGCACTTACTGTGTACTTACAAAACCTCTCAACTCACTACTAAATGTTCTGGTATTCATGAAAAAATCATAGAAATGTGGCTCAGTAGATGCTGATTTTTCAATAGTACATTATTTTTGCAGTTAGGAATAAAACACTTTGGGGGTGTTGTTATAGGAAAACAGTCACCAACGTAGTGGTGTGATGTGCCCTGATGCAAAGTGAAGTGTTTTCTACGTAATTACAGCAATTTATACTAACAATTTCATATTTATTAAAGAACACACATCATAGTGTTTATCCATTTATAATTACAGTTAATGGTGTGGAATATCTTCTCACTTATTATCACTTATGACACTCATTCCCTGATATTTTCCTCTCTCTTGAAGTTAACAAGATCAAAAAATTCAGTTTGTCATGTTACTGAGAAACCAGAAATCCCAAAGACATTCCTGTGTTTCGGAAAACTTAAAGACCTGACACTGGAGACTCCTTCCAAAAATGATAAATAAACATCTCCTCACTGAAAACTTCACCATATCACTGATTACACTTATTTTTCCATCCGTTTACACAGAACGTCTGCTATACACATCCTTGTGCAAGATGTTAGCATAGAAACGATTACGTATCGGAATGAACACATATTATTATAAACTTTACGGCTGAAAATACTGTCCGTGCTGCTGTTATCGAAAATGAATCAACACTTTCAGACCAATCAGAATCAAGCATTTAGCAGACCTGTGTTATATTTATGCATAACTGTTATAAGCTGTTATAAATGAGAAGTCATTGGATTAAAATTAAAATCGATCTGAGTATCACATTTCAAGATCATTTGCTTATTGAACAAGAAATGGTAACACATGGATGCTTCTTAATTCTGATCATGTGAATGCCTTATTGACGAACACACGATATTGGCTCAATTTGTACAGACTTAATCGTTATACAAACTTTTTTTCTTTTTTACGATTTCCTTTTTCTTTTATTCCAATGTTCTATATTTATCAGTATCTTTATGTCTCAATTGTACTGAATGTCTTGTCTTGCTATATGATTTATATTATTGTTCTGATTTTATCAGTCTTTTTTGCAGAAGACTGAAAGTCACTACACAAATAAACATTCTTATAGATTAATATATAAGACTCATTTCAGTAAAGAATGATGGAATCCTGTTTCAGAAATATAACTTGACAACATTATCTTTCCATAGCCGATAATATAATCAACACTTCTTAGTGGTGGATATTTTATACTCTACCTAGTATGAAACGCATAAGAACCAAGACACACACATACACACACACACACACAGGAAAGATCTACGTCTATAGATTAATAATCCCTGTAGGAAGCAGTCTAATGGATAGAAGCAGAAACTTCTAATCCAATAAAAGCATTACCAGAGACTCAGCATTGCATTAACACCAGTCAATAATCTGCTGCTTCATTAATCAAGTGCTTATGTTTAAATACATGAACACAATTTAAGCATATTGTTAAATCAATACGGTGTGTTACCTGGGGAGGAACAGCAGACAGCTCTTTACTTTATATTTTACTGTCCCTTAGCTCTTTAAAGTCTGAGGGAAGAGGAGAAATTTGATTTAGGCTTGATTTCATTTGAGTTGATTTGATTTTTAGTCTTCCAAATATACAAATTTTCTGCAATTTGTCCTAACCTTATGAGATTTCTTCGTGGAAATGGAAAGCAAAGGTTCAGTAATTGAACATGTCTTTCAAACTAAAGCATATTGAGATTTTAAAATGACTTCTAGACCTGTCCATGGCCAAGAGAGAAGCACAGTCATTTCCGGGATAAATAAACAGGGAATACATTTACAAGGCAGCATTCTTACTACACATTTTTAATCAGTTTTAATCAGTTCCTGTTTTAATATAGCTAATATTTATATGGTTATTCATATGGCTAGAATTTGTTAATTAATTTTCTACAACAGCAGCTCTGATAGTATTTCCGCTCAGAAGGCTATACAGGGACTTGTATGATGGACACTCCACATAAACGGATGTATAAAAAAAAGTGTGTGCAATCATTGATTCGATTTGGTGAACTTTCCTCTGAGGAGATGTTTAGCATTTTTGTAAGGAGTCTCCAGTGTCAGCACTTTGCAACAGTCTGAAAATTTACGTTTTCTGACATGAGAAAGGTTTTAGGACAGAGGGGGAAAAAAAGGCTGGTGAGGAAACGGCTATATCGTTTTATAAAAGGACTATACATTTTAACAATAACAATATATTTTTAACAATATTAAATGTAACTATCAATGGAAAAAATGCATGATGTTTCATTCTTAAATAAATAGTTTCTTTAATAAAGAAATTGTGTCAATCGTTAATAAAATAAATACAGAAATTGTAATTGTTGGCAAACTGCTTTGAAATAAAAGTAATTAAGCACTTGGGGGTGTGCTGTCACAGGAAAACAATCAACTTGGTGGTAAGAATAACTTGGGCCGCATCACATCACGCGGTCGTTGATTATTTTCCTATAACAGCACATGCCTAAGTGTTTTATTCTTTACATAAACCAGTTATTTGATAACAATTATACTGTAGTATTTAAATTACAAATAAAGTGAAAAAATATATAGTGTATTTCTGCATTTAGAGATTAAAGCATCTGTAAATGGTACTGCATGTTCCAGGAACTCCACCAGGCGATTGTGTGTATCATGTGAATAATGTCAGTATCTGGTTTTTGCCTGCGAGGCAGTGGAATACTGATGCAAATGCAGATTCTGAACTTTTCACCCAGCATTTTCCTGGAGATCATCCAGTGAAAGCGAACAGCGGTTCAGATGCGTCTTTTGCTTACATTTTTCTGTTTAGATGCTGTTGCTGTCATTAGAATGACCATTATATGAACATTTGCTTATATGAGCTACTGTTGTCTGAGCAGGGGAATCACTGTTTAACTGCATAACACTGTGAGCAAATATTACTTTTCATCTGTTGGTCTCTTCACTTCAGTGGACATGCATGAGGAAGATAATGAGAGCAAATGAAAAACATTGGATGGGGTTTAATGGGATTTTACAGGAGATGAATATGTGATGGCAGCTTGTTGGTTCTTTTGTGAGTGAATTGAAATGAAATGTCACATCAGATGCGACTTGAGAATTAGTTGGACAAGCATCAATTGGTTTTAGATTGGTTTTATGTTTGGAACCTATAATGTACACAATTTAGTTCACATTAGCTCCAGGCAACAGTAGCTTAAATACAAGACAAAGAAAAAAGAGGCTTTTGAATTGTGAAACCTCTATACACTTTTGGTGGAGGGATACAGCTAAAATGTGGACACAAATAGCAAAAAACGATACTGCTGCATTATTTTCTACCCATAATCTGCTGCTTACCCTGAAGTTTTTTTTTTTCCTTTTTTGCTAGGGTTGGTTAGTAGTTTTTATTCAATATCAACCCACAACTTTACACTTGAGAAGCCAGATTATGGTCTTAAACTGCTCTATGCTATTATAACAACCAGTGTGGAATCAATAGTAAAAGACATTCACAAATGTCTGTCAGTTCTGCTAGGGTTGTATTCAGAGTTCAAAAGTTAATATTTATGCAAGGAAAGTTAAGCGTATTCAGAGTCAGATTGTGCGGCAGCTTAAGCAGATTTTCTGAATGGCCTGGCCAGATGATGCTAACAAGCTGCGTGTAATTCATATCTCTGAGACATGGTTTTTCAATAGCATCTAGCCCACCACTTATAAACACAAGCACTTGCTTTAAGCCTGAAAAAAAAAAAATCAGGGATAGAAAATCCTGACTGAATTAGGTGATTCGTGGTTTTTTTTTTATTGACACATAAAATGCCAGCCTTGAAATAAACTAGTTGGAGTCTAGTATTTTGCTAATATATTGCTTCATGAAGAGTCCTAGTACTAATAATTATCACATTAATCACTGGAACTTTGGTTTAATTTACCAATATGTCTTCTCTTATACATTATTCAGCAGCTTATAGAATAGCACTTGATCCAGCACATACTATTTTTGCATTTTATTTTGTATTTAGCATCGCACGGTTTTGCAAATATTTCACATGATGGATCATGGATGCATGGATGGATGTGGATATTGCTTGAAAGTGATGGGGAACTGGGACAAGATGATGTAGATTCTGGAAGGTGAGGCTTTGTGTTTTTGGCCATGGAGTCAGGAAGTAAACGAATAGTTCTAATGTTATTATAGTTCAATTTATAACCACTAGATAACTACAAATTTTCCCTATCATCACTATGCTAGACTTTTTTTTTGGCAAATTGCAATGTTGTTTTTTATTTTATTGTGAGCCTTCGTTGTTTATAAGCAGCAAAACTGTTAATAAAAGGCAATGAGCGAAAAAAAAAAAAGTCACCTGCTATTAAAAATGTGTATTTTTAAAAATATATTTGGGGAGGGGATGATGTTATGGAAGATATAAGGTTTGTAAGTTTTATGTTGCCATTAGCCACCCTTCCAGCCTTATAGGAGACATCTGAGTCGGCTTTGTGGTGTGTGTGTGTGTGTGTGTGTGTGTGCGTGTGTTTCAACTCAAAGCTCCTAACGAGGATGTATGGCTTCCTCCGTCACCATCTGAGGCCATTTTTCTTGCGTCTTTCGCCCTCTCACACCCTCCTCCCACCATCCCTCGTTCAGACAGGCGTGCGTGTCTGGCCGGGATGCGAGATGTGCCATTACGTGACTATTACCGCATTCTCACCGGCTGACAAATTACAGAGCTAAAGCCGTTATCAGGGGTGTAAGGCGCTTCTGTGGCTCCCTAGACTTCTCCATCCCATTTCCTCCTACCCACGCCAGCCAGCCTTACCTACCCAAGCATGGCTAATACCTTATTATCATCTCATTTCTATGTGTAACTGATTAATTAGCAGATACTTTTAAGGCTTTTAGGCATCACCTTTTAATCCCCAGAGATTATGCTGGTGTGGGGTTGAGCAATGAAGGCTTGATGAAGCTTACCTCTAGCAATATGAGCAGTAATGCTGTTTATGATTTGGAAAAATAAGCATGCAGATTTGACACGCAGGCATAATTCTGCATGTCCTCAGGATATGTAGGCAC
This sequence comes from Pangasianodon gigas, assembly GCA_022758105.1. Taxonomy (NCBI): domain Eukaryota; kingdom Metazoa; phylum Chordata; class Actinopteri; order Siluriformes; family Pangasiidae; genus Pangasianodon; species Pangasianodon gigas. Next base: position 27,101,705 of record CM040459.1, read on the forward strand.
TGGTGCAAAACAGAGCCACTGGGGGGAAATAAGTAGTGCAACAATAACGGTTCATACCTCGGAACCGGACAGAAATGGCTTCTCTGGCCTTTTCTGCATTTCGTAGTTTTTGTTCTTGTTCCTTAGGCAGGAAATGAATTGGTGAAAATCTCACATATAGTACAACTGTAAACAACAATCCTACATGTAGTAAGCACCTTCCACAATTTCAGTTATAATTTATTTTTTTATTTCTTATTTTTCTATGTTTTTAGGAGTGGTAAAAAGTCACAAATAGTAAAGATTTTCTGAATATATTCTAGTAAACTGTTTCAATACTTATTGGTCGCAAAATTCTAAAAAATTAACCCTTTAGTCAATGAAAATAAAATGAAAAGTGTTTGGGCCCCTAATTAAACTGGTAATTTTGGTTATTTTGTTCCACTTGCTTGACATTTAGCTTAGATGAGATTTAATAAACTTCGTTTGCTCCTTTCAACTATTTTTTTCTTTCCCTATAAATATTCCTATTGTATATTTATTTATTTATTTATTTATTTATTTATTCATTCATTCATTCACTAATTTTATTTACTTGGACTTTATAGCTTTACAAGCCTCATATTCCTTGCTTAAAAACAACAAATTCACATTAAACTGTCTTCTAAAAGCTAATCAGACTTGTTGCTTACTAATGCCAACAAGATTGAAAAAATGCATAATGAATAAAAAAGCTTGTATAATTATATAACAGTTGGATTTCGATTCTGTTTTTTTTGGGGATTTTTTTTTTTTTTCTGAAGAATTTCAAGTCAACTCATTGCATTGCAATTGATGTTGTATGATAAGTTTGAACCGGATGTAAAATACCACTTTGTCCCTTGAAACAAGGGGACATTTTGTCCATTTTGGTGGTTCATTTTTGTCCTTCAGCTTTGCATAAGTACAAACATCTGCTTGTGCTGCAAAGAAATCCCCCATTTTCTCTCTCTCGCCTGCACTAATCTATTGATCCTCCATCCACACAGTAAAGCTTGCACCAAAAAGCACTTAAGTTCCTCTTAAACGAGCATCGAAAAGCCTTAATTCCCTTTTCATCCACCTAACTCACACTGCAGCACATGTGGCCTGAATGCTGCCCTTGAGCTGAGAGAGAGCAACAGTGTGAGAGAGAGAGAGAAAGAGGACTATAATGCCCTCAAGGTCTCATTGCAATTAAAAGGCACCAGAAGTATTAAAAAGGCATTAGAGGAGATGGCAGGGTTTCTGAGCTGAGCAGGAAGCACATCTTAAACCCTGGCTAACCCTCTCTCACACACTTACACACACTTACACACACACACACACACACACACACACTTGTTCACTCAGCACTCACTCTCCAATTATCAGATCACTCGTCAGTGCAAAGTGAGTGCACTAACTTTTACCCTGTTTACATCCTCTGCTCCCTCTCACTCACCACAGCCTTATTATCACCTAGCAGTGTGAAAATATTCACTTAATTATAACATAATTGTGTTATTTATTACTTCACGTTTACATTAAGCGTTTAGTTAATATGAATTCTTTTTGGACATGCAAAAACGCAATGCTTTTATTCCTACATTCAGTTTTAAATTTGAATTAAAATGTATTTGTATAGTGCTTTTAACAACAGACATTGTTTGATTATTTGAATGCTTGCCATCTTTTCATTTATGTTACTGCTCCTTCAGTCCACATTTTCTATCCCGTAATTTATTACAGTCTTAAAGGCAAGTGCTTCTGTTTATAGGCAGTGGTCTAGACGCTTTTTAAAAACCCTGTCTCACTGTCTCGGACGCTTCTGCTCAATAAAAATCTGGCAAATTCGGACGGGATTTTAATAATCTGAATGAAAATCAGAAAATCAACTTAAGTGTGTGCATAACCCGATTCTGAATATGAGGAACTTTCCCCATGTAACATTTCACATAACTATAACTCATAAAAATGACTTCTTCACTGGTTCTTTAAACGTTCATTGGATAATTTGTGTTTTTTTCTTCTTTAAAGGGTTTTAGTAGGAATCCTTTCTGATAAGGAAACACTCTTTTGCAGGGGTCTAAACCTTTCCCTCAGAGGCACAAGTATAAGGGTGCTTAACGGTTTGAAATTTTCCAAGGGTGTAAGTTCGCTGTTGTTGATCATAACCTGTTTGTCATTTCACATCTTTATCACTCCTCCGTTTTTTTTTCATTCGTGTGTGTCGGTGATGCCGTCGGGTACAGGCCCGTGCTTTGGCTTTGTTTAGAAATCTAAATAAACTGCACGGTCCCAGCTGACGGCCTGTGGCTAGTGTCATTCCAATATCAGCACTCAATGTCAATCTGCTGGCAGCCGTGGAAAGGGGGAGTAGCCTGGGGGGCAGAGAAAGAGAGAGGGAGAGACAGAAAATGAAAGAAAGTGGGCAAGAAAAAAAAACATATTTCAAGAGAGAGATGAGACAGAGATGGAGAAATGGAGAAGTGATGGACAGACACAGGAAGAAGGTGAGAGAAAGGGAGACGTGGCAAAGTGAGAAACAGAAAGAGAGGTATAGAAAGAAAGACAGTGATGGAGAGAGGGATAGAGATAGGGAATGACTGAGAAATGGGAACATAGAAAGAGAGAAAGAGGGAGGCACAGATAGAGACAAGGGAAATAAAAAGCTGGAATAGGTGATAGACATGACATAGAGGGAGAGTGAAAGGGGGAAGTAGTGAGCAAAGGAGAGACGGAGAAAGCAGGAAAGAAACAGGGATGCAGAGTGAGGGGGGGAGATCGAGAAAGAAAGAAAGAAAGAAAGAAAGAGATTGAGACATGTCTGAAAGAGAATGAAAGAGAGCATGAGAGAGTGAGAGGGATGGAAATAGGGAGAGAGTAAGAAACAGGGAGAGAGAGAGAGATAGAGAGAGAGAGGGTAATTGACAGCTGTAATTCTGTCTTCTTCAGCCACTCTGCTGCTTTTATACAACGTCTGGGAAGAAGATATTTCATTTTTCATTTTCGAGGGATAGAGAACGGGGGATAGAGAATGTGGGATAAAGAATGAGGATAGAGAACAAGGGACAGAGAATGAGCGATAGAGAATGAGGGATAGAGAATGAGGAAAGAAAGTGTAGCTGTAGCTGCTGGATGCTGAAAGAAATACCTGAGAGAGGTGATGAGTAGGATTGTATGTGTGTGTGTGTGTGTGTGTGTGTGTGTGTGTGTGCATACACATTCCTTTCTTCTCCACCTTCTCCCACCCTTCATCTCTCTCCTCCGTAGGCCTCCTCTCTTCCTGTCCCTCCATGACAGTAATGTGACACACTTGAAGCTTCTGCACTGAGTGATTGTCAGTTTGGCAGTGGTGGGCGTCGGCCCGAGGTGTGATCCCTGAGCTGTGATTGGCTGGCAGATTGATAGGCAGACAGACAGGCCTTTGAGAGCCGTCACCGTGTCCCCTGGAGGCTTACAGGACGCTCTTGGAGACAGAAGTGGACGGCGTAGCTGAGGGGAAGGTGGCAGGTCTGTGATTACGGCGACGGGGCTCGAACACAGACACAGCCGAGGGCAAACGCAGGACTGAGAGATTGTGTGTGTGTGTGTGTGTGTGTGTGTGTGGCTCACATTAATGCTGCAGACCTCACACTGAGCTGTGTGACAGCACTGACATCTCTCCAGTTTGCATTTGCCTCTGCTGTCAAAATATGATTTGGGTTAAAACTGTATAAAGGTTTGTCCTCGAGATTTGGCGGATGACTTTGCTTGTCGATCATTCCTGTAACGGCAGATTTCTCCGGAATATCCAGCGTATTAGACCAGGAAAACCTCTCATTTTCTCACTACTTTGTCTTCTCTACTTAAAAAACAAACAAACAAACAAACAAAAAAAAACCAAAACTATTACATTTGAAGTTATAGGACGTCAATCGTAAGCTTCTCTAACGTTTCTCCGCCCAGATCTTGCATCTTCTATAGATGTAATCAAATACAAATATACTTATAATGAACAGAGAAAATGTTCTAAATAAATTCAAATACAGATATGAATAGGAGGAGCACTATTTTTTCCCCCGCAAATCTTGCTAGAAAGGTTCACTGGTTGAGATTAGAGGTGTGCATCAATGTCATACAATAAGTGGTTTTTACTTTCATGTGGTAAGATATGAAGCTGTAATAAAGACCACGTTCATTTACATGAATGCATAGCAGTGCTTCGTACCTTCCTGGTCAGGGTAAATTAGGTTACTAGTTTGTTTATATTTTGGGAAATAGATCTGTCTAAATTTGTTAGAATATGTTGTGGGTAAACAAATATAATAATTGATTAAGAACAGCCTTGTACACATCTCTCGAATGATGTAGCTGAGGTTGAGGAACTGTCAGAGCCAGAATTCACACACCACATTGACCACATTTCTACCTCTGGGGTTTGTCCACTGTTTTCCAGTCTTTCCAGGGGCATAGTGGTAGGGTTCATATTTAATAAGAATGAAAAAAAAAAATCCCTTAGAGTTCATTAGAGTTATGGTTATGTTGACCATCTATCATAGTCAAATGAATGAGCTGTTACTATAGAAACAACAATATATTTGAAGGAGTGCATTAATATAAACCTTCTGTCCAATTAGATTTGTGAATATAACAGTGATGTGGTACAAGCATTAATATTACATGCTATTGTTCCACAGTTGTCAACTTTATTAGAAATAAAGTTCTAATGAGACATGAGAGTCTGGAATATTTTCCTGTTAGCATTAACTATGAAATAAAGTTAATTCCTGTGGCATATGCTTATGGATATTACATATTTACCACATTTTTCCACAATATCTTAATATTCTAGATTCTTTTATTATATTGTACATTATATATAGTAGACACTGTCATTATAATAATAATAATAATTATTATTATTATTATTAAAGTTGAGTATTTATTGTAAGCCAGCAATGACAGAAAGCCAAGACGGACGAATGCCGTGTTTTCCCTCATGCATGGAAACATATGTAAAGAGAAAGCAAGCATATGTAGAGTGAATGTGGAGGCTCTCTACCTGTCGAATATTTGGTTTCTCAGGGAGCTTGTGTGTGTGTGTGTGTATATATATATACACACCAGCTCACACCTGTTCTCTCCGCTCTAAACGTGGCTGATGCATCTCCTCCTCCTGTGTGTCCTAATCATCATTGACGCGTACGCACACACTCTCACGCAGACGGGTTAAATACTTTACACAGCAGTGTTAGAGCTGCGTGTTAACATCTCCCTCTGTGTCTCTTTATCGCATCGGATGCTGACAGACCCGGCTTTACCTGCAAACAAGTCAGCAGTTTCGACGAGAGATTTAATTGTTTGGACCCGTGTGTGTTTTTGGACAACACACCCTGAAATATGTTTCCTTCCAGAGAAATCTCGACCTTGTATAATTATTTATTGTGATCACCTCATTCTTCTCTCCTCATTTCTGGTCTCAGACCTTGTTCGCTTAATGAGGATGCTGTCTTAACGAGACTCACTTCTTAACGAGGACTCGGCCTCCCTTGGTCAGATGAGACCCACTTCCTCATGCTCACACACACCGATGTACTGTACAAGCGCTCGATACACACAACACGACAGCTTATCACACTGTCTTTATCCGTCCTATTGAGACCTACTTATCTGTCGCTTTTTCTTTCGCTTTCTCGCTCTCTCTCCTGCCATATGTTCTCTTAAAAAGTATCTAAGAGGAGCGCAGAGACAGCTCGGCCCACTCCAAGAGCCTGTAAACTTTAGATTGGGAGTCAGACTCGTCCTTCAGAGAGCAATGCAGCCCAACATTAGCAGGTTGACGGTTCTCCAAGATGATGGCAGATGGAGATGGTGCACTTTTATTGCTCCTTTGTTTGAAGGCCTCTCTGATGCAACATACACACACACACACACACACACACACACACAGAGCGACAGAAGAGGCATAACCCTTTTCTTTTATCCTTACTGTCCCTTAGCAATATCATCCACAATATAACGCATAATATTCTACTTTATCTGCATTTAAAGACATGATTAATAATTCTAAAACACATGCATAAAAGTTGAATCTGATTGGTCAGAAGATGTTGATTAGTTTTTCCATAAAAGCAGCTCGGACAATAATTTCAGCTTTAATTCTAATCACAGGTTTATATGAATGCACTTGTAACAATATGATATAGTTTCTGTTTTAATGAAGAACACAGGGACTGGTCTAATGGATGCTCCATATAAACAGATTACAAAAACATGTGGAATTATTGATATTATGATGTTTTCTGTGAGGAGAAGTTTATTTAAGTCTCCAGTGTCAGCGCTTCGTAGCAATCAGAGGTAAAGCTGTAACGTGAAAGTCTTCAGGACGGAGGGCTTGGTGATTTTGTGCTTTCTCCCTAACATGAAAAGTTGTATTTTTTGTTTTATTAACTTCAAAAGAGCGACAGAAAAATAGAGTCTGGAGAAGGAACGACTCTATGTAGTGATTTGCATAAGTGATTTGTCTCATGGACGTTCCGCAACATTGAACGTAACATTTTGTTTTTTTAATAAACAAAAATTGTTAGCATTGGCAAATTGCTGTGGTATAAGAGAAATAAAACACTCTGGGGTATGCTGTCATAGGAAAAATATCTACATTATTTTCTTAACTTGTCTTAGTTTACTTTATATAACAGCATACCCAGTATGTTTTATTCCTTACATAATTGCTACACAGTAATTTTCCATTTTCTTCTCATTTGCAAAAGAGAGAGAGAAAGATTCTGTCACAATCCATTAGCAAAAAATATCATATCAGGACAAACATTATGACAAAGCATTATAAATACCTGTAAAAAAAAAAAAAAAGGGTTCATTGATTTAACCCTTTCATGCATAGTAGGAAAATATGTACATTAAAAGAAGTACATCACCATTACTGTCATTTAATATAAATCATTAACCTGATTTCTGTTGCTTTCTACACTATTTGCTACTTTGCTAAAATGTCTTATTAATAAAGTTAAAAAAAAAAAAAAGTTAAAATAGTGCCAGACTCAAATGAATGCCTTGCATTTTTTAAAACTATTTTTTAATATTTTTTAATTTTTTTTTTTTACCTTTGTGTCATGCAACAGTCCTAAACTGCATACATTGTGTCAAGAATATTGCAAGATTTATTCATTTATTGCAAGATAAATAAATAAATAAATAAATAAATAAATATTATTACTAACATATTAATGTATTAACAAAAGTAATATTTATTAACATTTATTCAGCCAGCAATATTTTACAAAAGTGTAAAAGTACTTATGAAATTTACGAAGTCTTGCCGCTTCTTCTCTCCGTACAATTGTAAGTCTTATTACGGCATACGGCTCTTTGCATATTTGATCTCAGTTACTTCCTGGTTCTCCATCCATTGTTTATTTGCTTTGTTTTTAAACTTCTGGTGCTGAGACTTGAACTCATGAGCTCCTGATTCCTGGTGTAGCTCAAATTCAGTGAGCCAGATTCCAGCCATGATGGCATGACTGGTTGAAAATTCTTGCTCATATTCTAAAAAGTGATTTTTTTTATGATATGCCTGTATCAGGGTTTAAAAAAAGAGCTCAGTATGTCAGAATTGGACATCTCATTGCTCCTCATTAGGACTCTAAATCTGGTCTGCTGGGCTCCATTCACATTTAATACCCAGTCATCGAAGGAGCCAGTATCACTGGATTTTGAACTGTATCAAGTGTGTGTGTGTCATTGATCAGAGGACAGGAAGTAGGAGTGAATCAGCTACATTGTGATAGATGATTACCTGCAGATTCATATCAGGATTTAATTCATGCTTATCGAGGCTGAGAATCATACTGAGGGAAATGAGAGAGTGCCAGAAGAAAGGGAGTAGGGCAGAAGAGCTGGGAACGAGTGCAGGTTATATACACAAGAGATTAAAGGTGTGAGTTGATAAACTATTCAGTTAAAGTACTACTGAACACCATTAAATAAATCTAGGAGTGTAACTGAATAAGAATCTATTGTTTGGATTGAGCAGATATAAATACAGATATGAATAGGAGGTGGGTTTTTTTTTTTTAGAAAGCCTGCCAGAAAGGTTTGCAGGGCAACACTAAACAGATACAGATACAAAAACAGATACAGATATACATCGTCAGTGCCTTACACCAGGGGTTTCCAAACAACCCTAAATGGACATTATGAATTTTCTGCGACCTCAGACCTTGACATTTTTTTCAATTCCAGATTTATAATATAGGACTACCGTAACATTTGAACATTTTATTATGTCAGTAACATATATATGTGTAACGTAAGGGAAGTGTAGTGTTGTTATATAATAAAGCACTTTAAAGCTTGAAATGAATAATGTTTAGAAATAGGTTTATTAATCATATATTTGTTTTATTGTAATCTCATAATAGGAACTACTAGATAAATGTGACTATATTCAAGATATTTTCACTTGCTAGGATGTCACTGTCTTGCAGTGAAATCTGATGTTAGTACTGTGTTAAGAAATTTGATCCATGCACTAATTTATATAATCAGAATCAGCCATCCAAGAGCAGTTGAACATTTCAAAAATTCAACTTCAGTGTCCAGGGATTCTAGAAATAATTAAAAAGAATTAAAAGCTTTAACAACTTTCAGGCAGTAACTATAAAAGCAACATACCGTTCATGAAGAACGTGTTGCTGTTGCTTCTCCGTCTGTTTGTTTGGTTTGCTTTTAGAGGCCGAGTCGCTGCCTGTGATGTGGATTTCATTTTGATATAATCAAATCCTCTTTATTTCAATATAATCGAATCCTCTCTGTGTGGGCCACAATTCGGTTAGTCCAGATCCCCCCCCCCCACCTCTCTCTCTCTCTCTCTCTCTCTCTCTCTCTCTCACAGATTTGGTTACAGCAGTTGCAGCAGAGCCGGGGCCGATCTCCATGGAAACTGCTACTAATTACTGTGTTTATTGGAAATTAAAGATATAACATCTAATGAAACAGAGAAAGCATTACCGTGATCTGCTGTCATTAATTTCCCTACCTGCCTAGTCTCCCCTCGGAGAGAGAGAGAGAGAGAGAGAGAGAGAGAGAGGGCCTGGCATTAGCATAAATATGAATTTTCGTCAAGCAGGAAAGCAATTGAATGTAGAGAGGAGCGGAAATAATGAAAAAAAGGTGTGTTTTCATTTTCTCCTTTATATTTTCAGCATCAGGGCAAATAAAGAGGGGGTGGTAGGTGAGACAACAAGAGAGGGAGACAGTGTGTGTGTGTGGGTGTGTGTGTGTGTTGGGGGTTGCTGAGAGCTTCTCTTCACTTGACTGTGCTGAAAAGTCGAGTGTGTGTTACGGGGGTGGAGACAGGCGGATCTTGACAGTGTGCAGCGTGTGTGTGAGTTTTGTGTACACATCTGAATGGCCGGAGACAGGTGGATGTTGAGAGGGTGCAGGGGTCTTTGTTAGGTGGAGGGACTGTCATGTTGCTGTCAGACAGCACCCACCCACACACACATGCACACACACACACTCACACAAACTTTGCCTCCTTACCTGGTTGTGCACTCTGTACTGCTTACCGATACCATATCCTTTTACCATTTCCACCTAGCAACACACACGCACACACACACACACACACACACACACAGACCTATTTCACCAACATATCCACTCTGGCATGATGACCCACAAGACATAAAAAGTTATTCTACTTGCGTTTTCACAAGTTTCACGAGCATTGGCCTTCCTATTAAACACTTTCTTCCGGTCAGATGTGTTTTTTAAGAAGAAGGGCTTCACTATTAATACATTTTTAATCATAACCATAATCTCTTTTTCTCCCTCATACTAGTGATTTTAGGTAAAGAAAGCTAAACATTAGATATTAGGTGTTTGCAAGGCAGAGGGTGCTGTTACAGAAAATTAATCAACACCTTCTGAGCAATCCGGTTTGAGAATTCAACAGTGCTGTTGTATAATTAGAAATATTATTTATAAAAAGACTCCCACCTGTACCACACACACACACACACACACACACACACACAGAGCAGAGCAAAGGGTTTTGTGTGTCTATTTCCATAAATACCACTTTTAATGCTAATACATGCTAATACATTTTCCCATAGAATTAGTCAGTTCTGACAAAGTACATTTACATTTTCATCGATCCATTTGGCAGAAGCTTTTACTGAAAGCGACTCACAAATGGGTCAGGATCCAAACCACACACAGAGCTGTGAACGCTTTCAGACCTACATTATGGCCTTTCTGCTTTTGCATATCTTTTTGAATTTTGCAAGTAATATTAGGTATCGTATATCTACATATTTAACACAACCTCAGCTAATCAGTTATGTCACTTGGTCTACACTTATGTATAGTATAACAGGGGATGTTAGTCCATAAATTCTTTGTGCTGTGTGTGTCCTACCAGGACCAAACAATTAAAAATGTCTACAAATTTGTCTACAAATTTAGATTGTATGAATCCACCTGAAACATTTTTATGACTCCTATTAAGGTGTTATGACTAAAATGTTATAAGTCTGGCTGCGATCTTATAACTCTGGTTACAATGTTATGACTCAGGCTGTGATATTATAACTCTGGCTACTATGTTATGACTAGAATGTTATCATTCCAGCTACAATGTTATGAATCTGGCTGCATTGTTATGACTCTAGCTACAAAGTTATAACTCTTGCTGCATTGTTATGACTCTGGCTGTGATGTTGTTACTCCAGCTGCCATGTTATGACTCTGGCTACGAAGTTATAACTCTTGCTGCATAGTTATGACTCTGGCTGTGATGTTGTTACTCCGGCTGTGATGTTAAGACTCTGGCTACCATGCTATGGATATGGCTGCATTGTTATGACTCCAACTACAATGTTATGACTCCAGCTTTGATGTTATGACTCTGGCTGTGTTGTTATGACTCTGGCGTATGACTCTGGCCACAATATTACACCTCTGGCTGCGATGTTATGACTGGCTGCAAAGTTATATGTTGACTCCAATTGTTATGTTATTATTATATGTTATAGTTGCAATGTCTCCAACTCTGGTGTTATGACTCTGGCCACAATATTACACCTCTGGCTTCGATGTTATGACTGGCTGTGAAGTTATAACTCTAGCTGCAATGTTATGACACTGGCTGTGATGTTATTTCTCTGGCTATGATGTTATTTCTCTGTCTACAATAGTATGACTCTGGCTGTGATGTTATGACTCCGGATGTGATGTTATGACTCCGGCTCACAATTCTGTGCCTCCTAGCAGTGCCATAGAAACAAAACTTTCAGGCACAGCTGAACATGGTTTTGATGAGTCATTGTTAGTGTTAATGCTGATCTGGGTGTTGGACACCTGTAGGACCTTTTAGGGTTGAAGACAAATGGCAACACATCCCATTACTATAGTCCCCTGCTTTCCCCTTGCACTCACTATCTGCCTTCCTCACAAATGTGTTTATCCTACTTTTCTCCTGGGGTAGCTGAGTGTTCGTTCGGCTCTGTTCCATTTGCACTAATGCTCCCTGTAGCGTCAGGCTAATATGACCGCTTGTGCCACAGAGCCATGCAAAGCATTGCCATTTTACCTTCTCCCAGCTGAATATTGCTCTGCACAATCCTGTGACCCCACTCAATGTTCCTTTCTACATTCCTTTCTAGTTTTTAAAGGACTGGTTTAGCTACACCTTGCTTGATACAGTGTCAATATAAGTTTCTTGAGCAATATCAGCCAAGTTTTTTCTAGAATAGCAGCTCTGACAGTATTTCCAGCTGCAGGACATAAAACAGGTTTATATGAATGCACTACTTTTAAAAACATTATTGTTTCTATAGTATTCACAGGTATGATGGAAGACAAATAATAAACTGATTAAATAATGTGTTGTTATATAATCATTGATATGGTGATGTTTGTTTAGCATTTATGGAAGGAGTCTCCAGTGTCAGTGCTTTGTACAACTGAGAATTAAGTTTTGTGCCATGGGAAAGTCTTCAGGAGAGAACCTCAAGAGAGAGAAAAAAGAGAGGCCAGTGAGGGAATGACTGTTTATAGCTGTTATAATGCGAGTAATAATAGGAACTAACTTGTTTTGTTGACGTTCCACAACATTAAATGTAACTATAAATTGATAAATAGTGTGAGGTGTCATTCTTTAATACATACAAGAAACTGGTTAGTTTTGCCAAACTGCTGTAAGGAATAAAACACTTCAGGACATGCTGTTGTAGGAAAATAATCAACTCTGTTGTGGTAACAGTAACTCAGCTTCATCACACCACCCGTCGTTGATTATTTTCCTATAATAGCATGTCCCGAAGTGATTTATTCCTTACATATTTAAGCATTTGTGATCAAACTTCATGTAATATACTGTAAAATATGGATATAATTGTTTTAAAATAAATCAATCTCTCTAGTTAGGTTATACAGCATAAATTTGCCTTATAACTGATACTAGCAGTCTCTTGAGCTTTAACTGATTAACCCTGTAAGTGCACTTTTTTAATAATTAAAGTGCTAATATTGAGTCATGTTATGAACCAAAAGCTTAAAACATAAGTTCAAACCAATCCTTTGTTAGAAAAATGTTTACTGTTTTTTTTTAGTGTACATTTTTTGGCTTCTTCTGCCACTTACACTGATTAAACTGTAACTTGGCAGTGTGCATTAACATTTGTTTATGTTTATCCAGACATACAAGTTTTCACCAGCTGACGAAAATACTTGTAGGAAAAACAGAAAAAGTGACAAGCGAACACAAGAGTGAGAAATTGCTAGTACCCACATACTAGTCACAAAGCAGTCAGTCAAAGTATGAGTGATGCAGTGTTACAGAAGAAGTGCCAGGTAATACATATAACCGCGAGCAACGAGGGTCATCAATCACCTCAACAGGTACCGGCACAGCAAAAGAGAAAAGAGTCAGTCGTGTACGTGCACACACACACACACACACACACACACACACACACACACACACACTCAGACATACAGTCCTGAGAGTGTTTCTGCAGCAGTGTTCAAGTGGGCTGGATAGAATCGGGTCTTCAGGTGTTTCTTGCAATCTGCAGAACAGAATGGGTTCATTTCATCCTCCCAGATCCATACATGAAAACCCTATAGTTTTATACACAGCACTACTCATATCATACTCATTTTATAGAACATTTTGGATCACCTGCAACGCATTAGATATATAAGGAATAAAACACTTCCAGGTGTACTGTTAGAGGAAAATAATCAACGACAGGGTGGTGTGATGTGACCTGGAGCGAAGTGCAAAACTCTAAAGTTGATTAATTTCTAATAATAGCATGTCCCGAAGTGTTTTATCCCTCTTATACCACGGGCCAGTGATTAGTTTTTTTTAAATAAAGAAGAAATGGCATGCACTTTTTATCCATTTACAGTTATGTATAATATTTCCAAGCATCCATGAAACTTACGTTTCATGGATCACTTACGTTATAACAGCTATAAACAATTTCCTCATCAGCCTCTATTGTTTCTCTCTATTGAAGTTAATCATACAAAAAAAAAATGCAGCTTGTGATAGAAGGCTTTCTTTCTTTTTTCCTTTTCTCAATTTCTACAGAAGCTTTCTTTCTCTAGAGATCATGAAGCTGTGTTCAGAGTGGACAAAGAGGCTCAGGGGAGAGAGACTATGTGTGTCTCTGTGTGTGTGTGTGTGTGTGTGAGAGAGAGAGACAGAGAGAGAGAGAGAGAGTGTGTGTGTGTGTGTGTGTGTGGGTTTATATAGTGAAGAACTCCCTTTAGCCCTCATGAGAATCCCACTTCACTTCTCATCCTCCTCAGGCGTGTCTCTCGTTCTGTCCTTTCCGAACTCTCGCTGTGCAGATTAATGTAAAATAGAGCAGATCAGAGGATGTGAGAGATGCACATACACTGCCGTGATTCATCCTAAAGCAGCATTTTGCCTCAGCGACCATGGCAGAGTCACATCAGTTCAGCTTTATTCAGTTAGACTCTACTCCAGTTGGAAGTGAAGTAATAAAGGGAGCGATTTTTCTTCCATCTCAGCTGGAGATAAATGTAGTCATATGATAATCTGACAGTTTACCTGCAAAAACCTTGAGATAACTTTAGCTACATTTAGATGCTTGCACAACAAAGTCACACTGAAAGCAGGCTGTCTCTTCATGTGATTTAGATAAGGTCTACATCTACGTATTTAGCTAAAGGTGAAAGAAAATGTAGACTGATACATTTTATTATGCAGATCATGTTTTATTATTTCATGTCATTTGTAATAGGATGTGGCATAAAAGCAAAAGCAGAGGTAAAGGCAAGAAGACAGATAGATAGATAGATAGATAGATAGACAGACATACTTTATTTATCCCTAAGGGAAACTGAAGTGTTTCCATAGCAGCCTGACTAACATACATACACAGCAAGACATTGCACTAGACATTGAGTAATAAATAATTTAAAAAACAACAACAACAACAACAATAAAAAAGTTAAAAAAGAGAAAGAAAGGCAAGTTAAAAACATATACGACACTAAGGGGATGTTTTTGTCTGTGGTAATAAAGTGGCTTCAGTTATTTTAAAGGCTATCTAATATTAAAGTATGAAAATAAGAAGAGAAGTCCATCACTGAAATATGACGTGATTAAAAATGGTGTAAGACTGTATAAAAATGAGATGTAGAAATCAGGCAGATACAAATAAACCCCGAATACTAAAAGAGTACTAAAGTTGATTGTCATGAATTGTTACGAGGGTGAGTCAGGTGAAAAACTTTAAAAGTGCAACATAAATTAGAATTGCATCACATTTCTTTCCAGACGAATCCTGACACTCGTTAAACAATGCAAAATAAAAAAAAAAATACAATTCTCATTTGACACACACTAGGAACTCTTAGGAAACTCTGCGTCCACCCTCCTCAAACCCCCCACCCCCCCCCCCCCCCCCCCCCCCCCCCCCCCCCCCCCCCCCCCCCCCCCCCCATTGCAATGAGGCATATCATTTGCATATCACAACAATCCGTGGGTTTGACTCTGAGTCATGATTTTGGTTTAGTGTCATAACACTCCAGACACACTTTCACATAACAGTTTGAAATATTATTATTGAATGGATTATTTTAAAACTAAAACACTCTAAAAAAAAGATCACATGTACATGAAAATGCTCACTGAGTAGGTTAATGGATGAAATGTCACTTAATGCCAAAACTATTTGCCTAAACTATAAGATGTTATGAGAGAGATTAACAAATTGCCGGTGGAATTAGCTGAAAATCAAAATAGTACGTTTGTACTGAAGTTATATCAATTTAGAAATAAAAAAAAATGACCAGGCAATTTGGCAGTCTGATGTGCACAGATGCTGTATTAACTCAGTGTTAAATATATATACATATAAAATTCCATTTTGAGCCACAGCTTTTAAATAAGCAGAACTTTGAACTTTTAACATGGGACAATCATTAATTTTTAGTTTTGCTCTGACTCCTTGCTATTTGTGCTGCTAATCTCAGTGCTGTTTATTTCCCATTTCCCTGCTCATGCTGTCCTTCATACACCTCAATGCCTAGCTGGAGTGTGATTAATAGGGCTTAGAAGAGCGTCTCTCCCACTGTGGCCTCCATCTAGAGTGTCTGTGTGCGTGTGTGTGCGTGAGTGTGTGTGCGCGCATGCCCGCACGTGTGTGTGTGTGTGTGTGTGTGTGTGTAAATGCATGTGGCCTTTAGACAGTCAGAGATGGCAGCCATGATGGAAATGAACACATCTATCAGCCTCTCCAATATTAAAGTCCTTTTGATTTCATCGTTCCTGCTCGGGCAGTGATATGAGTCGGAAAAAAAAAGACAAGAAAACAAAACCTGATCAGGAATAATATGCACAAAATGTAATTACAAAAAAGCAATAATTCAATTTACAAACATCAGTGATGAGATTTGATTTTTAAATTAGACGTCTAATGAAGTCTTATGATATTTGTGTGTGTGTGTGTGTGAGTGTGTGTGTGTGTGTGTGTGAAGCAGATGTTCAGTAAAGCTTGACAAAAGAGAAAAGACACAAACTAGTTATTATATGAAGTCAAATCCACTCTAACTATATATATATACACTCTATCTATCTATCTATCTATATATATATATATATATATATATATATATATATATATATATATATATATATATATATATATATATATATATACACACACACATCTAGATTACTTGATCATATTGTGTATGAAATGAAAAAGTGAGCCATGTGACATTTCCAGCCAGCCTTATGTAGCATTTCATTGTTGCTTTCATGTGTTTGTCCCAGACTCATTGAGCCTGTGATTGAATTCAGGCTTTGTTGTGGCTCTGGTCCCGCTGGGAGGAACCAGGGTTTTGATAGAATAATGGGATGATGTGTTTTATGTGTACGGTGGGGAGTGAGGAGCTCAGGAAGGAGCATTTGAATGCTGAGGGCTAAATCGCTTCCTACTGTCTAAACTCTACTGCCTGTCTGGCCGTCACTCAAGCACAGGGAGCGATCGCTATAAATAAACAGGACAGGCTTGGTGTCATGGCAGCTTGGAGGGATGTGTGTTTCTCTGTATGTGTGTGTGTTGTGTGTAGTGGATGGATTTTAGTAATGAATAGCATTAAAAGAAATGTGATTCTGTGATTAACATAGGGTGATGTGAAAATCATGTGAAAAGTGAGTCTCATCATGTTATGCCCAAAACGTGACATCATGTGAATAATATGCAATAATTCACATGTAAATAAGCCCTATATGTGAAAATCAATGAATCATTTGTAGAAAAATAACACATGCACTACATGGGAAAAGTCTGAAAGAAAATTTTGAAAAACCACAAAAAAGAAAATTTCTTTTTCTTTTTCTGAAAGAAAATTTTGAAGGACCACTACGTGGTTAAATTCTTGAATCTGATTGGTCGGAAGGTGCATAAACGATAGGCTTATATTAACGTGCTCGTTTTAATACGTTATTGTTTCTATAGTAACAGCTCATACACAGTATCGTAA
The DNA here is from genome assembly GCA_022758105.1 of Pangasianodon gigas. Classification (NCBI taxonomy): domain Eukaryota; kingdom Metazoa; phylum Chordata; class Actinopteri; order Siluriformes; family Pangasiidae; genus Pangasianodon; species Pangasianodon gigas. The sequence continues at coordinate 27,118,724 of CM040459.1, forward strand.
ACGCTCCACATAATCAAAGCCTAATGATAAAAAATAATAAATTGATTTTTAAAAGGTGTTGTTTAAAAAGGAAAAGCATATAATCATTTATTTTTGATTTTTTTATTTTTATTTTTATTTTTTTTAGGAGATGTTTATGAGGCTTCTCGCGTATCAGTGCTTTGTAACAGTCATGGTGCTTTGTAAATATTTCCAGCAACGAAAAGAGGAGTTTACGCTTTCCGGTTTTATTCAGGCCGTATCACACCATCCCGGCATGTATTATTTTTGTAACACTGTAAAATAGCATGTATGTGTTGTTCCTTACATAACTTATGGAGTTAAATTGTTACTGTATTTAATATCTTTCATTCTCCATGTTCATTTGTTTGCTTTGAGATCTGTCTTTATTTTGTTTTTGGTCCTGTCTCCGCCCCTGTCTTGTCATTGGTCTGTTACCCAGTGTGTTCACCTGTTTGCTGTTAACCCTTAATTAGTTTGTGTATATAAACACTGCTGTTTCTGTCTCTCATTTCAAAGTCTCATCGTGCGTTGGTGTCATTGAGTCCAACCCGTAGTTTTCTAAGTTTCCGTGTTCTGTGTTCTCTGGTTTGGACCCTCAGCTATTTTCCGTGTTTTTTGGTTATGGATATTCCGTGTTGGTTGCTGCTTGTTCTTTGACCTTCGCTATGGATTATGACTATAGTTATTGTACTGGCCCAAATGAAGCACTTTAAGCACTTTCGTGTTGCCTCATCACCCCACACATTACACTAATAAGGATTTTATAAATAGACTTTTTTAAAGATATTTGCTAAACTGCAAGTCCCCAAATAAAAATAATATGCATTTCTGTTTGTGTGAAAGAATTAACAGACAAATAGCAAGTGCTACTTCCTGACCTATCAATTAGCAGGTTTCATATATCCAATTAAGACAGAAATAGTTAGCTTACTGTTACCTAGCTTGCAAGAGAACTTTGCTACTACGATATAATAAGTTAGTTAAGTTAGTAAGTTAGGGTTAAAGTTAGCTAGCTCATTTGAATTTGAATTATGTAAAGTTTGAATAAATTACATAATAAACTACATGGTTATAGTGGTGTGATATTAGCTAATCCATAATTTCAAACAAAAAGTATTTTTAACATATTAACATGATCGATTTATTTAAAATGTCTTACAAATAAAGTCCTTATTTTATATTAGCATCTGTGATTTTTGTACAACCTTAAGACAGAACCTGTGTTGTGCTCAGACGCTGTGCTGTGTCAGTGTAGCATGCTAGCAGGTGACTTCCAGCCTGTTAGCACTGAGACTGAAAGGACTCCTGGGCTGTTCACTTTTAATGAGCATTTTTATGTGCTTTACCCCAGGTGGGCTTTCACCCATACAACAGCCCAGAGTAAGATTTGCGGGAAAGGGAAGAAGAATAGGTAGACAATAAGAAAAAGAACAGAGAGACATAGAGGCAGATGCGAAACGTGTGTTTGGTGTTGGTCTGTTTGAAGCTAAACAGAACGGAAATGCAGTTTAAGTAACAGGTTTGATAATAGAGTTTAGCTCAAATCACAAATCCAGACATGCTGCAGCTATTAGCATAATCTGATTTTCAAGACGTCCCCATTTCATGCTTTTGCAAATCTCTATGTCCTCATCATCGGGGTTGTAATATATTAAGATAGAACAGCTAAAGTGTGAATTTTGATAATATGAACTATCAGCTTTGACTGACTTCCCAGATAACAAATGAATGACTGAAACAGTCCCCCTGCCAAGCTGGCATTGTTCCTGCTATGGAATAAAAAGACGTTACATTTTTGAGCTAGTAGCTAATATTTAGCTACTCTGATGATAGCTTCTTAGGGTAACTGCATCTTATTTGGTATGTTTAGCTAACTGTTTATGTAGAGCATAGCTAGCTTTTTATGTTTACGAATGATATTCAATGACAAGTCCTCATTGTAATGCTATCTTGCTTGTTTAATAGCATGCGGAAGAAGTGAACGAATGAATTGGCGATTATTTCACCACCGATGTTAGCATGACCAGAGATCAGCCGAGCGAAGAGACGACAATGAGGCTCGTGTTTATGATGTGAGTGACTGCTACCTCAGATGATGAGACAGCAGAAAAGCAGACAATTTAAATGCAGTTTTCTGCTTTGTTTTCTCTTTTGGGGTAAACAGACTATGCTAGAACTTTACTTCTGGTTACTTCTAGCTCGGTACGTGGAGCACAATTTACATCTACTGGCAATGACACAGATGAGATCATCCAAATATGTCTGCTAGACAACTGCTACAGCTGAATACTGATGAGACTGGGCCTTGTAGTTAGGCTCCTTTTAAATCCCACACACTCATTAAGCTGCATTTGGGCAATTTTTTTGTCTCCAAACCATAAAGCTGAACACTGTTGGCCCACAATACATATTCCATTTGATTAAATCACCACCAGGAGCTTAAACTCAACCATATTTGTCCATGAATCATCTGCTTTCTGGTATATAGCTTTGCTCTAATGTCCAAGCATTATCTCTTTAGGTCATTGGCAATGGCTCCAAATGTAAAAGACATCTTGATCCGTCTGTCTCATCCTGTCTCTGGCCTAGGACTGTATTACAAAGAGGAGCTGTAAGAGTCAGTACATTTGCTGTTACTTCAACACATCACATGGAGGTGCCCTGTTCAGTCTGACAGTCCATCTGCAATCACACAGCCTAATGGGTCAAAATCACCATTTATATAAAACCACCAATGGGCTTACGAAAAACTCACAGACTGGTATAAGGAAGCGAGGATGATTTCTTTCAATCCCAGACTGAAGATTTGCAGCCAATCAGTGACAGTCATGTCAGTTGATTACATAGAATGACACACCCCCTAGATTTTATCTCCATTTGGGCTGATGTTTTTCAAACACATCTGTAACACATGACTGACAAGGCACACGTAAAATACATATGGGTGTAATAATTGTGAACAAGGTGGATTATTAACTCTATCATCCCTTTTTTTCCTAAAAAATAGCTAGACGAAGCGCACACTGTCCAACCAAAGTACAAATTACACAGATGAGAGAACCATAAGTTCAGTGGTTTTTAGTTTGAACGAAAGAGTTACAACTTTTTTGTTTTGCATGTTTGGGATTTAAAGGAAACACAGCCCGAAGCCAGTAGTATTACAGAGTTGAAACAATTAGAAATCATGAACGCAGCTGCTCATCAGTCTTTAAGCTTGTGTGTGTTTGATAGTTTGTGCTATTGCATTTTGTGATCATGTTCTAATAAATACGTTTATAAGTAAGTGTTTTGGCACGCCTGGATGAGTTATCCATGGCACTGAAAGGAGGATATAATTCTGGCGTGTTAAATTAGTATTTAACCTTGTGTTTTGTTGTGTATGATCGCATCCCCTGTGTGTCCACATAAAGAAAAGACAAGGCATGAGGGGGAAAATATCGCACTACTTGATGAATTAAATTTTTAGAAATGGATTAAAATATTCCTGCAAATGCAAATTGTTTTTATTAAAGTTCATAATTGTTCTAGAAATGCTACTTTAACAGCTGAAAGAAATAGCCTAACAGGCTTCATAGTCTATATAGGCCCACCATGGTTCGTGATTTATTTTCATGAATAAACAATGTATATATGTATATATATTCAGAACCTCTAGTTATAGCTACTCTCCCTGTAAAGGATGGATAGGACGGATAGTGAGAGGACATGAGTGTGAGAGAACGAGCGAAGTGCCCTCTTTGTCTCTTGATGCTGGGATGTCTGTTAGCCGGGCTTGCCGGGCGATTTCTCAACCTCCAGGCGTTTACCTGCAGCTCGCCATCCCTCCTGAGGAACACATCGGTTTCTCACACACACTTGTCGCATCCCTCACTGATGACCACGAGGCATGTGTGTGTCTGTATGAACAACAGAATTTATTTATTTATTTATTTTCAGTGGCTTCCACTGACTAGCATTTACAGTCTATACAGTCTATACAGACAGGATTTATAGAAATATGTTTCTATAAATGCTGTTTACTGTATCAAGATAAATTGCATATTTTGTGAGTAATGGCAGGATTCATGTGCAAGTCAGTAAAATCAGTAAAAAAAAAAAAAATTATATGCACTTATTTCGAAACCTCATTATAAACTTGTTGTTTTAAGACAGTCTCTGTAACACATATTACATTTTCATGACGGTTAAAAAAATAGAAACCTTCAACGATTAGTCCGTAAAGCTAAGTAAACAAACAAACAAACAAATAAATAAATAAAGCAATATGAACAAGTCTTAAACTATTTATTTATTTATTTAGTTATTTATTTATGAGGACCCTGCGTGTATTTTACAATTGTATCGCTACCACTGGAAAAACTAAATAATTTCTTCAAAGGAAGATGGACTTCCTTGCTGATTCCTGATTACTCTCATGTTTCTTCTTCTTAAACTCTGTCGTAAGTAGCCCTGGGTTTAGAGGTTAAGGCTCTGAGGTATTTGACATAACGTATATTGTGAAAATCTCTACTTAAATTATTTATTTATATAATTCTATTTCATACAAAATCAGAAGATTTGGCCTGGGTCAACTGAACATCACTGGCTAAGTAGTGAACAAAGCATGAGGGTTAAAATAGAGAGAGGAGCAGACAGTGTTGATGTGCGTGTTGCTGTGTGCACACGTGTGTGTGTGTGTGTGTGTGAGAGAGCGTGTTCTCTGTCAGCTCTGAACAAACAGACAGAAGCGAGAGTGTGCTGCCGAGCCTCATCCTCATTAGGCAGTGTGGCAGCTCTGTGAAGCCATCTGCATCCTGCCAGAGACACCAGCAGAGACCAGAGCCATGAGATGTCATCAACGCCCGGCGCCTTGAACACAAACTACCACCCCCTATTCCCCTCAAGGAGTGAGAGAGAGGGGGAAAGAGGGATGCAAAAGAAGCAGGAAAGGTTTAATGAGCTATCTCCTTGCCACAGCTGCTGTGAGAGAAAAAAAATATATATATAGATTTTATGGTCATTGTTGTTATTGTTATTTGCTTATTTTGTTCTCATTGCAAAATAAGACACATGCACGTACCCTAAAGTCCTTTGCACGCAAAAATGGATGTTTTTATTTGGTTAATAGATGGCAAAAAAAGCACACATGATTGTCATCATCCACACAAAACACAACTTTTACTGCAGCAAAACAAATCATTTTACGTCACAGATTGTTGAAAATGGCGAGCAGAAGATGAATGTTTGAAGATGAATGAAGAACTGATATCAGTTCACAAAAAACTCAGTGTGTGGAGATTAACTGCTCCCAATCTTCACCTAAAAGAGTGTGTTATTCCGCTTATACCCATTTGCCAACAATTACAATTTTTAATTTATTAATGAATGACACGTTGAACTTTTTAACTATTTATAGTTACATTCAATGCAAGACAATTTAGTTGCTGTTATTTCTTACATTATAGCAGCTGTAAACAGTCATTTCCTCAGCAGCCTCTCCTTTTTCTCTTTCTTGAAGTTAATAAGCCAAAAAACTGCAGACTGTCATGTTACCGAGAAACCGGAAAGTGCAAACCGCTCTGTCCCGAGGCCTTTCCCATGAGAAAGAGAAACTTAATGACTGTTACAAAGCACTGAAACTGTAGACTCCTTCCATCGTTGTTACATAAATGTGTCCTGAAAGGTTCACCACATTAATGATTATACATTGTTCTTTGTTAAATAACACATTTTTTTAAAATCCATATAATATTAGCCTTATATGGAGTGTCCGCCATACAAGTCCCTGCAAATGACCTGTTACTATTGAAACATTTACAGAGTAGATATTAGAATATTAGAATAGATATTAGATTAGATATAAATTACGCACTAATGTAAACCTATTGTTTATGTTATATCCAGAACTACTGTCAAAGCTGATGTTAGAGGTAATTAAGCCACACTTTCTGATTTGGGAATTCAACCATGCTGTGGTATAAGGAAAAAAAAATTATTAAGTGCTCCACAAAACCTAAATCTGTGTATTATGTAACAAATCTGACTCATGCCTGGTTTCATTATGTAATCCAATATGAAACCAAAACGAGATGCTTGATAATTACGCTCAATGCTTAATGAAATAGCAATACCGGGATGCATTGTGAACATTTATTTATGACGCTAAGAAACGTGTAGCCTTATAATTATAATTTCACTTTGATCCATGAGATTTTGAGTACACAGAAATGTACAGTCAATTTCATCCAAGAGCTTTCAACCTTATACTCTTACACCATAGCAGTTAGACAAATACTACAATATTTTATTTATTAAACAATGACACATCGTACGTTTTTCCATTTATACATACATTTAATGTTGTGGAATGAAATGCATTTGTTCCTGTTATCACTTACATTATAGCAGCTGTTCCTTCACGTTCTCTTGAAGTTAATAAGACAGAAGAAGTGCAGCTGGTTATGTTACTGAGAAACTGTGAAGTGACTTCTCTGTCCTTAGACTTGGTGGAAGCCAGATTTCTACCTTTGACTTTTGCAAAGCTCTGACAATGGAGACTCCTTCCATAAATGTTAACAAATGTTTTCTTACTGAAAGGTTTACTATATCAACAATTATGTTTTTTTGTTAAATAACGACATTTTTCTAAAAAATTGTTTATTACTAGGATTAGATTATGTGGCAGATCTGTCATACATACAATCTGTATAAACTATAAACTAGCATTCAGGGCTTATACCCTAGGCATGTTTTGGGGCGTTGCTTTGGAGGGAATATTGAGGCTGTATTTGTTTATATTTTTTGCTTTACGTAAGTTCAGACTATATTTTTAAGCAGAATTCATGATGCATCCGTGTTGCAGCACCAACTTGTAGAAAGGGTCAAACATAATGAAGGAGTGTGTTTACATATAGTGTTGCGTTTTTTTTTTTTTTTTTTGGTGTTTGTGTGTGTGTGTGTGTGAGTGTGTATGTGATGCAACCCAGCCATAGAAAGGTCTGCTATATTGTTTACTAAGGTCATACTCAATTGGGCTATTTGTTGAGCTGAGCTGTGTGGGGTTGGCCTAATCAGGCACGGAATGAAGACAGCGTCTCAAAAGAGGAAATCAATTAACCATGGCCTGAGATTCTCTCTCGCTTTCTCTCTCTCTGTCTCTCATTCTCTCTTTCTGTTGTTCTGTTGAGGCATGCAGCTACATGCAATAGAAATCGTCCATTTACCCTCGTCATCTCCCTGCTCTGTTCCTGACCCCCCTCTTTTGCTTATGACTCTCTCTCTTTCTCTCTCCCCACTGTTTTTTTTTCCACCACCGTTCGTTCCGGCCTTTGACTTTTTCTAGGAACTCTTTACATCACAACAGGGTGGACATTTAATTGAAAGGTTAATGAATGCCAACTGAAAGGTCAATTAACATAAATATTGAAAAAGGAGGATATAAGGGCTGTCTCTAACCAGCAAGTGGTATCATATATAAAATATAAGACACATCCTGCGTGAGGATGCTCACCTGGACTTGTGCAGCAGCACCACACTAAGTTTAGTGCTAAGAAGTCATTGAGGTTAATGGAATTTCACTGCTAGATGAAGGTAGCTAATGTCTGATTCATAGCCGATAGCCTGCAGATCATCATTAGCTGACACAAATGTGCTATCTCAGAGCGGCAGAAAGAGATGGCCTGCTGTTTCGGCAGATTTTATTTTTTGTGTTTGTCAGAGTTTATGGAGCAAGGCTGTTTGACTCTGACACAAAGCGTTCCGTAAAAGTTCTCCATCTTATCCCATCAAATCGTTTTTTAAACAGGGTGTGAGAGAGCAAAGGGAAAGAGAACGAGTGGGTGGCGGAAGATGTTGGCAGATTAATTTGATCGTACAGGAATTCTTTGATAAAGTGACAGCCATGCCAACGCGATAAGGAGGAATACATCGATCACCTTGTCTGCTTTTTCCTTCACTTACCTACTCGCTCTTCTCTCCTCTCTGTCTGTCTTTCTCAAGCCGTGACATTTCGGTCTCCCTGGAGACGCAGTGTGCCAGGCGGTTGCCATGGTAACAGCGGCGCACTTCGCGGCTCTGGCGGTGCCAGAACTCTTCTCCTGCCGGGATGGAGTGAGCGAAGGAGGGAGTGCTTGGGAGAAAAAGCCCACCTGCTGGCTTCTTGCTAATTGGCTATTTCTTTTTCTTGCTCACTCCGTACCATCTCCAGCTATTCTTTTCTAGTCTAACTTTTTTTTTTTTTTTTTTGCCATACACAGCTTCACTGATTTCTCTCCCTCTTTCCTCTTCTTTTTTTAACCAGCTCACATTGGTCATGGTGTCACATACAGTACACACACACTTCAGCGTAGCAATTTTTATTATATTTGCTGCTACATACTATGCGGAAAAGCAACAGGCATCTCGGCTTCCAGTTGTTTCGGTGAAAAGCTATCACGATACCCTCTCTCGTGTTGATTAACAGACACATTACGTTGTAAAAAAATGCAGCAGTGTCACATGGAAAACTGTTACACACACTTGGGATTCTGACTCATTTCAGAGCTAAGTTGTAAAAATATTCATTTTCTTTCTGAGCTTATGTTCCCCTCACTTACCAAGAAAGCAGCACCTTCCAGCCTCTCTCCTTAGGTGAACAGGTTTAATTATTTTTACACCAAAGTAACAACGTGATGACAACAATGACAAGTCTATCAAGGCCTTCAGTCAGATTATCTTGTTTTTTTTTTTTTTTTTAGTTTCCATTAACAGATGAACAAACATTATATGACTTTGCAATCTGTTTGGCCTTCCACACGTCCACGTATACACGCTTCTGGAAAAACAAACTTGGTAAAGGTCACAGTTATAACTATGAACCCATTCTCATGTCATCATGTATTTATAAGGCATTAGACACACTGTTATATTTATAAAAGTTATCCTTATTATGCATTATGAATTAAAATGATGCATTCATAAAACATTATAACACAAAAAAAAAATCCACATTTGAACAGTGCATGATGAGACCTGTCTTTTTTTAAATACATGAACAATATCAAGGAGATTATCAGGAAGTCATACTACAAAACTTGACAACATCGGAAAGAACTCGTCAGTCTGTCGATGACTAAACATAACACACTAAGTAAACTGTGGCTGAATTTCATTGGTATCAGCATATATGATGAATTCTCTTAATAATTTTTAAATGTTGTAAACTGTAATATAGCTAAGAGGATTTTATATATTCTTAGGTGCTGCGTGTTATGCTTAAGAACACCCTTACCCATGATGAAATCACTGTAGCTCATGTATTATTGCTTTAATTCAGGCGTACTTTAACTTTGTGGTCATGAAAAAAGAAAACAAAGGAATAATCTTTTAGAATGTGTATCTTCATATATCAAATAAAATGCTATAAGATGCACTATATGGTCAAAAATATGTGGACTCCTGACCATCACACCCATAAGTGCCCATTCCAAAACCGTAGGTATTAACACAGTGTTATAGCAGCCTCCACTCTTCTGGGAAGGCTTTCCACTACAATTTGGAATGTGGCTGTGGGGATTTGCTCATTCAGCTATGAGAGCATTAGTGAGCTCAGGCACTGATGTCAAGTGAGAAGGCCTGGTGTGCAGTCGGAGTTGCATTTCATCCCAAAGGTGTTCCGTGGGGTCGAGGTCGGGCTCGGGCCACTCGAGTTCCTCCACATCGACCTTGGCAAACCATGTCTTCATGGAGCTCATTTTGTGCACAGGGGCATTGTCATGCTGGAACATGTTTTGGCCTCATAGTTCCAGTGAAGGGGAATTGTATACACCATACAACAACATACAAAGACATTCTAGACAATTGTTTGCTCACAAATTTGTGGCAGCAGTTTATAGGGCCCACATATGGGTGTTGATGGCCAGGTGTCCACATACTTTTGGCCATATAGTGTAGTTTTTACAGAAGGAAAATCTGTTGCTCTTGTACCATCCATCTGAACTAAACGTAGTGCCTGACTGAGTTCAAGTCTTCTTCCTCTCCTGGAATTTCAGATTAATTTTGGCTCTTCTAAATTTCCTCCTTGTGAATTTTAGATGACCTTCACTTGAGTCTCCCTGACAATGTGAGCTATAAAAAAACTGACACTGAAAGCTAAAGAAAAAGCTTAAATTGAGGTAGAAGGATAAGATCACAGGCAAACCGCTAGACTTTCAGCGAGAGCAGACAGAAAGGAGGTTTGAGGCCACTGCCAAGGTCTGAAATGACTCAAGCAAAAAGCTCCAGCGCACCTGGAGCAAGCGATTGCACTATTGATCCGTCCACTAACTGGGTCTCATCTGTCCAACTTGGTCTGCTGGCTGAGTCCAATTATCAGAGCCATCGCAGCCTGAGAGAGAAGAGTGGCATCCTTTCCAGCACGCTCATCTGTGCAGGAATTGGACACTATGTTGCTGTGCCATCTAGGACACGGATGTTTATAGTGTAACTCTTTACTGCCCACTAACATGCCACCTTATTTCACAAAGTTAAGGTCCTTTTTCAAAGAGTGACCTAATTCCATAAGAAGGGCACCATTGCGTAAAAATGATGAAAAAATGTATATGTGGTTAATAGGCTTAATAATAATAATAGGCATAATCTTTACTTGTGGTACTTTTTTTCCCAAAAAAACAAATGAATAAAAACCCTTATAAGACAAAACCAAATGTCATAATTATTGGCATCCCTAAAATTCTTATAAACAAACTGTAACTGGGGCAACGTTTAGGAACTGAGTGTTTAGGAACTCCTAAGTGGTTATCCATGACTTCCTGTTTCACGAGGGTATAAATATGAGGAGGCCCATATCCACTGTTAGAGTAATAATTAAGAAGTTTAAAACAACCATGCACACACTATGACAAAGATTGTTAGCGAGACAAAAAATGGATATTCAGGATTCCCATTATGGCCAGGATCACTTGCTATTATTTATACAGTCTCACTGGAAAAGGCTTCTTTTTTTAATAACTAAAGCCCATGTTTGGGGTTTACTGAGTGATTGAGTGGATTATAGATTTACCTTGCCATCTGGCACCTTGGCATCTATATTTCTGTTTCATCATATTCACTGAGTTAGAAGAACGGTATAACTAGTGAACAGAAAACGTATGTTCTGCTTCTTATTGAGAGTATGCTGCGTGTTTTGAAGTACACAATGCGCTGTGTGTGCTTTTGCATTTGTATGTCTGATGTTTGTGCTGCCTTATGTTTTATTGTTTTAATGTTTTTGGTTGAATTTGTGCGCTCGTTGTGAGTTGTGGCAGAGTTCCAGACCCAAGCTTGAGCGATGGATTTCCCCGGGCCTTGATCTTCCTTGCGTGATGCGTGTCCACCCGCTCGCCGTGGATCACTTTCGGCATGCCCGTTACTTTGCGTCAGTGGCAGGGAGTTTGGTGCCATTGTTCTGAGCAGTCTTGGGGCTGCTCAGCCTTCTGTGTAGCAATGTGTCTGTATTTGCTTTGTGTGATGCTTGTAGAGCTCTGCAGCTCTGTGGATCTGTGGCGGAAAGTTCAGAGTGGTGGTGAATGGAGGCGCTGCAGCCGTGAGGGCCATGTAGGCTGTGCCATAGTAAGCCTTCAGTGGGACTATGATCAGTTAAGGCATTGAAATTAGATCACAGCAGCTTTTGAAGGATTGATCAGTGTCCATGGTCCAATCCCCCAAAAGTACCTTTAAAGTACATACTGTTTGTGCCCTCATAAAATAATCTAGAATTTGCAAATTTAATCCCAAATCTGCATGTTTGCACCCTATTCCTTTGGTGAACCGATACTGTATGGCCTGCATTTGGATACTGGAACATGATTGGCTCTAATATTTTATGATGCAGTAACACATGTCTGTCTGCTCTAACCCAGAATTTCCAATGAGATTTAGGTCAGTCTGTGTCTTAAGCCCATTGCAGTTGAATTATTTGACCATTCTCCAGTCTCAAATTAAACCATTTCACCCTTAAATAATGACATAAAATTGCAGGATGATGGGTGTTCTCTTAATGAATATGACGATGGAAAAGCATGTCCATTAAAGGGTATGAATAGTATCTTTCTGGTGTGTGGTGTATTTCAACTCTTGAAATGCAGGTCATAGTACAAGTCCTATACATTTTGTTCTGTATGCAGGCCAAGCAAATGCTTCTGTAGATGTATATGCGGTGAACGCTAAGCAGTCTGGACATATAATAGAGCAGTTTATGGTGGAAATGAGGTCTGGGAACCATGAGATCCACAGGTGGACAGGAGGAGCTGTCACTGCCGGTTTGGACTGGTCATGCAGCAGAGTTCAGGATATTGATCTGCAGTCTGGGCACATAACACCACACACAGCTCGAGCCAAGGACTCTAAGAAAAGCAATGTCCCTCTCTTTCTCCTTTTCCTCAGGACCGCCTGCTGTTCCACTTCTCCTGCCATCGCTTCATCCCCTCCTTCCCTTTCTGTCCTTCTACTGAGTACATATTTCAAGAAGAACATAATCATTTGGGCTAACCATTTTACTAGGCACCAAGAGTACAAAAGAAAAAAAAGCTAAAGTGCTTTTAAGAAGATATAACTGCTGTGGCAAATGCCCAAATAAACCAATCCTGTTTTCTAAGTAGTTCTTCCAAGGATCTTTCACAAGCTTTATGAGACTTCACTTTTTTAAAAGTTTAATAGTCAATCACTCGTCTTATTGATGGTAGCTTAACAGCTTGGTTTAGCAATCCACAACATTTTCACAAGAAGGAGCCAATTCGTAGAAAATATTATGAATAAATAATGGTAATGGAATGGGTTATGGTTAGCACTCATATTTTGAGATTAGATTTGCCTTTCATTCTGCTTCAACCATCCCCTATTCCATAACAGTCAGTCATTTAAGAGTCTCAAAGAGGCTACCATGATTTTCACAGTAAAACATTAAATTAAGGTTCTCAAACTTTTTACAGCCTTTAAGTGTGAAACAAAATTCACACACCCCCAGAGATCCTGGAGTCATCCAATGCAAACATGGGGAGAACATGAGAAACTCCGACTAACAGGAACCCAGACTCAGGATTGAACCAGGGACACTGGAGCTGTAAGATGGCAATGCTACCTGCCCTAATATGAAATGATATGATATTATATAATATGATGTGATAACATAATACATGGTTTTCTTAATTTTCACAGTATTTTTTTTTTTTTTATTAAAGACAATATACAGACTTTAGGAGAGCTCACATTTTGAGTTTTGATATCTGGTTTTATTAACCACTTTGGCTAATTTTCCTTCATAAATCTTGCAACCCTGGACAGGATGGGACAGAATTTCGTCCCCGTGTCGTTCTCTCTGGTTTATGCTGGCTCGGGTTAATTTTGGCCGGTGTAGCAGTATGCTGTCATGCCCAACCCTGACTGCATTAGTCATTAGTGAGCTGCCTTAATCTCCTTCATTACCCTGTACATCAGCAGATTTGCATGCACTTTCATGCCACCACTTTTAGTGTCCCGTTTATTTTTAGGCTCCATGCCTAATTAGTGTGAGCTGGGATAGAGCCGCTAGCGTAAAACGGCAAACATTAGCGTGTGCGCTGCTAATGAGATACTGTGGACAAAAATGGGGAATTTCATTGTCATATTCTATTATTATTTCCCCATTACCTTCCCTGAGCACAGCTGACCTCTCTCCGTGACCAGGGAACCGAATTGTGTTTTTTTGGCATTCTTGCTAAGTAGACAAGGATCGCTAACTGTTGTGGAAACTATCAGACCACGTATGAGTGCTTACATTGTGTCACGAATGCTGGGGACGCACTTACTGTTAGCACTTTTGGTGGTTTGGAGTGACCCAAACCCTGGACCATGACCTAATGTGAGCCTCTGAAATGAGGCATGTGAGTCATTTCCATGCTACATTTTAAAGGAAGCCTACATTTTTCTATCCTTCATAGAGCAGATAATGGGCAACACTATTATTCTTCCTCATTTTCCCTGTTTCAGTTGTTGTGGAGACACAACGGTGCGAACCACACGCCATGACTGGCATGTCAGTCATGCTCCATAAACTCACGCTGTGTGTCACGCTGAAATATTTCCCCCCTCATCTCTTCTTGATTCATTCCCCTGGATTTTGTTGGAGACTCATCAGTAACCATAATGCACCTGGCATGCTTCAGAGGGCTCGGGAAGACGGTATCACACTCGAGGGAAAGACAACACAGAGATTATTTGTCACCGTGTGTATCCGGTATAGCTAATGGCAGACACAGTACCTGCAAGGTAATTCATGTGAACAGTAATGACTGTAGTGATTGATATCGTGTGATAATGATTGTGTCTAGGATATTTCTTTTGTATGTGTTTTCTTTTGAACAAACTGAATTAATTTGTTTATAGCTTTAAACAAGTCTTGTAAAATATAAGATAACACGCAAAGAAAACGCTAAGGAAAAGAAATATGTCTTTTTGCCCGTGGCTTATCTTAACTACACACTACTCTGGGTCATTTGGCCTGTAAGTCCAGCACATTTAGTGGAGTGTAAAAGCTGTGTTTGAGCCCAGGAGTGGTTCAGAGAACCACTGGTCCTTGTTCCTTTCGAAAATGGTAGTCTGGAGCTCGCATCCACCAAACCACGGTGCGGTTGCATCATGTGTGGAAGCTATCCACTCTCGGATCTGCATTCTGAGTAATGTGATTGGTTCAACTTGTCAATTTACATCCTGTTTCAAGTTTCACGATAGGCTGAAAGGGTTTTTATGGTCAGCGGAGGAGATGGAACCCCTTAGTGATATATAAAACTCGACATTCATGGGACTGGAGCACTGTCATTTTCTCACGTCTGTGGTGTGAAAAAGGACCCTGCAAAAAAAAAAATAATAATAAAAATACATGCCTTGTGCTGGCCTTCATGACTAAAAATCTTCTTATATGAGAACAGCTCATCATTTGCAGGTATTCCTGCATGATCACAAAAAAAGTGCTGTTCTTCACTGCTCGAGTGTTGGTACTAAAACAAAATAATTTAAAAAAAAAAACAGCAGACAAACCTAGTGCCTACAATTTTGCTCAACTGACGCGCTTTGAGCAATTGAGGCATGGTTTGGAAGGAATTCTTCAATGTAAAAGAAAACTTGCAATTATGAGCCCCACCCCCAAACGAGCCTACAATCCATCCTGGGTGTGAATCCAAGAATTGTTTTCATATTTCTTTTTTCCCCAGAAAAAAGTACTGTCCAGAGCACCATTCGTACTGATAACTTTAACTGTAACAATGCTCTTACCATTTCTAACTCATACTGGATAACTAGCCGAGTTTGCTATGTAAATTTGATTAATTTTTAGCAGTAATAAAGATCAAATAAAGATCGTAGGTTGTTTGCCTTGGCTATAGTTTTGGAGGCAGAAAATCGAAATCAGAGCTCTTTGTGTGACACGACAGTATGCAGCCACAGTTAAAATGGGACATCACATCGCATACTGGTGAACAGTTAAAAAAAAAATAGACAAGTTGTTTGTGGCAGGTGGGGTGTGCTTTTGGTGAAGGCTGTAATGGGAGATGGGGGATGAAGTGGAGGATTAATTACTGAGTGAGTTCATCTGGCCATGCTGTGTGTGTGATCCCTATATAACCTACGTCTTTTCTTCCCTGTGTGTGTTCCCTCCTGATGTGGAGTAAGAGCACGAAAAGCTGAACCAGTGGCGGTTTAAGTTTATTCTTCCCCTATCTTTAAGTTCCACTTAAATTACCGGTGGGTGAGCTAATTTGAAACAGCTGAAAGGCTAAAAAGATAAACCTGGGCCTCCTTTGTTCTCCTCGCTTCCGGGTTTCGGCACCAGTTTAACAGTTGGGTCAGGAAGGAGAACACAAGTGTTCAACCCTCAACTAAAAAGCACTTGCCACATTTCTGAAAAGTTGATCTTTTTCCAACTTTGGAAGCTCTGCTGTGAAAAAAAGAGACAGCAGCACTTTTTAAAGCCAGCCATGTTCTTCCTTCCTTGTGTTTGCTTCCTGTAGGATCTAAAACATGCGCTTGCAGTTAAGAAAAAAAGCATCTTTAGCTGTGCGGGTATAGGTTAGACCACTCATTGTTGCAGTAGTGACACACACACACACACACACACACACACATTGCTTTCTTCTCTTCTCTGCTTCTCTCGCAATTTGTTCAGGATGTCCATCTTTTCTCTTGACTTCTTCTATCCATCAGCGTGGTCATTATATTATGCTAGACAGATGGACAGACACAAACATGCCTGCAAGGGTCCTCGGATACAAGCTATGAATTAGAAAGGGGTGAGAAAGAGAGAGCGTGAGTGAGGAGGAGGGGTTGGGGAGGGCGAAAGAGAGGCTGATGTAACATGGCGCAATTCTTCCCACAATCCCTGGCTCTTGGCTTTACTTGCCGAGACTTTAATAAGGCAGCTTCACGGAAGCCTTATGTAAAAGCTAGCTGGAAAGCTTTGCACAATCGCCAGTCTCTATTTGCCACTCTACATTTCGCACTTTTAACGCATGCAGTATTGATCTATAAACCGACTCTTCATCTGGTACAAGCGAACCCAGAGCACCTGCCCAAAAAGCTCTTTCAGCTGGGATGATGTAATCCCCTGGGGCCTGTTAGAAATGTACAGCCAAATCACATGGGACACATCTTTAATAAAAGTTGCAGAATTTCTCATTGAATTGAAAAGTAAGGAGGCGGGGTGAAGAGAACATATTTTTCCCCTTTGTGCCAGTTCCTGCTGAGCACCTGACTTTTTAAAAGAATTTTAATTAGACTTTTATAATTTTACTGAGACTGAAAAATTGTTTTTTTTTTTAAACTCTGTCTTAATAGCTCGGTCTGATGAGCACTTGCTGTGATCATTATGTATTTCTCGGATTGTGGAGGTTTAGTGAGATGTAAGAGCTTCAGCTTGCAAAGGGGTTATTGGTCATGGAAGGGAAATTGGAGCCAGAGAGAATTCCAAATAATTTAATGTATTATTATTATTATTATTATTATTATTATTATACACCAATTAGCCATAACATTAAACATTAAACCACCTGCCTAATATTGTGTAGGTTCCCCTTGTGCTGCCAAAACAGCTCTGACCTGTCGAGGCATGGACTCCACAAGACCTCTGAAGGTGTGCTGTGGTATCTGGCACCAAGACGTTAGCAGCAGATCCTTTAAGTCCTGTAAGTTGTGAGGTAGGGCCTCCATAGATCAGACTTGTTTGTCGAGCACATCCCACAGATGCTCAATCGGATTGAGATCTGGGGAATTTGGAGGCCAAGTCAACACCTTGAACTCTTTATCATGTTCCTCAAACCATTCCTGAACAATTTTTGCAGTGTGAAGTTGCTGAAGAGACCACTGCCATTAGGGAATACCGTTGCCATAAAGGGGTGTACTTGGTCTCCAACAATGTGTTGGTAGGTGGTAAGTGTCAAAGTTGCATGAATGCCAGGACCCAACGTTTCCCAGCAGAACATTGCCCAGAGCATCTCTTCCCCACGTAAGCGACGCACACGCACCCAGCCATCCACATAAAGTAAAAGAAAACATGATTCAGACCAGGCCACCTTCTTCCATTGCTCCATGGTCCAGTTCTGACGCTCACGTGCCCATTGTTGGTGTTTTTGGCAGTGGACAGGGGTCAGCATGGGCACTCTGACTGGTCTGTGGCTACACAGCCCCATATGCAGAAAGCTGCGATGCACTGTGGCTTCTGACTTGGGTGCCCATGACCCAGTTGCCGGGTCACCGGTTGTCCTTCCTTGGTCCACTTTTGGTAGGTACTAACCACTGCATACTGGGAACACCCCATAAGACCTGCCGTTTTGGAGATGCTCTGACCCAGTCGTCTCGCCCTTGTCAAAGTCGCTCACATCCTTATGCTTACTCCTTTTTTCCTGCTTCCAGCATATCAACTTCGAGAACTGACTGTTTACTTGCTGCCTAATATATCCCACCCATTGTCAGGTGCCATTGTAACGAGATAATCAGTGTTATTCACTTCACCTGTCAGTGGTTTTAATGTTATGGCTGATCGGTGTATGTATGTATACAGTAGAGTATATGTGTAGAGTAGAAATCATTATGAACACTGGATTCTTTTAAATTCATATGTGTTTGTATACAAGTGCGAATTATATCACTACATTTATACAAACACACATGAACCAGGATTTTTGTCTTTGGATAGTCAGGATTTTTCGTATCTCATTCTTTTCGATGGTGAGATTATGGATATTGAGCATTTGTAACTGATGGTGAAGAGATGATCTGAAAATTCATATTCCCTGTTCAAGACGTGACACATCAGTAATCTGGACCCAGGTTTGTGTTTCACTCTTTCTTTTTTCTCAGGCAGTCATTCTTATCTTCTCACTGATAATTTAATTAATGCCATCATATTACAGACAAAACCAGTGTGTCAGGAATTGACTTTTCATTTTACACATTCTTCTTTTTTTTCTTCTTTTTTTTTTACTTTTTGCTTTCCTAAATAATTTATCACACTCAAATTTTATCTAAGACTTCATCTCACTTCAAACAAGCCTTGTAACATTTTATATATGGCGGAATTATTACAATGAAAGCTTATTATGACAAATGGAATTCTGCCTAATTCGTCGTTTTACCTAATTTGCTGAATAAATGAGAGGTTTCTGCATGTAGAGCGAGAAACATGGACTGAAGGATAATTACGTTCCTTTATTCTTGTCCTGTTGATTCGTGATCCTCAGATTCTCCCTTCAGCACACGAGGACTAAATAAATCAGTGTGTTTTTGTCTACAAGCCGGATCCGAGATCCGAACATCCGATGAGCACATGTGCATGCATACTCGTGCACACACACACACACACACATACACATACACACACACATAGACGTATGCACACTCACAGAGTGGAGGAAATACATCAGCCAGAGACGTGCACACATACACAGAGCTGTTTAGCTGTACAAATGGATAAAAAGATGAGCACATTCATGATGCACGAGCTGTTTTCCTCCCTGATCTGTCTCTGTCTGACAGATTCCTTATTTGTGCTTCCCTTTTTTTTTTTACAATGCCTGTCTGTCTCTCTTTGCTCAAACACACCTGTCTGTCTCTACTCCTTCACACAGCATCTTCCTCTGTCTCTCTCAGCAAGACCGTCTCTCTTTCTACTTTTGCATCCAGTCTGTCCTTATGAGTGATCTGTGTAGGCAGCAAGTCATGCATCATGAGGACACGCTGAGAAGCTGTAATCTACACATGGCTTCTCAGCGTACGATTAAACTCAGTGTTTATGTCACTAATGAAAGGGCAGAGATCCATGAGACGAGGTGAAATCTACTAAAGATTAGTGATGTCTAAATTTCTGATACATGCTGAAAAACCAAAGCATATGAAGCAGAATAGCATTAAATGGCTTGGGTCATAAGTAAATGGTCAGATTTTGGTATTTTATACAATATGTAGTTCTGAAAAATACAGACTTTCCTGAACTGGAATATTGAAATAAAAATCGTACTGGATCTTTTTCCAATCTTCAGCTGCCCAGTTTTGGTAAGATGCAGATTCCCATTCTTAGAATCGTCTGTTGTTGCCTACGTACCTCAAGATTCGACATGTTGTGTGTTCTGTGATGCTTTTCTGCTCACCACGGATGTAAAGAGTGTTTTTTTTTGAGCCATGCCATGGTCAAAGCCACTAAGATCGCATTTTCCCCTATTTTGATGCTTGATGTGAAAATTAACTGAAGCTCTTGACCTGTATCTGCATGATTTTATGCTTTGAGCTGCTGCCACCTGATTGGCTGATTGAATAATTGCATGAAGGAGCAGGTGTACAGGTGTTCCTAATAAATTGGATGGTAAGTGTTTGGTTCCCTTTTGTATGGGTCTCAACCACAAGGAAAAGTTCTAGTATTTTTCTAATCCCCAATCGTGAAAAAAAGAGATTTAACAATTTCCAATTCCACAAAAAAGACGCTGCACCTACCTCTACATTTACAACCTTATCTACTTAATTGTAGAACAATATTACTGTCAATTTTAAAGAAGTTTACAATTGTAAATGAGTTCTTGATGATTATTAGCACCATCCACATCATTCTTTGTTTCATCAGTTGAGGTCAAATTTAAACACAAGCCTCATAATCACCTCTTCACTCCACTGATCTCTGTTCACGCTAACATAATAATCACTGATTCATTCACTCGCTTCTGTTGTATTGGCTACATTTCTTTATATCAGATCATTTAAACATTATTAAAACTTTGTCCAATGTCATCTATACAAAATGTCTAAGCACTCTGGTCTGTTTTGATGATGATGTGATGGCGCATCACACTTAGCTAGCAAGGTTTTAGACATCTTTAGGTAGACTCAGTGCATTTAGCTCTGTTTTTATTAAACTTCCTCCTTGCAACATGATTCTCCAGGCAGAAAGCCAAGACAAGGTTAGAAAGTAGTAGTTTTGGTAAAATATATTTATGGTTTCTTAAAGTAGAGATGTCAGAGTATATTACTGGCAAAAAAACTGTTTTTTTATTATTATTTTTGCTTGGTTCAGCCCCAGGGAATAAAGTAGAAAAGTTTAGAGGCAATTGAAAAGTTGTACTTGGTCTTGTTCCTCCATTTTCTACATCTGAATGGTGGTGATAATTCGCTCTCTCTATCAGTCAGAAACACTGAAAGTAACTTACCACCTTAATCATAATTCCCTGCTTCAGTGCGTGTCATTTCTAAGGGAGATAAAATTTGAATAAAGTCAGTGAGGGAGATCTCTCGTCCGCTCATCTTTATTTGGCCGGAGTTCCACTAGCCTACAGGGAGATGGCCCACTTTTTTAAAGCCACACTTGGCCAATCACAGGTGTGGCACGGCAGTGCGGGCAGTACGCTACACTCCCACACTGTTACCGGTGCTGCTCTGATGTCGGGCCAATCGCTGCTGGCTGCAGGATGAGCAGGATGGAAATGTTGAGTTTTCTTGGTATTAAAAAGAGTCCAGAAGTCTGGGCCCACTCCCAAAACCTGCTTTTATTTAATCAGCTATGGAAAAGAAATACAACTTTGGCCAATTATATTTCTTAAATGAAATTACAATTTTCTTCACTAAGTAAATTGAGAAAGTTTGGCCTCATTTAAAAGAATCTTCAAAAACAATAGAGACAAAAACAACAAAACAAACAAACAACGCCACACAAAAAAGGACATCCATGAAACAAATTAATTCCTGTTCTCACTCGTGTTATAGCAAATAACTCACCAAATAACTTAAAAAAGTCTCCATTTTCTCCCAAATTTAGTCATTTGCCACCCACCAGCTTTCTCCAAGACATGTGAAGTCAGCCAAATGTTCTCGAACTGCTGCTCATGCTGCGTCACAGCGCAGTGTCACACACTCGGAGAAAAGCACCATCTGCCCTCGTCCGCATACCTGAGCTTATGGATGCCCACGATTGGCTAGTGTTGCTGTGATTGACAGGTGAGAGAGAGTATGCCCCTCCCACCCAGATAGCATGGCGAATTTTGGTCTCTTAGCTCCAGGCCATGGACAACTGTAGCATCATCAGCATCATATGGCGAATGCTTTTCTGTTGCGCAACTTGGGAGTTTTTCTTTTTTTTTTTTTTTTTTTTGCAAAATGCTGACATTGGAGACTCCTTACAAAAATGCTCTTATAAAACTTCACCATATCAACAATTATACATGCTTTTAATTCATTTATGTTATGTTAAAAGTCTCTGTAAATGAGCTGTTATTATAGAAATGAGTGCATTAATATAAACCTTGCAGCTAATCTATTGTCATAGCTGCTATTATAGAAATTTATTCTACACCTTCTGGCCAATCAGAATGAAGAATTCAACATCAGTGTGGTGTGATGTGCGCGCACAGAGACCTGACCTGGACGTTGCATGCTGTGCTGAGCTAGCTGCCCGTGCTATGTGTGTGTGTGTGTGTGTGTGTGTGTGTGGCCTCACAGCCTTTTTGCAAAAAGTATTCAAAGCTAAACTGTCCACTGAGATTAACCATCCCAGAAGTGTGTGTTTATGTGTGTGTCGGGTGAGGGTCAGAGTTCAGCTGTAACGGAGAAGAAACAGAGGAGTGGATGAGACATTTCCCTTCTAGCCTTCTGGCCAATCAGAATTAAGAATTCAGCAGCGGTGTGGTATGATGATATATGGAATGATAGAGATATAAAAATCATCATCTAGGATTTGTATTAATCACAGTTAATATTTTGTCAGTTTTGAGCTCGGAATGTTGCAGAACCATGATGTGATGGTCACCTTGGCCATGAAACCACAGGCCTGATTAAATCCAGCTCAGTCACAAGGACATCGTTTTCCCTCCCTCTCTTTCTCTACACTTGCTCATTCTCTCTCTCTTTTGTGATGCCCAGATGCGCAGTATCACTCTGACCTTCTCTCCGTTCGTTCGGGATAGGTTTTATATCCGTAATAAGCACTGGTGTGTTCCTGGTCAGCCCCATGTCCTCTATTTCCTCTTTTATTCTCCCGTTCTCCTTTCTCTCCATGTCCTCATGACATGGAACCGCTATCCTGTTAGCTTTTTATTCCTTTTCAAAAGTACCTCAGAGAACGTTTTCTTTTTTTTTTCTGCAATTTTAGATCAGTCCATTGTGAGGCCAGGCACATCTCATTGATGTTATGAAAAAGCTTCCATGATGTTATCTTTTTTCTTGCTCTTCTTTCGATATCTTTTTTTGCATCACTATTAGTGTTTAAATGCTAGTCTTTATTCGGTGAGGTGCAGAGGTGAGCAATTTCCCTCTTTTTTGTCCACACAGTGTTATTTGTGGTCAGCACTGCATTTGTGGCCTGCAGTTTAAATAACAGCATGGATGGCAAGGAAAGGACTCTGTATAAAAGCATAAGAGAGCTCAGCTGTGATTTATTGTCTCATCCACTCCTCTGTTTTTGCTCTTCGTTACAGCTGAACTCTGACCTCACCTGACACACACATAAACACACACTTCTGGGACGGTTAATCTCAGTGGACAGTTTAGCTTTGAATACATTTCGCAGAAAAGGCTGCGAGGACACACATGCATACAGACACACACATACACAGCATGGACAGCATGGACGGCTAGCTCAGCACAGCATGCAACGTCCAGGTCAGATCTCTGAGCGTGCACACACACACACACACACACACACATAGGTAGACTTACAGTGAACAGGGTTAAAGCAGCTGCAGTGATAGTTATATGTTGAGATAGATTATGTGTTAGTGTGACTAAATTGTTTTGCTAACACCTAAACCTGACCTTAATCTTAACAGATTAAGAAACCAAAAGGAAAATAAAAAATGGCCACCAGCGCTGATTTTTTTAACATGCCAACGATGTCAGATTGTTCATATGTTCCTGTTTCATGTAAAAAAAAAATTGTTACCATAAAAATAAAAAGATTAATGCAATTGCATCATAACCCTTTACATCTGTGGTTTATTATTGGTTTATTATTATTATTATTGTTATTATTATTATTATTATTGAGTTAAACTAAGAGCTTATTATTAAATCAGCTTAATAGAAATTATTCATTAACTATACTGAAGATAGGCATAAATAATAGCAGGATTTAACTTGTTTTGGCCAGATGTTTCACAATATAAATTGTGTCCATAAATGGATAAAAAGCATGATGTGTCATTGTTTAATAAATAAAAAAATGTAATCATTGGAAAATTGCTGTTATGGATATGCTTACAGATGTGCTATTATAGGAAAATAATCAACGACAGTAACTCTGCTTTGTGTTGGGCCACATCAAACACGAAGCAGAGTTAATCATCTCTGTGATTATTTTCTTATAACAGCGTGCCCTCGAATATTTTATTCCTTATTTATGTGTGTGCAGTATTTAGGAAGCTATTCATATTCCACAGGAAATCCTCTTCCCGCTCGTCTTTAACTGAAATGCCACCAACGCGAGTACGAACCCAAGTGTAAAGGAAACCAAATAGTCTCCTTCATCCTCCAATCATGGCACACTCCTCCGGCACCCCGAGAGACTTCAGGGTTTTCATCTGTATTATCTCATGCTTCTTTTTTTAGGTTACAAATAGCACATTCCTTTACCTCCCTCCCTTCCCTCCAGTGCATGAGCAAGACAAAGATCCTAATCAGACCTGAGTGTAATAGCAGAGAGTGAGACAGCAGGACAGAGAGAGAGAGAGAGAGAGAGAGAGAGAGAAGAGATAGGGATCACATACTCAGAGAGGACAGCAGAGAGGAAGTGAAGAGAGGAGAGGAGAAACAGAGGGATGACGCCTGAATCAGCTTGGCCATAAGTAGAAAGACGCATATAGAGAAAGATATAGTTAATGAGAAAAGAGGAGAAGGTGAATGGGAGCATACATGATAAGGCAGTGGAAGAAACCTAGAAGGAAAAACAAGAGTGGAAAAAATGAAGAGAAAAAAAAAAGAGAATATACACTGACGAACTACTTTAACTGGAACACCTCTATACCTGTTTATGTACGCATGTATCCAATCAGTCAATCATGTGGCAGCAGTGCAATGCATAACATCATGCAGATACAGGTCAAGAGCTTCAATTAATGTTCACAGCAAACATCAGAATGAGCAAATACGTGATCTCAGTGACTGTGGCTCTAAAACTAGAATTTTCTAGAATTTTCACACACAGCACTCTATAGAGTTTACACAGAGAGTAGCGTAAAACAAAAGACATCCAATAAGCAACAGTACTCAGAGCAGAAACGCTTTGTTAATGAGAGAGGTCGGAGAGAGGTCAGAGGCCAGGCTGGTTCAAACTGACAGGAAGGCTACAGTAACTCTAATAACCACTCTTTACAACCATGATGAGCAGAAAAGCATCTCATAATGCACAGCATGTCAAACCGTGAGGCGGCTGGGCTAGAAGAAGATGCCTTTTTATTCCTACACTGTTCACCTGATATAGACGTGCTTCCCTTTGAATTAATGCTGCAAAGCTCATGTATCCCTTCACGTTTGAACAGATTTTCTTATGCACATTTAAATCTTAGCATAAAGCTGAATAAATACATGAAAGTGTGCTGATCAGCATTAAATGTGTAATTTAATAGAATTGATGGCAAATATGAAACAGTACCTGTGCAGCGATTACATCACATTGATATAAATGATGTTTTTTTCCCCCCATAGAAGTAACACATTAGCTATAATTGTCAGGTTTTTTTTTTTTTTTTAAGAAGAAAGTGTAATATAGGACCTGACACTGCATGGTCAACAGCTCCGGGCACTTTGAAACACTTCTCAAGTGGCTGTCACACTCATTTGTCTCCCAATGGGTTTCTCTTCCTTTCTTTCAGCTCTCTTCACACCACTCCATCATGGCCTGGAAGCTTCCGGCACATCCCAAAGTCTTCCCCTCCTCCCTCCCACTCTCTCTCTCTCTCTCTCTCTCTCACATGTACTCGGACAAAGCTGAATCTTCATGTGTCTCAATATATATTTACATTGTTATCATGATATTGTATTCTAAGCCTTGTTGATTTTTCTCGAATACGATTGGTCAGAATGTGTTGATTAATTTTCTGTTGAATAACAGCAGCTCTGAGAGTAGATCCGCATGTTCTTCAAGACAAAACACAGGTTTATATTAATGCGCTCGTTCTAATATAGTGGACACTTCACATACTCTAAGCCTGGTAATGTATATAATAATTATATAGTAATAATAATAATTTTAAAAATATGTTATTTACCAAGAAAAATGTGTAATTGTTGATATAGGGAAGTCTTCTGTAAGGAGGTGTTAATTTAACACCTGATGGAAGGAGTGTCCAGTGTCAGCATTTTGGACTTTGCGTTTATTTGGTAACATGACAAGCTGCATTTTTTTGTCTCATTAACTTTAAGAAAGAGAAAAAAAGAGAGTCTGGTGATTGAATGACTGTTTATTACTGTTATAATGTAAGCGATAGCTTGTCTCACTGACATTCCACAACATTAAATGCAACAATAAATTGATAAAAAGTATGATGTCATTCTTAAATTAATTTAAAAAAATGCAGTTGTAGGCAAATTGCTGTGGTATAAGAGGAATAAAACGCTTCATGTCATGCTGTTATTGGAAAATAATCAACTTCAGGGTGGAAACAGTAACTCCGTTTAATTACACCACCCCAAAGTTTATTATTTTCCATTTACACACCATTTACATTACACACCATTTCACTACAGAGATCATGAATAATACTTGCTGCATCACATGGGAGCTGGATGCAACAGCCTGCACAGTCAGCTCCAGAATTATTGGCACCCTTGGTAAAGATGGGTAAAAAAGCTTTGAAAAAATGTCTGTATTTAACTAGGCTCATCTCACCGATAATGTAAGATAAATCTAACTTTTTCTTGAAATAAATTCATTTAGAGAAGACAAAGACCCTTACTAAATGATATTTAACATAATAATGTGTCCTTGATGATAGTGGATTTCCATGTCACAGGCTAAAGGAAAAATGATCAGTTTGAGTATTAAGATATACACAGATTAACCACGGGAAGAAGTTTGGCACTAGTTATGGGGATGTTTCTAATTTGCATACTCATAGAATGGATTTTATGGATTTGCATATTCATAGACTTGGATATATTCTGGATTTCTTGATGAGGTGAAATATGTAGCCATTTCCAAAAGAAATCGTGGTCTTTTTTGGTGAACCTTTTATTATCACATAACGTTTCATGATGAACTTCTATTCCAGTGTCAGCCACCTCGTGACTAGCAAATAACACGCAGCATGAAATGGAAACGCAAAAACACTTTCTGCATGGCAGAGTTTTATCAGCGCTGGATAAGATGCTTGGCATAAGCAGAGCAGGTGTAATTAGGGTTAGTTAATTAGCTGTTGGACGAACAGAGGAAATGTTAATTATTTAAAAAGTCTGTAATCTGCATGAAAATGTTAATTATTAAAAAAAGGGGAGGGATATAACATTCTTATTTTTGTGTTAATTTTGTGTGTGTGCTTGTGTGTGTGTGTGTGTGTGTGTTTGTGTGTGTGTGTTACCATGCTGAAGTCTCTGTCCAGTGATGAGTTCTCCACCCAGAGGAGCGCTCTGAGCATCTGAAATGACTGGATCAGCAGACTGACTGATTTTCTGCCAGAGCGAAACAAGAGGCTTGTTTTCTTTCTGCCACACACACACACACACACACACACACACACTGCCAGCAACAAGCAGGGATAAAAGCCATCTTGCATTCTCTTTCAAATTTTGTAACAACAAAAAATAACAAAACTAATAGATGTATAATTCATTGTAGCTGCTATGATCGACACAGGAGTGTAAATTATGGATATACTACAAGTTATAGTGTGTGTGTGTGTGTGTGTGTGCTGTTTGTGTGTAAGAAAAGTGTCTATACTATCTTTTCAGACTTTTCTGAGTGAAAGTGTCTCTTGTTAAGTTGAATCTAGGGCACATCCATGTCGGCTTTTAAAGGTGTGTTGCGTTGTAATTTACGTTCTATTTGAAGAGAGCCAGGTATGTCCTGTAACAGCTGGATTGCATATATCTGTCTCTTTCAGTAAATCTCGTTCTATCTTTCCATTTCTGTCGTTGTCCATAGCTGCTCTCAGATCCAGGGGAGTAATTGTAGAGCTAAAACACAACCTGAGTGCCCTAACACATGATTGTCTCTTGATAGAAGACTACAATGTGATATTTAACTGTGCTTTAGAAAGAGAGGATGGAGGGATCAATAGAGGGATGGAGAACCTTTGATGACTAGGATTAAAGAAAAAAAATGAAGGGATATATAGATGGTGTGTTTCTGAACAGCACTACTGTTTGGTGCAGTTTGTAACTGATCGTTTTGCACTGAAGCTACTGCGCTTGTCATATTCCTGATAAGCTTTAAATTAATTAACTAAACAAAGTTATAAAGCGGAGAGTTAAAAACCAAATCCAGCCTCCTGACTTCACCATGTTTTGCTGTCTTGTTTTTGGACTAAGTTCTATTCAGAAAGTACTAGATAAAATATCGTTCCTTCACACAGCTATAATTAGCAGTTCCTCCATTTTGGATCTTCTGTGCTAAGATGAAGGCCACCCCATGGGTTTTCTCTAGGTTCTCCAGTTTCCTCCCACCTAAAGTTTTGTTCATTTTTTGGACTGGAAATATTGGTCACAAAACCATTAGTGACAGTAAATTCCATTAAAAAAGATGTGTTAAATACAAACTAGGCAACACAGTCTAAAATTTACAAATGTATAAAAATTTGAACAAACAAACCCGTGTTAGGGTAACAGACTTTTTTCCCCCTACGTTTTCTCCATAATTTGGTCTCTCCCACCCACCAGTCAGCTCTCTCCTTTCACACAACAGCTACCAAACGGGAAGGGTGAATTCATAGTCCTCTGAGAAACATGAAGGCAGCTGAACACATCTTTTTGAACTGCTACTCATGTAACACACTTAGAGGAAAGCGCTATCTGCCCTCTTCCGCATACATGAGCTCACAGATGCCTATGATTGGCTAGTGTCGCTGTGATTGATTGACAGGGAAAAGAGTATGCCATCCTTTCCATTTGCTCCTCAACTCCCAGGCACGGATAGCTGTGGCATCCTCGGGATTCAAAGATAGACAACTTTTCTGTTGTGCCACTCAGTCATTCATATAGGTCATTCATACAAAATCCTATGGAATCAGTCTTATTTGTGAGAATTTTATATAAGATCAAGTTGGACCTTTGGTGTTTCTTCATCATCAAAACTGCTTTGGCTGATTTGACCTTTGAAGGTTTCTAGAGGTCAATGAAGCCAAAACAGTTGTGCTGTTGGTCAGTTGGCAAATTGGCATGTCAAAACTCATCAGTTAAACTTGATGCAAAGTTAAAATATATTTGCACTCGATAGTGTATCTGCTGTTAGAAACTGTTGATTGTGGTGAATTCTGTTTAAGAATTTATAAAATTTCGCTTGCAGAATTTTGCATAAATACAAATTTATGTATAAGAATTTGCACAAGCAAAAAAATGAAAAAAAAAAAAAAAACGACAAACAATAAGGATGAAGGAAGTTGATGGACAGTCATAGCTATAATTGAATTCCTATGAAATGAAAAAAAAAAGAACTTTCTCCCAATATAGAATTCCTAATAATTTTACATAAGATCTTCTTCATGGAAATTCACAAATTTACTTATATTTTTATAAGTAAATAACTTTTTAACTTTAATTTGCAGCATGAACCAATGACTGCTTTTGCTGCACTGACCTCTAAAACCCTTCAAAAGCTCAAATTAGTATGGCTAATTTGAGCTTTTGAAGGGTTTTAGAGGTCAGTGCATTAAAAGCAGTCATTGGTTCATGCTGCAAAATAAAGTTAAAAAGTTAAACTTGACCCAAAGTTTTTCTTGCAAAGTCTGCAGTTAGAAACTGTCCATTGCAACGAAATCCATTTAAATCCATGAAATATCGCTTGCAAAATTTTGCCTTAAATAAACTGTTCAGCATTGTCTCAGTTGCAAATTTATAAGAATTTACACTAGTGCACTTGGGTTAAAAATGATAAACAATTACAGTTAAGTTGAGGGACAGGGTTAGCAGTTATAGCTACAAATGAATTCCTGTAAAATGAAATTGCTCCCACATAATAATTACACAAAATAATTTTACATAAGATTGAGTTTCTTGAACAGTTTTATCTGACAGTCCAATACATCTCATGTTACTAATCTATTTGAGAGAAACAGCTCATTATTACATTTGGACCTCTGTGGAACATTAATTAACTTTTGGGAGGACTGTCTCCATTTAAAAGAGATGATTTGTCAAAGTATAATTTTAATGGCCTAAGGTTTGCCATGTACAAGTGAATAATTAACGCATTAATAGGGACGGCCGTGGGTAGCTACATCTGTTTTTACTTCACCATCTCATCGGAAAGAAAATAATAAAAACCTCATAACATAAAAAATAATCATATCTTAATTACTTGGAAATCTCCATATATGTAGTAGTTTATATTATTATATTATGTTATTGAAATACACAGGCTCACTTTATGCATAAAATACACCCACGGAGACAATCAGCATTTACATACTCATTGGAAAGGCGAACGTTTAAATCAGTTCCGTAGCTCTGACCTCTTGTCCGTCTGTCTCGCTTTATTAATACAAGAGCTGAGGGATTCAACACTTTATACATCCCAGCTTGTTTGGCAGGCTATTCCTCTTTCATAAAAAGTGTATAAAAGTTGATGAAAAATGTATAGAAACAAAGTTAACCAAATCCATACTCCAGCTGGAAATAATTTATTCATCTGGCACACATTTATCATACATTTACAGTTTTGATGGAATACTTTCCACGCATACATAACCAAGTGGATAAGAGCTAATTCTTAGGAAATCTGAGGATTTAAAGCTTTTAATCACTACAGCCAACAGTGAGAGTCTGAGCTACTACCATTTGGTGTTTGAACCCACGTCTGTGAAGAGATCCGAGCTTTAATCCAGCACATTAGACCACTTGGCCACGATGTCAAACAAATGGGAGCCTAAATAAAGATCCATATGATAATCTAACATTTTCAGAAGATCTGTAAATGGTTTTGCGATGTAGTTTTCTCACACAACAGGATAATTTTCTCCTTTAAAAGCAGAAACGATCTGTGATTGAGTTATCTGATTTCTGATGTGGCGTTTTAAATGGTTTCAATTATAGACAACCTGCAATTTCACTTGCTTCCCATTTTCCAATTTTTGCATCAAGTTAGAAATCAGATAATAGGGTGTTATATGAAAAAAACAAAAAAAAAAAACCCAGAACATTAAATATGTAAGAAATAACACACAATGCACAATGAAGTGTATTATTTTCATATAACAGCGCAGTCCGACGTGTGCTATTCTGCTTATACCACAGCAATATGGCAATGATTTAAATTTTTTATTTATTAACAAACAGCACATCATGCTTTTTAATGGTCTACAGTAACATTTACTGTTGTGGAACATTTGCAAGACAAGTTATTTTCTGTCATTACTTACGTTATAGCAGCTTCAACTTTTTCTCTCTGGTCAGCTGGTTACTTAACCAGGAAGCATTGAGGATTTTCCTGTCCTGGGAATCTTTAAAAAGTGCAGTGACTGTTACTCGAGACATAAATGTCTCCTAACTGTGGTAAAAATATAAATCAATCCATATATTAATATTCTGTGTAACAATTTTTTTCCCATCAACTGCTTTTTTTCTGTAACTTTTTCCTCCCCACTGAGGAAAGTGACCTTGTGGTTCATAAACATTCACCAGGATTGGCATGCATTCCAGAAATATGGCTTCTTGGGAAAAAAAAAAAAAAGTGTGAGAAACGTGAGAAAGTTCTAGTGCAAAAGCAGAGTGAGAATAAGTTTGGGAATTTTGAAAAAAAAAAAAAAATTCTAATTCAGAATCCAGGTGTGTGAATGCCACAAAATACAGGGAGTGTTTGAAAGTTTGTGGACTGTTCCGCTCAGTAACTGCTGTAGTTTGGCATGTCTGCATATTTATTTTTATTTATTTATTTATTTGCTGATGTATTTGCATCTGGAGCATGCCGAACAAGAGCAGGCAGCGGTGCCCAAATTTACACGAGCGCCCGAAGCCAACGTTCCCTCTCTCACTCCCTCGCTCACTCACTCCCTCTCCCAGACCCTGCAGCTGCCAATCATTGGGGCTCCCAGCACTGCCATGGAGATATTCGCATAAATTAGCATCTATTTGCATATTTGCCTCACTTGGCTCTCTCAACAAATGGCATTCCTCTCTCTAGATATCTGTCTGTCTCTCTCGCTCTCTGTCTGTATCTCTCTCTCAAACACATGAGAAAATTTCATTTTCGATTCATTTTTACTGCATTCTATTAAAACATTATCAGGAAATAAGTAGGTCAATGACTTGACAATCTTCATCATGTTGAAGCATGCTGTCCATGTTTTGCTCATTTTTAAAATTATATTTATTAGAGATGTAAAAAAATGATTAAAAAAAAAAAGACTAGAGAACTTGAGTGATGTAGTTGAGGTTGAGGAACTATCAGAGGTTCATGGAAAAGGAAAAAACAAAACAAAACAAACAAACAAAAAAACTTCCAGTTTAGGTCATGCCCTCTTTGGGTTCAAATCTGAATACAGATACTGATACTCGGAGCAGTAAACAGATACAGATAGTGTCATTGTGTTACTCCCGTAATATTTATCCATTTACACTTACTCTGATCATAACAAATTGCAAAAATCCAAAGGGAAATATGCAAAATAATCAAAACTTCCCTTAGAACTCATATCTCACATAAGAATATGCTATTTATCATATTCTTAATAGCTTATTATAATTGAAAGAGATTCAAATATGACTTAATATTCATATATTAACATTGATCATATTGTGATGCAGTACTTCTCTTCGATATCACGCACTCATACTTAACAAAATAGTAAAACAGTTTCATTTTGCTCCTTTAAACCCACACACTGGGCTCACTTCCCAATGCCTAACAGTAATAAACAGTCAGAAACCGTGAGCTGACCCTGTGACCCCAGCATGGGTTTGGAATGGCACTAATAGGCTGCCTGTTTCTCCTCGGAGTCCACTTGAAGTAAGGCTAGGCACACTTAATGAAGGGCTCTCCAACTTCCTGCTTTCTCCTCTCTTTGCTTATTTTCCGTGCACCTAACAAACCTCGCTGGATGAATTATTTACAGTGTCCCAAACGCAGAGCGGGTGTTGAGACGAGCTCTTGGCTGCAAGCGACACTCCTCCACAGGTGAACGCAGCATGGAGTGAAGATGCACCGGTGCTGGAGCAGCCCACAGCAAGGAGTACACATTAGCATAAAGTTCAAAGCAGAGAGAGCTAAAAGCAAACCATCTCCGAAACTAGCTCAGCATTATCATATGAGGCAGAGTGGGTGTTTGTGCGGTGGAGCATTAGAACTGTTTGTAATGCTTTTTACCTGGAGATATGAGGTGCTTTTGGGGCTCAGCGATACAGAGTCTTAGCATATATACTGTGTGGAGTGAAAAGTGAAAACACTGACTCTGATATTTTAAAAGGGCTTGTTAATTAACTTAAGTTCTCGGATATAATAAACAGAGTAAATGACTACCTGTGTTATCCTGAATCCAACACAAGCTCCTGCTTATCAAAGATGAAATCTTACATTGCTTTCTTGTTTGCTAATTACCTTTCTGAGCTATTTTATTCCCTCAACCCAGTGTATACACACACACTGCAGATCCTCTGGAGATTCTTTCTGCTAGCTGAACACAGTTAAGGCCAGTCATATAGGGTCTTAGCATTCAAACTTTGTACATTCTCTCTGCATTTTTTCTTACGTCTTCTTTTCTTAAATCAAGCTGAAAACTTCCGTTCGATCCTGAGCTTGGGGTACTGTCTGCGCTGAATTTCACATTCCTTTTCCCCTTGTTCATGTGGATTTCCTCTCAGGTAGGCAGATTGCCTAAATTGATAAATTGCCTCTAGTTGTGAATGTGTATGCATGATGTCCTTGGATGGCCTGGCGTCCCATTCACGACGGGATAGGCTTCGGATCCGGTTACTGAAGATGAAAGAATTTCTGACCATTGTCTATTAATATCCTTTTCTAACAAAAATAAGAGACAGTGAATGTTTTCTACTTCCTCACTCCAAGAGATCAGAATAATAATAGCTCAGTGACAAAAAAAGGGATATAGGCAGCATCACACAGATAGCTGGGATGCCCTTTAGTGCTTGTAATACTTAAAAATGAAACTTTATTTAAAATCATTTTCAAAATGGAATCTATGCAAATAAGCATTTAATTATTAGGTAAAATTCCAACATAAATATCTCAATTTTTTAGAGGTTTATTTGCTCACAACGGCCGCCATTTGCTGCAGTTTTTTTTTTTTATCATAGAATTAGCAAAAAATACACAAAATGTGTTTAACTAGCATCCATGCTAATGGAATGAAGGCATTACTGACATTCTTATGATTTACTTAATGATTTTTTTACTTTTTTTTTTTTTTAATAGTCCAGATCCACCATGATCTTGACTTAGATGAAGATGAATGAATAAACGTTATGTCGGATTTGTCGGATGCATAAATGTAGTTGGCGACATAAAAACATTTTATTGCACATGGTCGCACTTATAAGCAGCTTTGTATAATATATTACACTATTTTTAAAAGAAATAAATTTGCATCAGATAAAGCAGTGCCTTCTGGGCAAGTTTCTGCCATTTATATTGATTCGATCCTTCAACACTCCAGGGGCTTGTTAAACTTCTCTTTAAATAATGAAGTACTGGAGTGGACCTTCAATGACGATAGAGATTTCATCAAGGGGAAATTAGGAGTGGATGTTAAATTGCATGTTCTTACTTCAACACATCCTAATGTACACGTTGAGTTGTCTTAAATCAGTATGCCAGGGGTCAAGGGACATGTGGAGTGCATTGTGAGTTGAAGGGAAGAACAATGTTTTTCATATACAAGCAAAATTTCCATTTCGACCTGGAGGCATGAATCCTACTTATGCATTTCAGTAAGCAAAGCCTCTCTTCCTTCTCTCTTTTCTCTCCTCCTTTAGAGAATAATGCACCCAATGTCTGGGTTAAGTTCAAATAACCTTTTACCAACTACGACTTTTTTGTTCAGACTGAACAAACAATTTTTGCAAACATTCTTACATACAGCTTATCTGCATCTTAACCATCAACATAAGATAAATTTTCTAAGTGTTTCAATACAGTTGCTAATGTACAGTAAATGTCTTGTACATTAAAAATGTTGCAATATGCAAAATATTTATTTTCACTGACATTTGAGAACAAGGGAAAAAAATGTACTTTTGTACGCTTGTGGAGCAGAGGTCAGATGCGAGCGTGATTTCCCTGGTGATATTTCCAGGCTTGTTTACACCACTAAGCATTTATAATTAATGAAACAGGACAATGTTTTAGAGAAGTGGCATTTTCAGTATACTTTCCAGCTCATTGCTCCCATTAGTGATGGAAATTGAGGCGCTGTTGAGTGAGTCAGATCATTTGGCTCAGCTCACCGATAAGAGTCGACTCATTCGGCTCCCAAACGACTCATTCTCATTTATTTCTAAACCGACTCGTTCCCATTTGCTTCTAAACAGGACAAAGTTTGTGACTGTTCTTCTTCTCTTAACTATGCTGGAAATTGTTTAGTGAAATCTTACTCTACTTTCTAATGAACAAAATAATTATTTCTAATAAATATTTTATAAAATCTATGTAAATAACCATAATAATTAATAAAAATGTATTAAGTACAGTATACTATGTGTTCAATAAGCAGGGTAGCGGATCATCGTACAATATTTTTTGTATCATGTGACATACATCTACAAATACAAAAGGTACAGTCTTAATTAAATAATATAATTTCACTGAATAATAATATTTCACTGAATTTGAATGATAATTTAGTGTGTAAACACTTTTGTGTATATGCTGAGTTCATTGTACAGTTAATACAATTGAAAATGTCATCAAATTGACACTTCAGTGAACAAAAAAAATGTGTTTGTTCTCATTTCCTTTCCTTACGTCCATAGAGGGGGGAGATAAGAAGCATGGAAGGGAAGTTCAGGAAAGGAAATGAGCAAGCACAGTTGCAAACTGCCTTCAAGTCTTCCTCGGAAGTTGGTGTGTACTTGTTTGGAGGTAGTGATTATGACATGGTGTGTGTTCAAGTGGTTTTGGGCGGAGAAAATGGACGACATGAGATGAGAAAACTTTCTTTATCCTTCCTGAAAGAAACTGAAAAAGAAAAATATGCAAAATTACCACTTAAATCTTACCCTCTGCAGTAGTGTCACATTCACATTGGCGGCTGCCGTGATTTTTTTGGTATTCACACGCCTCCATCTCACAAAGTTGACACTCATAGAAAAATATGAGTTCCTGAGTTGTAATTATGACAATGTGGTGGCATTCAAGTGCTCTCTCCTCATCTCTACGATATTTCTGATAGGATTTGAAGGCAGCGTAAGAGACGAGGAGCACCATGGGTTTCTAATAACTATGGTTGAGTAGTAAGGAGTGAGGTTGGGATATTTTCCTGACTCTGCTGCCAGAGACTTGGAGAGTGTGTGTGAGTGCTTATAGTATATTTAGTCCATCCTTATTGCAGAACCAACGGTACAGGGGGTGGAGTCAGACCTGATCCAACTCCTCCTAACCGCTAACCTTAACCTATGACACGCTGTACAATATGGAAGAACAAAGATTTACCCAGGTAGGAGGAGCTGAATCAGGTCCGACTCCACTCAATGGACTTTAGATTCGACTACACCCCCGGTAGGAGGAGCTAGATCAGGTCCGACTCCACCCCCTGGACTTCTGGTTTGACTAAAACCAGGTTGGAGGACCTGGATCAGGTCTGACCCCACCTCCTGGACTTCTGGTTTGACTACACCTAGGTTGGAGGATCTGGATCAGGTCTGACTCCACCCCCTGGACGTTGAATATGAATACACCAGGGTAGGTGGAGCTGGATCAGGTCCGACTCCAACCCCTGGACTTCTGGTTTGACTACACCTGGGTTGGAGGATCTGGGTCAGGTCCGACTCTAACCCCTGGATGTTGAGTACGACTACACCAGGGTAGGAGGAGCTGGATCAGGTCCGACTCCTCCCCCTGGATTGTTGGCTTTGCAGTGAGGAGTGCTTGTATGGTAGACCTAATTAAATGAGCACAGCAGGAGAAGTCTAGAACAACCTGGTCTCCTCTCTCAGGACTGTGGTGAGTGTGTGTGTGTGTGTGTTTGTGTGTATGTTGACCTGTGTCACATTTTCTCATCTCGCTCTTTTCAGCCTTCTCTCAGTGCTGTAATTCCTTTATTGCTTATTCATCAGGTCCTAAGGGTGGGTCTGACTTTAGTGTATGCCTTCTAATAAAGGTCAGTGGTAGCTCTGTACTACTGATCACAAGGTTGTGAGTTCAAATCTCAGGACTTCCAGAGACGCTGTCTTGCCCTTGAGCAAGACACTTAACCTTGGGTTCTTAAGTTCTTCCTCATTTGCAAGTCATTTAGAATAAAAAACATCTGTCCAGTGGTGTGTAAATATTTCCTCTGTCTGCATATACTATATGTCTTCTAGCGTTCTAACATTTATCATACCCTGCATGGTGAAAGTTTATACACATATATGTATATATATATATATATATAGATATATAAATTTAGCCAGGACTATATACATGTATGAAGTGTAATATAAATATAAATAAATACTATAAATATAAACACAAAACAAACATAAAAAATAAAATAGATAATAAATATGATTTTAAATACTTTTGCTTGATGTTTGCAGTGTATGTGACGTATGGAGTGTTTACAGCCATATGCCTCATATATGCAGGACCTATAAATAATTTTTTTTATGTTTTCAGTGAGCATGCAGTTCTTCTGCAGAGGTATTCTGCAAAGGCAGAAAACAATCTAATGCCAGGCTTGTAGATGATGATGATGATGATGATGATGATGATGATGACAATGATGAGTTCTGTGCCATTGAACACAGATCTGCTCCAATTCCGCAGGCTAATTCAGCCATTCGTCTTCGGCGTAATCGTGGCGCTTTGTCAACGTGCTGAGTGTTTTATTTATCAGTCCGATTGATCTGATTGCGTTACAGGAACAGAATGAAGCATGGGTGAATAGGTGTGTATGTGTGTGTCAGTGTGAACGTCATTGTGAGAGGAGGAGACCTCCATGTTGCCTACATGCAGAGATGTTGCGGTAAAAAAATAAATAAAGAAGTATACCTAACCCATAGTAAATCTTTTCATCACTTCTGTAATAGAGTCTACAGTGTCAGTGCTTTGTAACAGGAGAGATAAAGCTATAACTTTAAGTTTTCTGACACGATAAAGAAGAATTGGACAAGCTGTATTTTTTTGTATGCAATGGAATAAGTGATTGACAGGAGCTAACTTATTAACTTCTATCTTCTCTTCTCTTCTCTTCTCTTCTCTTCTCTTCTCTTCTCTTCTCTTCTCTTCTTCTATCCTCTCTTCTCTTTTTTCCTCCTTTTCTCTTCTCTCCTCCTTTTCTCTCTTCTCTTCTCCTTTTCTCTCTTTTCTTCTTCTTTCCTGTCGACTTTTCTCATCTTGTCTCCTCTTTCTCCAAGGCATTTCTTCCCCCTCTCAAGTCTCATAAAGCTGGCTGTCACAGTGACTAATTTGTTAGTCGTGTGTGTGTGTGTGTGTGTGTGTGTGTGTGTGTGTTAAAGGCTGTAAAGGTGGTGCAGACACTCAGGGTTTGATCTACACTCATATCCATCTGCACTAAGAGCCAGAGCATCGTCTTTCTACTGCAGAGAGAGAACCACATCCACATTCCTCATCTCACCAAATCTGTCTGACCTATTCTCTATAAAAATTAATCCCACACACACACACACACACACACATACACACACACAATGCCATCTCGGGTGAAAAAAGTTGCCAAGTCACAGACAACAAAGGAATAATAGATAGAATAAAAGAAAACAAAGACAGACAGAAGCAAATAAAAACATAGTGAGAAAGAATGCAAGAAAAAAGGTGAAAGAAAGAAAGAAAGAATAGAACAAACATGGAAGAAATAAGGGTGACAGAAGGAAAGAAAGAAAGAAAGAAAGAAAAAAAATAATTTCTCTCACTGAGTTTCTCTCGCTCTGTGAAATTTTGAACGCTGTGTTTTGGATTATTGACAACATCTAGAGTAGCAATGAAAGGTTTCATAATCAAGTGTGTGGGTAGGAGTGTGTGTGTGTGTGTGTCTCCTTCTACCCCAGGGTAAAGCATCGTGCGTTGCCCAGTCTCTGATGAATTGGTGTAATTAACTGAGCCCTGATCTGCTGCCTAATCCTTCGCTCTGTAATAAGGGATTAAAATGCGGCCTAAACCACCTGCTGTTACTCAACTGGCCTGCGCTGGCTCTTCATGCATGAGTGTGTGTGTGTGGGTGTGTGTGTGTGTGTGTGTGTTTGTGTGTGCGCCTTGTATATAGTTCGCCTCATTGTTTACATATTCAGTGTTACTGTGTCCCAAGTAAATTAGTGCTGATGAGACAGGAGAGGGATAGGAATGAATAATAATAATAATAATAATAATAATAATAATAATAATAATAATAATCTATAGTATTATTTATAAATAATATTATTTATAAAACAATTTATAAATGAATAAATGAAAAAATAAAATAAACATAAAATAAACAAGATAAACAATACTGATTTTAATAATAATAATAATAATAATAATAATAATAATAATAATAATAATAGTAATAATAACATTTATTCAGAAATCCCCTTTGATACATGTAAATGCAGGTGAAACTGCTCTACATCACAACAGGAAGAGGAATTAAAATAATAAAAACTTGCCACCTGAAGAATATTCATCCCAGCGCTGTCAGGACCACAGGATGGTGGGAAGGTGGGCACTGGCTGGCAGACGGTGGTCAAAGTCTTTGTCACACTTCTAAAAAGAGGACATTAAAGTGGGACAAAGGAAGGAGGATTGAGGGGGAAGGAGGTGGAAGGGGGGGTTCATGAAAAATTTGGAGTTTTTCCTTGTACCTCATTGGGCAGACAATGGAGAAGGGGCGAATGAGGAGTAGGAGAACGCCACGTGCCAATTCGCTGGACCAGTGGGCGGCCGGCCCATTCTGCCCGGTTGCTTAGCAACTCCTATTGTACCCCGGGCAGCTTAATGACTCTTGTTGCCGCGGTGACTCGCAAGATTCTAACGGGCCAGAAGCTCGGTGGTTGGCGACCAATCAGAAGAGATTAGGAGCTTTGAGACTGACCAATCAACGAGTGGGCTTGAGTCATACAGGACCTGAGCTGCTCTGGTGTAATGAATTCATTTATATCAGGTTTAAAAATCCCCGACTAGCACTAAAGCCCTCTTAATGGAGAAGCAAATATCACAACAGGGTGCGACAGTCTGAGTTTCAAACTACCAGCTGCTTTATTTCAACATTTATCAAAAACAAATATGAGTTTTTACACTGCTGATACTTATTCTTTAAGAATCTGTTATTTAAGCAGAGAGAGATTCATTCAGATTTTTTTTTTTTCTGGAAAATCCTGTCTTTCTATTTTCTTGTATAATGTCGATGACTAACACCTGATACTGACTCTGTTATTACAAGTCAGTATGATTTATACTTCTCTCAGTCAATAAGAACACACCTTTTTGAGTTTTGTGATAAATTATGCAATGTTTGAGAAATCAACATGACAAATTTTTTAATAACATGAAAAGTTCTCAATTTGTAATTCCTATTTTTTGCAACAGCATCACATTATTATGTACTTATGTCACAATACATGTATTACACGTGATAATGTCATTCATGGGGTTAACTGACAACAAGTAGAACTTATTGTGTGTGTGTGTGTGTGTGTGTGTGTGTGTGAATATACGTAATTGTAATATATGTTCAAGAGGCTTAGTAGGTTTATACTATACTATATATTAAAGAATAACCTTTTAGACTACAGCTATATGTACAGTATATATAGGGACTTGTGTGGCAGACGCTCCGCATACATGGATAAAAATTGTGTGTAATTGTTGTATGGTGAAGTTTCTATAAGGAGATGTTTATTTAACATTTATGGAAGGAGTCTCCAGTGTCAGCTCTTTGTAACAGTAAGTTTTCTGACATGGGAAATCTTTACGACAGAGGATTTTTTTATGAAGAGTTAAAACAAGAGAGGCTGGTGAGGGAACGGCTGTTTGTATCAACTTTAACATAAGTGATAACAGGAACTAACTTGTTTCATGGATGTTCCATAGCATTAAATGTAACTATAATTACGTACAAAGTATGACGTGTTGTTCTTTAATAAATAAAAATGATAAAATTGTTGGCAAATTGCTGTGATGTCAGATTATAGTAAAAGAAAGGAAAGGTAAAGTGGGGTATCTGTTATTTGGTCGTTATTTTCAGTTGGACTGATGCCATGCCCTGGCATGACCCACCACGCATATACACACACACACACACACACCCACACACGCAACTTCGCAATAATCTGACTAACCCCCCCTTTCTCTTTTCAGATGAACCGGCCCATCCAGGTGAAGCCGGCAGACAGCGAAGGACGGGGAGGTAATTAACCTTCTTTTACACACATGAACAAACATACACACAAACACACACACACCCACACATACACACACACACACACTTACTCTCCCTTAAACATGTCCATGTGTGTAGAGAGGCATTAATATAGGTCAAACGCCTCTGTTGGCTCCCCATCTGTCTCGGCAGAGAGGGTCTTCTCGGTTCACCGTCACCCAGCTCGGTTCAAAGACATGTTCATATCCGTTTCTGATTACAGATCAGGCATGCATTCACGACACGTCTCATCTGCCACGGCTAAAACAAATATGTCTACATATGGTCCAATTTATTTTCCGACTATACATAAATCATTATAACTGTGCTTATAATTCCATGTTGATTATGATTCCTTCTATGCATTTAATAAACTTGAATAATGCCTCATAAAGCTTTAATAAGGTGCTATAAATAATTCCTTGATAACTCAGTCATAAGTGTCACTATTCATTATAATGTCATATGGTGTACTGCACAACCTTTATAACTAATCACGATCTGTGCATAAGCAACTCTAACACTTCTTAACAATTATACACACATTATAAACATTGCAAAAATCATCACTGAGTGCTTCAAGTAAAGTGAACATGCTAAAATGCTCCTTATCGTAAGTTGTAAGATATGACAGACTTTTTATTTTTGTAATGTAATGTAATATGGAAACACTTATGTAAAAAATAGTTTCAAAAACAGGCACATTATTGAAGTTTGAAAACTTTTTTACAAAAAAAAAAAAAAATCCTGAAATGTTAAGGATAAACATATGTAGTGCTTAACAGTGGAGGGACAGGAAGCTTTCTCTCTCTCTCTCTCTCTCTCTCTCTCTCTCTCTGTGTATGTGTGTGTATGTGTGTGTGTCAGTCATTTTTGGAAGCACTCATTGATGACATTTTAGATGTTCAAATAATAATATTTGAATTATGGAAATATTATTTCCATAATTGTTAATAAATGTTATAGTTGCTATATAATACGTTAATCATTATTAGTTATAAATGTTGTGCAGTGCACCACATGGAAGGAATAAAACATGACTGGGTGTGTTATTATAGGAAACTAATCCAAGACAGGGTGGTATAATGTGGCCTGATGTGGATTATTTTCCTATAACATTAAATTTATTAATGAATGACACATTGTCATGTTTTTGTCTGTTTATAGTTAATGTTGTAGAACATGCACAAGTTCCTGTTATCACTTATGTTGCAGCAGCATTAAACAGTTGTTCCCTGACCAGCCTTCCTTTTTTAACTCTTGAAGGTAATAAGACAAAAAAGCAGCTTGCATTGATATTAAGAAACCAATCAGATTCGAGAATTCAACAGCGCTGTAAAATAATGCATTATAATGTATAGTTGATGATTACAAGTTATCAAAGAATTTTTTAAAACACATTGTTAAAGCTTTATGAGGTATTATAAAAGTGTATAACAAAGTGTGGTTGAATTCTCAAATCTGATTGGTCAGAAGATGTGCATTATATAATATAATATATATGTAATTATATATAATATAATGATATAGCTCACTCAGACAGTAGTTCTGGCCGTACCATGAATGATAGGTTTACATTAATGAGCTCGTTCTAATATGCTATTGTTTCTATAGTAACAGCTCATACACTGGGACTTTTACAACAGACACTGCACATAATTTAAGTCTAATAATAAACAGATTTTTAAAAAGTGTGTTGTTGTGAATGTATAATCATTGAT
The DNA here is from genome assembly GCA_022758105.1 of Pangasianodon gigas. Taxonomy (NCBI): domain Eukaryota; kingdom Metazoa; phylum Chordata; class Actinopteri; order Siluriformes; family Pangasiidae; genus Pangasianodon; species Pangasianodon gigas. The sequence goes on from CM040459.1 coordinate 27,161,592, forward strand.
GTACTGACTTTTTTAGGAGACCTTTATTTAACAATTATGGAAGGAGTCTCGGTTGTAAGCGCTTTGTAACAGTAAAAGTTTCCCAGAATGGGAAAGTCTTCAGGACAGAAGAGTCTATGCTTTCCGGTTCCTCACTAAAATGACAATCTTCGTTTTGAGAGCGAGGCAGAAAGAGAAAGAGAGAAAGAGAGAGAGAGAGAGGCAGGTGAAGGACTGCAGCTATAACGTAGGTGAGAACAGGAACTAACTTGTCTCTCAGACTTTCTACAGCATTAAATCTAACTATAAACCATTAAAAATCATGACGGGTTATTCAATAACGAGTTAAACATTGTAATTGTTGGCAAATCACTGTGTTATAAGCGCAATAACACATGATCACACACCCCCTCGTACATGATTTTTGTATAATTGTGCAGTCTGTGGTGTGTTATTCCTTACTTATAAGAATCATTACAAGGAATCATTACCAACTCATAAAGAATTATAAAAGCAGTTATAATGCTTATTAAACTTATCAAAACTTTTCAAACGGAATTTTATTTTTTAATTTTTTTATTAGCAGTGCACATGTGAGAAGAGCTGAGTGTAGAGTCATTACTGGATTGTGAGTTCATTTGTGTTAGTTTGATATTTGCTGTAGGTTTGAGTGTAGCATATGTAGCTTATGTCTTCGTTAAAGTAATAAATATCATCATAGAAAGAAAGAAAGAAAGAAAGAATTTACTGGGTACCATAAAATTGCTGTGCACCAGAGAAAAATGCCCTAGCTCTATACACACTTTTGGCAGTATTGCACAATACACACACACACACACACACACATTATGAATCTACAGTATCTACAAATAGCCAATCAATACTGTTGTGTCAAGTGTGTGATGATTTGTAGCTAACTAAACTAAAGGAATGAACTTCAGACACCAGATGTAGTACAACTGATTGACTTTATGTATTTAGAGAAAATTGTGCTTGTTTAGTATGTAAACAATTGCCTTACAATTTGAAATAAAATGACAATGTTTCACAAGACTGAATAGTGTCTGATGGATCAAATATGTTTGAATATACGTAAATATTAACATAATTAAATCCGCACATAGCCATTTTGCATAACTTGCCAAGAAAATGCCAAATTTGGGTTCATAGCTGTTCATATCAGTGTAGCTACAGAGAAAAAGGTTAATGAACTGCCAATCCACAAATGATAAATGGTAGATGACACATAATTAATTGTAGAATACAGAATGACGTCCACTGCATGTATAATTTAGCTTTTTTCCCCTCTAACATCTTAAAAGTTGCAATGAAACGAGGGCTAATCATACATCCTTTGTAAAGGTGAGTCTTTAGGAAATTGGGGTGTGTGTGTGTATGTGTGTGTGTGTGTGTGTGTGTGTGTGTGTGTATTGTGCAATACTGCCAAAGTGTGTATAGAACTAGGGCATTTTTCTCTGGTGCACAGCAATTTTATGGTACCCATTTTTATTTATTTATTTATTTATTTATTTATTTCAGATTTGTTCACTGCAATCAATCTAAATTAGAGTCATGAAAAGGTTTGCGAATTCTAAAATAAAAATGGGGTAAAAATCCTGGACTTTTTTTAAAAAAACTTTTTTATGTATAGGAATTTAAAAGAAAATTATTTTCCGAGTCAGAGTAATGATGATCGCAAACAAAGTGTCACGTTGCAAGAGTTTATTATAAAAAGTTTATTATGGAATGGAATCAGTAATTTATGCTCAGTCTAATAAAACATAAGTTTAACATAAGTGCATGGTAATTATATAAATATGGACTGAATACACACCTTAATTGATATGAATTAATGACATACTTATTATTAACTAGTCATAATCTATAAAATCTAAAAACTAATCTATAATAACACATTTATACATACAGTTATGTTACATATTGCAAAAAAATTGCATCTTAGCAAGTGGAAATATCAGGTTATTCCATAACAAATTATGGAAAAAAATATGAAAAAATGACAAGATACTTGGCCATAATTTTATCATTGTCTTCTTCTTCTTCTTCTTCTTCTTCTTCTTCTTCTTCTTCTTCTTCAGGTGTCATGTGTGTTTTGACAAAACATGGCTGAATGGCTGTAATTGTAAATGACCCTTGTTTACAACCAAGTTGGTGTTGTGTTACACACACTCTTGGCAGACTTGAGGTGTGAGTGTGACATTTGTGATTTAGTGGTGTGTGTGTGTGTGTGTGTGTGTATGTGTGAATCAGATGGCCCATTCCGCCACTCTCAGCCCATTCAGACCAGAGAGCTGTCAGATGGCCACTTTAATTAACCACTGTCTCCAAACAGGCCAGGCAGTGAGTGACTGGCACGACCTGGGCATGAGCCAGTCAGCTTTCTCAGCCAGATAAATTAGTTGTGGGGTGTAAAGAAGCGAGGATGGATGGGAGCTGATATCAATTACTACTTTCTCTCTCTGTGTATGAGATGGACGGAGAGGAGAAATAGTGTGGGGAAAGGTGAATGAAATACTGGAGCCTGGTGGGGTGTGTGTCAGACAGCCTCTATAGTATTACGCGTATGTGTGTGTGTGTGTGTGTGTGTGTGTGTGTGTGTGTGTGATATAGTGGATTCTGTGAAGCCTTAGCAGAGCTATCGAGTCCTAAGGGCAGAGAACTTACCCAAAAGTACAATGACTGCACATCTACAGCTCTATTTAAGTCTGTAAAAATTGTTGGAGGTGTTGTTTTGTCTTTTTTTTGTGTGTGTGTGTGTGTGTGTGTGTGTGTGTGGGAGAGAGCATGATTGTGTATCCTCAAAGAAGCTACATAAGTGTATGAAACAGAGGTCTTAGCAAGTCACATGACTCCAGCGCCTCGAGGAATAGCACCACATTCATCACACACCGATGTCAGGAATTATCCATCATGAAAAGGTCTGTTGTGCTTTTGAAGGCATTAGAGCCCATTAGTAGGTTCTGTAGTAGCCACTCATCATCTCACGCCACGTGCGTGCCCAAGAGAGATGCCACCGATTTTAATATTTGGAATCTTCATCGGGATATAACGGCGATTTTTAAAAGTGGGGTCTGTGAAGCATGGCCAGGATATTTTATTATTATTGTTATTATTATTATTATTATTGTTATTATTATTATTATTGTTGTGAAAATCACAACCTACTATTATCAAACTTATATTTATTATTGGGGGGCTTGTAGTTATTAGGATAATGGACTGGTCACTTGAATTAAATGCTTTTAAACCCAACCTCAATATAATAGTAGTAATAATTCTAACTCAGACCTAACATGTTCTTTATGGTGGAAAGTCCAGGAAAATTCTGGCTCCAAAGATCTGTCTGAATACTGTAATATTGTGCACATTTATATAATAATCTTAATATTTGACTAGTAGTGACTAATAGAATTATGTTCATTTTTTCACCATTTTCTCCCCAATTTGGTCAATTCCCACCAATTCCCACCCACATTCCAGCTCTCCCCTATCACACTACATCTACCAACACATTAGAGATGTAACCGCATATGAACCAGAATTCACACTGAACAGATAATGTGTCCTAAATTAATATGAATACGGATACAAACAATAGGTGGAGTATTCATTTTTCTTCTTCTTCTCCTTTTTCTTCTTCTTCTTCTTCTTCTTCTTTTTGAAAACTTCTTCAGGGACTTGGATATAAAACAAAAAAGTCACACAAACATGAGGTTTTTCTTTCATGTGGAGCTTTGAAGCGCAGCTTGCTGAAGTTTGTGGGAGGGTTGCCAGGTTTCAGCAAAATTCCCACCCCAACTACAGACTATTTTTTTTAAATACAAATTGTGTCTTACATGTTTATTTTATTACTTCTTAGTTACTTAGTAATGAAAAAAAAAAAAGATTTCCAAACAATACTCTTCCAAGAACAACAACAACAACAACAAAAAAAGTTACAGAAAGGTTTTTCGTATGCCAGTAAAGGCGGCTTTACTGGACTTTTCAGACAAAACAACATAATGAAGGCTGTTGGGTTTACCTGCAAAAAGCAGAAGCAAGTGTGATAGTCAGAGTCTCCAGAAGAACGATAGCAGATTCTCCAAGATTCTCAGGAAAACTTACCAGCTAATTTCCTTATAAAACTGCACAAAGTGCACATGAGAATCCTGATGCATCTTAAAAAGCAAAGGGTTTTCACACCTAATATTGACTTTGTTTACTTTATTACAGTTTGTTGCTCTTTATTAAAATATATATATGAAAAATTTCATTACTTTTGTAGGCATTTTTGCTTTGTTGCATTTCTTTGCATGTGCCTAAGACTAATGCACAGTACTGTACATCTCAAAAACCACACAAAAAGACTTGATACTAGTCCAAAATATTCAGACATAGTAAAGGTCAATCTTTTCAGCGGAAACAAGTTAACAGTGGCGCACATTTCTAATTTGCAGTATATGTCTGTAATACGCAGATATAATGCAGGGAACCTGGCAACTCTGATCAAGGAACTTTAAAAAAAGAGCACGTTCAATAACATGATGTTAACAGGACATGCATTATTTGGTTTTAGCTGAACTAAATGCTGACTTACTGAAATGAAACAAAAATAAAACCATATTTTTTACCATATTTGCATATGACAAATTTACATGCAGAGGACTCAGTTCCAGGGTGAAAAAAATGCCAGCAAATTGCATTAATTGTTCTGTAAAGGTTAAAGTAACAATAGTATACAGCTTACACAATGTGGATAGTTGGGATTATCAGAATTACCAACAATTAGTTACGTATTTACAATAAATAATTTAGTTGCCTTTCCTTTGCGGGTGATAGAAATGTTGTAATGCAAAAATACAAATAAAATGTTCATTAAAGATTGCATATGCCATATTACAATATGTCTTATAAATATTTCATTTGGGAAAGCTCTTGAAGTAAATGGCTCTGGTCATGTGATCAGTTACACCACCCAAAGATTCATGAGAAACTCTTTTAGAGATGTACGACCTCAAAATAAAAATTCAGACTGGTGAGATTCAACAGGTGACGGAGAAAATAAAGTGTTTCTGTGACATTATGAAAAAAATATAAGTTTAAATTCAGCAAACAAAGCTACTGTCAAGAAAAAAAAAACAAAAACAAAAACAAATTCTCAGGGAAAATGGCACCTCGTTTTCTTGAGAAGGGACGGCAGCATGGCAGAGTGAGCTGGCACAAACACGAGTTCAGGAAATGAAGCCGTCGTAAGACAGCATAATCCGGCGACGGAGCGTCATCGCCAGCACGGATACTGCATCTCATTCTCGCTTCAGCTGCAGATGAGTCACGAGTTGTGTATTTTTGCCTTGGATTATCTCAGCCAGCAGTTGAGAGAGGAGTGAAGACTTTCCAAGATTTTTAAATGAAGTAGGCTAACCAGAGTTCTGGACACAAGTGCTTCAATTCATTTCTGTCCATCAGCAGCGCACGTTGTGAGTCTAATAAAGATTCCTTGATGTCCTTTAGAACGGCATTGCCCTTTCCCTTCTTTATTCTCCTAAGAATGATTCTTATCAGAGTCGGTTTTGACAAAGTCTGGCACTTCTCTTTTCTTTCTCCCTTTTATCAGGCTGCTCTGATCCCTTTTCTTTGATACAAGAAAAAAGACCAAAAGTGTGTAGGTGCTTAATAGGGTTGTAACACAATGCCATTATCTGCATCTGTTATCTTATCTGTTTAGTGCTCAAAATATTCAGATCTGTTTTTGTGGAAGTGGGCGTGGCCTTAGAACCCTAGAAAACACTGAAAAAAAAATAGGTCAGCTGGAAAAATTTAAATTCACAAATTACAACAACGAGTAAGTTTTTGCAGGACGTAACTTTATTCAACTCCTAAACCGGACGCTCCGTGGAACTTTCTGGAAAGCGTTCTATCTTGTATCTTCTGTGTGTAAGAATGCTAACAACGATTCAAACAACAGTGCCTTTCCCAAATCAAGAAACTGTCTATAATCTAATCTAATATTATTTTACCACATTTACTTCAATTTTAGGTTTTTGTACATTCCAAAAAGATCACAAAAGTACACTAGACCTCTATTATAAAATACTGGGACGCACTCACAGCGCTTCTGCAACGAGTCAAAACGAGAGCTTCCTACAAGCAGCATTTCATTTTAATGCATGTATTATTTTCTTTTAATAAAGAGAGAAAACAATAATTATGAAATTACAAAAAAAAGTGTAAAAAAAAAACATGAAATTACAAATTTTACACTATACAGAGTGTCTCAAAAGCCTCCATACATAGGAGACCGTGTTTGTCAGCACCACGTCAGTTGTGCCTGCGTCAGTGGATGTTAGTAGATGTCCACTTCTCAGTTGGTCCTCGACACTTCCAGTTTTTTGAATTTGTTAATAAGTTTGGCAACAATGTTGTGTTTGATGTGCTTGACACGTTTCCTGTTAAAGTCCATCGCAACCTTGCGACAGCTTCCCGATCCAGCCTTGACACTGATTTCAATACCTTCTTCTTTCGTGAAAGGCAATCTTAAAGGCTATCTGAAAAAAAATATATATATATATATATAAATTTTGGAAGACATTTTGCTAAAAAGTGTTAATTTCCCCCATATATATATACACATATGGAGATTTTTGGGACACTGTGCGTTTTAAAAATGAATGAAATGATTAATTTTTTTGGAGAGCAGTGCGCATGGCCACCCACCCAGAGAGCACGGCCAGTTTTCCTCCCTCGGCTTCTGGCCACAGATGGCTGTTGCATCATCAGGATTTGAACTCACAATCTTTCGACGATAGGACAAAAGCTAAAACTTATCATCTTTTCCTTTTCATATCATCGTCCTTTATTAATTAACTAGAATTTAAAGAAGTTTTTCATAACCAGTAAATGACTATTGGTTCAGGATTTTCATCCGAACTTGTACATAATCAGAAAAAAGGGCTCAAAAGAGTGCAAACCTTATTATTCGGTCCAAACTTCCAATGCTATCAGCGAATGATTAGTCTTTTAGCTGGGATTGTGATGCTGAAGCATAGATCAGCCGTAGACGTCGTTAATCAGCTCCAGCAGTGCGATGGCTGAGCGGAGAGCACTTCGAGCAGAGAGGCAGACGAGCGAATGTGGATAGTAAATCAGCTGCGCACTTTCCTGTCCTCTGTCTGACATTTGAGTCCCCAGTGCATCCTCCTCCCATCAACAACTTTCAGATTGGTCTACCCCTCTCCCAGTTCTCCGTCTCCCCCTCTCTCGGCTGACCTTGTCCTCCCCTGCGTCTCTGCAAGAAAAGATGAGTCTCCATTATCTATGATTGGAGATGGCCATTATCTAAACACAATCTATGAAGCAAGTCTCACATCACAGACGAGGCTTCCTTCTGGGGCACGCCATCATTACGTCGCGCAGAGAGCTGGAGGAGAAAGTTCAGTCACTGTTTCCTCAGATGAACTCCAGGGTTCTGTTGTTTTCTTCCTGCTTCTAGTTTACTGATAATTTAAACCTTTAAGAGTCACAGTTAGTGCTGAAATAATTGAGTATTAAATAATACACAGTTCTCACCTGTGGCACTAACGCAAGTCTAAACCTTCAGCACTCACTAAATGTTCGCTTTAGCACCTTAAAGAGGTTCTGTGTAGAACGTCTCCATCAGGAACGGTTCCAGTGAGAACCTCTTCAGAAAGCTAGAACTGTTATCCCACACAGAACCCCTGCTTCTTCTTTCATCCTGTTTTTCTTCTTTCTGTCACGATTCTCACCACTTCCTGTTTTCCATCATTTCTCCATCTTGTCTCTATCTTCTTCTCTCTTTCTTCTCTTGTACTTTTTGCTTCCTCGTTTCTTTGTCTTTCTTTCTTTCTTTCTTTCTTATTTATTTTGTCATGATTACTTTTTCTTTCTTTCTCCCTTTTATTCTTCCTTCCTCATTTCTTTCTTTCTTTCTTATTTATTTTTGTCATGATTACTTTTTCTTTCTTCCCTTCTGTTTTTATTTCTTTCTTTCTTCCCTTCTTTTTTCCTTCCTTCCTTTCTTTCTTTCTTTCTTTCTATTTCTTATTTATTTTTGTCATGATTACTTTTTCTTTCCTCCCTTTTATTCTTCCTTCCTCATTTCTTTCTTTCTATTTCTTATTTATTTTTGTCATGATTACTTTTTCTTTCTTCCCTTCTGTTTTTTCTTTCTTTCTTTCTTCCCTTCTTTTTTCCTTTCTTTCTTTCTTTCTTTCTTTCTATTTCTTATTTATTTTTGTCATGATTACTTTTTCTTTCCTCCCTTTTATTCTTCCTTCCTCATTTCTTTCTTTCCATTTCTTATTTATTTTTGTCATGATTACTTTTTCTTTCTTCCCTTCTGTTTTTTCTTTCTTTCTTTCTATTTCTTATTTATTTTTGTCATGATTACTTTTTCTTTCCTCCCTTTTATTCTTCTTTCCTCATTTCTTTCTTTCTTTCTTTCTTTCTTTCTTTCTTTCTTTCTTTCTTTCTTTCTTTCTCTCTTTCTATTTCTTTTTTCTTTTTGTCATTACTTTTTCTTTCTTCCCTTCTTTCTTTCTTTCTTTGACTAACATTAATCCGAAGTATTTGGATGAATACATTTGCCATCACTTTGACAAGAGTAAAACCTGTTTCATGTTATTAGTGATCCTGCTCTCTCTCCACTCTCAGACAGTGAGTCTGTCCATTGTTGCCCCATTTCACCTCTGAAACAAAACGCTCCCTCTGCGAGACGGAATCTGACAGCGGCTCAAGCTGTCCTGGGCGTCTCAGTCTCCCTCACCTCAGGCAGCCATGTGCACTGAAGGCTTCTGGGTAAAAGCAGAATGACCACACGGGATTCACTGCCTGTGTGCAACTTTCTCCCAGCGAGAGATCTTCTCCGCTCATCATGTAAATGAGGAACTCTAACTGAGTCCCAGAGATAAAAGTCAAAGGAGAACCAAATATCACCTTTCATGTTCCTCTGCAAGCATTTTTTTTTTCAATCTCTGCCTCCCGAAGCAATAATTTAGGCTCCCGGAGCAATAATAATTTGGAGTTTGCTCGGCATTAATTTAAATTGCCTTACAGGAGTGTGTGTGTGTGTGTGTGTGTGTCTGTGTATGAAACGCAATCACTGAGCAATTTCAGCTCACGTCGTAATGGACAAAAGTTCACACATGTGACCGAAGTAGAGGAAGCAACTGCTTTTTTCCTGGTTTACATTTTAGAGGTTTTATTTTATTTTCCTCTCCAAGACCCTGAATAATGACACTGCTCCTGATTGACCACTTCACTCACTCACACACACACACACACACACACACACACACACGTTAATGCTAATGCTAATAACCGTAAACTCATTAAACAGCAGAAATAAACAGCAGTATTAGTTTGGATGGACTCATTAAAGTTACAGCTAATGCACTAATGAACATTAATTACTGATAGAAACGCTGAGGCTTGTAGTGCAGTGATTTTATTTAACATTAAATAAAGAGCTTTATTCAAAACCAGTCACACAAACAGGAGAAGGTTTATCTGAGATTCTCTCTCTCTCTTTCTTTCTTTCTTTCTTTCTTTTTTCCTTTGTACTTTCTTTCTTTCTTTCTTTTTCTTTCTTTCTTTCCTTTTGCCCTTCCTTACTCTGTCCCTGCCTCCTTTCTTTCTTTCTTTCTTTCTTTCTTTCTTTCTTTCTAACTTCCTTCTATCCTTACTTACTCCCTCCCGGCTCCATCCTACTTTTTCTTTCTTTCTTTCTTTCTTTCTTTCTTTCTTTCCTTTTGCCCTTCCTTACTCCATCCCTGCCTCCTCTTTCTTTCTTTCTTTCTTTCTTTCTTTCTTTCTAACTTCCTTCTGTCCTTACTTACTCCCTCCCTGCTCCATCCTACTTTTTCTTTCTTTCTTTCTTTCCTTTTGCCCTTCCTTACTCTGTCCCTGCCTCCTCTTTCTTTCTTTCTTTCTTTCTTTCCTTTTGCCCTTCCTTACTCTGTCCCTGCCTCCTCTTTCTTTCTTTTTTTCTTTCTCCTCCCTAACTTTCTTCTGTCTTTACTTACTCCCTCCCTGCCCCATCCTAGTCTTTCTTTCTTTCTTTCTTTCTTTCCTTTTGCCCTTCCTTACTCCGTCCCTGCCTCCTCTTTCTTTTTCTTTCTTTCTTTCTTTCTTCAGTTGTAAACATCTTGTAGAACTCCACTCAGTCGTCACTTTAAGAAGAGTTTTGCTTTTTCCTCGCAGGACATGGACATGGTTTTGATGGACAGCTCTGGCAACCAATAGACGTACTAATTAAATAAACTGAGTGATTTCTACTTGTTCATTTAGTCGTCAGCTGCTAGAAGTAGGCAGAGTAGTAAACCCACATTCCACATACAACAACAAAGATGTGAACCCGGCGAAATGAAGAGATAGGCTGTGTGATTTTCATCTAACAGTGACGTTATGGGGATCGTACGCAGGAAACATCACTTTAGATGTGCAAACCTGACTGGAAATTTGCAATTCATAAAATTACGACCTCGTCGTTGTATTTATACATGATTAGTTTTGACAGGAAAATAACTCCATATTTACTTACGTAGGTTTATTCAACTACTCAGTCTTTTTCCCTTTGATGCAGGAGGAAGGAGGGAGAAAAAAGCTTCGGAATTCTGCCTAAAAGAAGAGTAGCGCTTTATTCCACTGAGAGAAGCATCAATCTTGACAGCATATGGCATGTGTGTGAAATCCATTAATTTTTAATATAGTGAGCTGGAATGAAAAGGCTGCCTGAGACAAGCAATTGTCAGATGTCACTAGTGTTTTGACAGCTTTTTTGATCCGCCTTTGTGTTATTTGCATTTGCGGAATGAGGGCCATCCACTCGCAGCGGCCCGCTCGGACTGACAGCCGTTTATTTTCCAGACAATTTCCTCTGCTTTCCGTCGGAGAGGAGCGAGAGAAAGAGCGAGGGGAGGGAGAGAACTGTGCACAAGTACTTGTGTGTGCATTCACGAGCCAACTTTAGTCAAAGTTAAAAGCAACAAGTCAAAGTTACAAGTGCTGCACTTCACACACTTAATGTCCTCTCTTTTCCGCTCTTATATTCGACTGCATATGGGAAGAGGAAGCTCTTAATACAAAGGACGTGAAGTGTGCTCGGTGAGGAAAGGTCGTATTATTAATCTGCAACACTATTAAATGCTTTAAGCCTTGCTGTATTTTACGGTCGATGAACGTGCGAAGCTCTTGTACAGTGCTCTCGGTCGCTGTTGATTTAAATATGTGTTTAGAAGTCATGTTCAGATGAAGGCTAAGCAGCACTTTGTTTTGAGAGGCTTTTAGAAGTCGAAAGTCCAGCGACAGGGAAAAGAAGACACATGAAAAAACCCTCAAATCCACTGGAGCAGCTTGGGATGCTGTTGAGATGCTAATCAATTAAAATTCATCTAGATCTAGACATTTGTGTGATTTTCTGGCATAGCACTAAGCATGGATCGAAAAAGAGAAGAAAAGAGAGAGATGAATTATAGCCATGAGGTCTGGCTGCAAAACGATAGTAAAGTACAAATACAATTTTTTTCCTCTCTGTCCATCCCTGAGGAAAGCTCTGAGGAACACTTGTACGTTTCCACCAGGGGGTGATTTATTATTTTTTGTGCTTTCGCTAACACATTGGAAATGTTCCTATGTTGTTCTCCTGGCTAGTTAATTAGCCTTGTAAAGCTGACATTAGGTCTGCAAAAGACTCCCGATGGAGGTGTGAGTGTGTGTCCCTTAACACCAGAGTGTCATGGAGCACAAGCCAGAATGAGAGAGAGGAACACACACAAGGTGTTTTTTTTCCATTGCACAAAGAGCCAACCACCTGTTGCACAAGCTGAATGTAAGTCGGGGTGTAAAATCAGTCATAAAGCATATACTGAGAGGGGTGGAATTTCGGTTGCAGACACTTAAGGTACTAGTATTGCGTAAAGTGATCGTAGATCAAAACTATGTCGGATAGAATGATGCATTTCACCATCACCAGATCAGAAACACGATCTGACACAAACAGAAAAGACTACATTCGTTTCTTTTTCATTTTATCATTATTGCCCCTTTTTCTCTTGCCAAACCATGTGGCAAAATGTGTTAGGATCTGATGAGACCAAGGTAGAACTTTTGGGACACAATTCTAAAAGATATGTTTGGCACAAAAACAAGACAGCTTATCACGAAAAGAAGACCATTCCCATACTGAAGCATGGTGGTGGCAGCATCATGCTATAGGGATGCTTCTTTTCAGCTGGGACTGGAGCTCTAGTCAATATAGAGGGAATTGTGGATAGCTCCAAATACCACAAAACCTGCAGGCCTCTCTTAGACAGCTGAAGATGAAGAAAAATTTCATCTTCCAGCATGATAATGACCCAAAGCACAAATCCAAGCCAACAAAGGAATGGCTTTAGAGGATCAATGTTTTGGAATGGTCCAGCCAGACCCCAGATCACAATCCTATCAAAAACCTGTGGAATGGCTTGAAGAGCGCTGTTTACAGGAGATCCCCTTACAATTTGATAGATCTGGAGCATTTTTGCAAGGAAAAGTGGAATAAAATTGTCAAATGAAGTTGGTAGAGACCCAAAAGAAACCTAATAAAGAGTTCTGTATTACAAGTAAAAAGTGCTTTTTTCTTCCTAAAACATTTCTGTTTGTTTTTTACTTGAATTTTATTGGTTGCTATATCACCTCAAAGGTGGAAAAAGATCAGACGTGATTTATCTTGGTTTCTTTTTCTTTTTCTTTTTTACAACACATACATCTTCAAATTTAACAGGGGTGTGTAGACTTTTTATATCCACTGTAAGCTTTGTGTTGGGTCACATTACCACGTAATCGATTATTTTCCTACAGCACACCTCATCGTGTTTGATTCATCTTATAGCAATTTTCCAATCATTTTATTGTTTTATTGTTTATTATATTTATTAGAGAATGATGTTATGTACATCTTAGCCATTTCTGGTCACATTTATTAGGGTGTTCCTGTTATCACTCACATTAGAGCAGCTATAAACATGTGTTCTCTCGCCAGTCTCATTTTTCTCATGATGATTTTTACAGAACAACACTTTTTGTTTTCTAAAATACTATTGAATTTTACATAAACACTTTTTTTTTCACATGACATGTTTGGATTCTACAGAGGTTTTATCTGAGCTGATGTCCTTACATTGTTGAACTGATTGTGTCATATTCTCATCATATAGTAAATATTATTTTATGTCCATTACAGTGTGGATTTTTAGTGTGGATTAGCTCTTATTTGAGTCAGATTTTGAAAGTGCAATGGAAAAATACCCAGAAAGAGAAAGAGGGAGATTGTGTCAGCTTATCTGTAATGTTTTATTTACCATTTAAAAGATGTAAAAAAAACCACACACACACACACACACACACACACACACACACTCATTTGATGCTAGCTGCCTAGCTAATGAGAACTGTGCCAACACTGGTTTGCTTCACATAGCCTGAGCTCAAATCATTATTTCTGACCACACACACACACACACACACACATAGAGACACACACAGACACACACACACACACACACACTTTTCTGGCCTGCTTGCCCACCCAAGTGATGCAGCTCCCCTGGGTTTATCTCATTCCTTGACACCTACACACCGTTTCTGTAATGAGCCTTTCTCCACACAGATGCACATTTATTAAACAGATGCCCATTTGTGATGACAGGTACGCGTGTGTGTGCGTGTGTGTTTGGGCGTCCAAGCAATCATGCACCTTGCGCATCTCATTTGAACTTTAAACGTGCGAGACGGGTGGTGAGATCTCACTTCACACAAACAGAAAACCCAGCCCAGTGCTTTATTTAGCTCTCTCTCTCTCTCTCTCTCTCTCTCTCTCTCTGTGTGTGTGTGTGTGTTTCCATTCAATGTCTGCGAGATCCAAGAAGACTGTCTCAATGCTTCAAAAAATCTTTTTAATCCTGAGACACCTTTGTTTTTCCATGACTGCATCAATTTCAATGTTGGATAATGGACAGTAAGAATAAAACAAAACAAAACAAAACACACAAACAAAAAAAACATAAACAGAGGAGGAATGATAGGAAAAACAATTGTACAACCCAATATTGTGATTTTAATTTAATTTACGTATATTTTCATGTAAAAAAAAGTATGCAATTAATAAATTTGCTTATTTATTGTATAATATTTGTATATTGTTTGTTTGTTTGTTTGTTTATTTACTTACTTTTGTTTTAGATTTCTAGTGGTTCTATTGGGTCTATGATTTTTAATTTTTTATTTAATTTATTTACAGTGTTAAAAGTTAAAAGTTTATTTTTAAAGGTTAATTTTGAGACCATATGCCTATTTGCCAGTTTGACGGGTCACTTGAAATAGATTTAATCCATCCTCTAATGTACTTCATTTCCCATCAGCCCCATTCAATCACATGACCCTGTCACATGCCTTTCTGATCACTCTCACCTGTTTTGTATTTCCCTTTTTAGTGGCCCTATATAAGTCCTGAGTTTTCAGTGTATAGTTTGCTAAGCTTTTGTTGTGTAGAATTTCTTGCTGCCTGTAGTATGTTGTGTGCTTCTTGCCACTTTTCCCCAGCTCTTGTTTTACTGTGTTTAGTTAGTTTTGTTTGTCTTTTATTTCATTAAAACACTGCACTTGCATCCATATCTATTATCTGACACCTAAAGTCTACGGATTAGAAGTAAATGTGTACCGAGGGGGTCGGTGGGATTTATTGTATAATTAAAGGAGTTCCTGGCTACAAAGAAGTTTTATAACCCCTGATCTATAATAACTTCGAACACGGTATCTGTTTCTCATTTTCATTAAAAGAATGCACTATAGCTATATAACATCTCCTTTTTTCATTTACTTATCATGCCAAACTTTTACACCAGAATATACAGAATAATTACATTTCCATGTACGTAGATTACGTTGAATTCATATTTAATAGTTGTGAAATCTCCCTTTGGACAGCAACATTCACGTTAATTGGATCCAAACCCTCGCAATAGGATCTAGAAGCATTCGTTTTGCAAATCTGTGCCTCCCCTTTTCAGTTAGGATAGCTAATAAGGAAAAAAAAAAACACGTTGGATCAGATACCACAGCAGATATCGAGCTATAACCTGGAATTTGACACTTCATGGAAGTGTGATTCATCAGTGAAAGGAACAAACAAGAGAGCAGTATCAGAGTACACGTAAACAACATTCTCTCTCTCTCTCTCTCCCTCCCTCTCTCTCTCTGTCTGTCTGTCTCTCAGTTAAATGACTCATGTCATCCTACAGCAGACTGTGCTGTGTTCCTCCAAGTTCTCTGCTGCACTCTTTCCTCACTTCATTCCACAGCATATGAGAGCTTTGGTGCATAATTTAAAATAATTGTGTAGTTGTATAGTGCAGGATAGAACTGTTTTTTTGAATTTGTTTAATGCAATGAAATATAGACACTGTAAAATACCTGGACTTAAAAGATTCAGTATTTGGCTTTAGTTTGGATGATACCGGGGCAAGAAGAAGAACAAGAACAATATAGCTGAAGCAGCGATTGGTGGGCCCAAGCACCAATGGTGCAGCAATGTCTGTTTGATGAGCCAGTACTGGCATGTGGATGTTATTGTGCCATATCACTGATAATACATGTGAACCTTGGGCCATAATATACAGTGGACTTATCCTACACTTCCTGTTTGTAAGGTGTTACTTTAATTGATGGCCTTGCCATGGAAACACCATTTAGGATATCAAAAAAATTCCTTCACACTGTAGCATTATGGATATCTTGACATCATGCTGATCAAATTAGGTTTGAATTGGATAAATTGCCTAGGAGTTTGGTTGACTTCTTGTTGGATAGAGTTGATTGGATGAATGTGATTGTAAAGGTCTTAGGAAAACTCATATGTCTATCAAATTTGGTGCATGTTGGTGAAACTGGATGCTGTAAATAAGAAAAATGTTAATGGGGTCCTACTGCTGGTCCTGACACCGTAGGTTCACCGTAGGCTTTTTTTTTCTCTGATTTTCCTACATAGTCAAACCGTACATAACTCATTGATCCTGCTGTGAGCTGAACATATGTTTAGTCATATTAATGCTTTATCATTTTTTAGAAATAATTCTGAAAAATCAATGCAGTAGGAATGAAGGATCCAATAAGAAACTATAAAGGGCCAACCTTTATATGGGCAGAAACCCTAGTACAGATTAGGACTGTGATTGAATTCAGTATGGCATAACTACAATGCACTGATGAAACTGAAATACAATGCAACAGAGAATTATGTTCACTACATTCATACAGCATGCTTCCATTCAGGAACTTTTTTAGGAACTCAGTGAATTGAGGTTCCTACTATTGGGAAACTGGTGCTGCTGTTAGTTCCTGAACCATAATTCTAGGAAATGTTTAAGTTCCTGGTCCTGCTTGCCATCCTGAATGTCACCAAGTAATCAAATGCAAACGTGACAGAACAATCATACCAAACATTTTTGAAAAATTCATGCAATTCACCAAGATGTCATTACTAAAGTGTATTTTGATTTAACTAACATTAATACTGACTCTATCATACCAAAGGAAAAAAAAATAAAGAACATAATTTCAATACCAGCCTGCTTTATTTTTCTTTTGTCACATGATGAAATTTTAATGCACATCATGCACTTTTTGTCACTTTTGTTACTTTACATATTGGTACTACTTGAAATACATGGTGCATGGAAACACAAACCAGGAACTGTGTAGCTCTCATTCAGAATAGTTCTGTAAGTATCTGTAAATTCCCCAAAAGATTCTGGAACTTTGGTGGAAATGCCTATTTATATCAGCTATCCTTGCCACTATTCTCCAGTGTATCTTGTAAAACTTTAGCCTTGGGTTTGAACAAAGCTCAGAACTCAAGTTTCACTTTTGTTTCTTAACTCTTTTCATCACCTTTCTGCCTGACAATGAAGTCTCTCCTGACAGCACTTGTCGCTAAGTGTACACGTTCTTCCAGAAATAGTTCCATAAAGTCAGCTCTGTTTTTCAGAGAAGGTTATAAGCAGAGAATCATGATGATAAGCGGTGTATGTCTCCAAGTTTGGCTGTTATGTCAGCATACATGTATGAGGTGTGTGTGTGTGTGTGTGTGTGCACAATAAAACTCTTTACAAGAGTTAGGACAGTCAAGAAAAGTCTCCATTTCACATTCTAAACAGTTCTCCTTCTCTCCTGAGTTGACTTTTTCATAAGTCAAACCTATACTGTATATAGAATTTTAATTCCATAATAAACTAAAATGTCATCCCGTTCTCTCTATCTCTCTCTCTGTGTCTCTCTCAGAAGACCGGAAGCTCTTTGTGGGGATGTTGGGGAAGCAGCAGAGCGAGGAGGATGTGCGCAGGCTCTTTGAGACGTTTGGCCAGATTGAGGAGTGCACCGTGCTCCGGGGGCCTGATGGGGCCAGTAAGGGTCAGCACCTACACACCTCCCTCTCTCTACCCCATTCACCCTGACCACTCCTCCTCCGTCCACTCTGTTTCTCACTCCTCTGACTTGCTTTCTCGCTGTTATCCTATCATTACACTCTGTCATTGGCTCTCTCAATACATCCCTGTTTTTGGGTGCATCACTTCAAGTACGACTCAAATCTCTGATTCCAGTACCAGGAACTTTTCATCTTTTCATCATTTTATACTTTTTATTCTTGTTAATTGGTAATAATTATTGAAGGTGGCATAATGACACCATTTTATTACTGTTTTGTACATAGTTTCTTTTAACTGTTGGACCATATACATGTAATAATATTACATCTAGAGCGCTAAAGGAGTATTTTGAGGGTGGGAAAAAAAAACCAGTTACACATTAAATGAAAGCTGTTAATAATAAGTGCCAAAAAGATACATGTTCAACTTTCAGGCTGTTAAAAATAAATCAAAACTTGAATACTTACAATACTTCAAGAAATACTTCCTTTTTTATTTTCTCTAAATTTTGTAAATCTCTTTGTTAATAATACCACTATCAGTTGTCACCCAGGAGAGGATGGGTTCCCTTCTGAGTCTGGTTCCTCTCAAGATTTCATCCTCATATCATCTCAGGAAATATTTCCTTGCCCCTTTCACCTCTGTCTTGCTCATTAAGGATCTAAATCTACATTCAGATTTCTGTAAAGCTGCTTTGTGATGATGTCTCTTAGTATTAGTAAAATATTATAGTGCTTCTACTAATACACTATGCATAAAATTGAATTGGAGTATCACATCCACCCCTCAGGTTCCACACCCTCGATATCTTAGCATTTATTCATCTTCAATAACCACGTCGGGGGCAGTCGTAGCCTAATGGTTAGAGAGTTGGACTTGTAACCTGGAGGTCATGGGTTCGAGTCTCAGGTCCGGCAGGGATGTAGGTGGGGGAAGTGAATGACCAGCGCTCTCCTCCACCCTCAATACCATGACTGAGGTGAGACCCTTGAGCAAGGCACCGAATCCCCAACTGCTCCCTGGGTGCCACGGCAAAAAAGGCTGCCCACTGCTCCGGGTGTGTGTTCACTACTGTGTGTGTGCACCTGGATGGGTTAAATGCAGAGCACAAATTCCGAGTATGGGTCACCATACTTGGCCACATGTCACTTCACTTTATGCTGCTCAGGTTTGTGTTGAATTCGGAGCCTATCCCACGAACACCCCGTAGATCCGGGTTCAACCTTGAGCTTGGGTTAAAGTCTGCGTGGAGTTTTGCGTGTTCTTCCCATGTCCATGTTCTCCGGTTTCCTCCCACCTCCCAAAAACATACCAGTAGGTGGACTGGCTACACTCAATTGCCCCTAGATGTGAATGTTTGTGCATGGTGCCCTACGATGCGATCTCATCCAGTGTGTATTCCCACCTCATGTCCAGTGTTCCCAGGATAGGCTCCGGATCCACCACAACTTTATTGTTATTGATGATGGAATAATTAATGTTAGGCATTTGAAATGAAGCATTTCTTGGAATCCTTGTATACTTCTTGTGTTTTTATTATCCTGTTAATTTAAACTTATGGCATAAAGGCAGAAATTGTATTTAAAATGGATGGTCTAGAGTCGATTGAAAAACTTCAGCCCTGAAAGCCCTACTTAGGGGAAGAAGAAAAAACTGGCAACCATGAGAGCACAAAGTGTGTTCAGGTAGTTCAGTAATCTGAATGGGCGAGCCAAATAATAAGTTAAGCACACACTTCACACAAGTCTAAATGCAGGAAGCTTTACCCATATATCCACTGACATTTATTCACCAACACTAAACCTGTTGGCCCTGTTCACATCTGGTATTAACATCTGATCACAAGTAGACAGCTGGAACACATAGCCATTCACACCTGCATTTTAAATGCATCTCCATTGCCTACTTGTGATTGAATTTCATACATTATTTCTGCTGGTGCAAGGGTGTCACACGTCAGTCTTCTGCTGCATTTGTTTTCAAGCAGAACTGTCACGTGAATCCTGTCTCATGTAACTGTACGAGCTGTTTCAACATTTCGATGATGATGTCTGCTAATGAAACATGAACAGGAGATGAGACGACAAAGGAGATAAGGCAACTTGCTTCGTTTGCAGTCTTGCTGTGGGCGTCGTCTTTATCCATTAGCCTTGTGGTGGAGAACTCTAACATTCAGTGTGATTTCCAAACAGTCTAGTGCAATGATACAGTCGATTAGATGGTCCTTCATTGCTGTCCGGGAAGCATCGGGATGCTTTTGAGTTCACACTGCAAATGTTTTATGTGATCATACTATGCATCTCAGATTTCCAAAGGTGGTTTGAGGGATCAGATCAGACAGATTCACACCTGTACTTAACACTGTCCACTTACAATCAGATCACCCAGGACACATGGTAATGCCGAGTGTGAACAGGGCCCTTGATATAATGACACAGAAAATCCTTCCGTGGTCTCTCTAGGGCTTCATAGGAAATATAAGCTGACAAAAAGTTACTTTTTCTGAACTGAAATAAAAATAGTTCTTGGCTTTGAACTCTGATTTTTACACCCTGCCTTTACTTCACACTGTCTGTGTGCCTTCGATGCTGTCCATGCACACGTTCTGTGAATAAAACAGTCCGGAAAAGTGTTCATCAAAAGTGAACCTTTCCTGTTAGGCTTTGTACCTTCATTGCATTTGCACCTTCGCCTCCTCTCCTCTCCATGCAGCCTATATGCGATCTACCTCTCACCGCCTTTCTCTCACTCAGAGTCTCTCTCTCTTTCTCACACCTATTCAGTCTTTCCCTCAGCAGACGCCTGCCTCTCACACCTTCGCTCTCACCTTCCCATTCTCTCTCCACACCTTCAGTTCTCCACTTTCTTAGTCCTACTAGTCCTACACTTAATACAAACACCTCCTACTCATTCTCTTCTTCCCTTCTCTCCATCCTACACCTGTGGAAAGAGTTTTTTTTGGTTGATTTGACACTTCCTCTGTCGTTATACAGGGGTGAGTTCCTGGCTTTCTGTCTTTCTGTTATTGTGATTACACTGGGATAAAGGCAATGGCTTCTTGCAATAAGTAAAGAATACAACACGAGCTGTTATAGGAAAATAATCAACAATGGAGTGGTGTGATGCGACTCCAAAGTTCCTATAAAATAAATCCTGAAGTGTTTTATTCCTCCTTTACCACAACAGTTTGCCAATGAAGAATGGCGGAATGACATAATGTAGTTTTTATCCATTTATAGTTACATGTAATGTTGTGGAATGGTCATGAACGTCCTGTTATGAATTACATCGCAGTCATTCCCTCTCCAGCCTCTCTGTTTTCTTGCTGTCTCTCTCTCTCTCTCTTTTTTTTTTTAGCTAATTATAAGGAAAAAATACAGCTTATCACATAAACAGTAAACCACAAACCACAAATTTCTCTGTCCTGAAGCTTTTCCCATTCCGGTAAACTTAAATGAACACTCTTTCCTCAAAACGCTGACACGGACTCACTGAAAACCTTTTTCATAAATGTTAAATAAACATTCACCCGAGCAACGTTTGCACATTTCTTTTGGCAGCAAGGAGTCATGTCCAAAACAAGTGTTTGCATAGAATGGTGTCTTTTAAGATCACTTCATTTTTGAAGGCAACATACAGCATCTCCTACATTTCCCATAATCCAGTGCATCAACTTGGGCACAGCATCCAATCTGTAAAAAATGGCGTCATAATATTCCAGCACAGTGGGGATGACGATGCGGTTTGTGTATAAATATCACCTCGTTAGCACACTAACGTTTACAATTTACATCTCAATGATATTGCACACACATTTTTTGCCAATTGGAAAGACTTTTTTTTTTTCATTATCAACTCCTTTTCAGGATAATGCATGATTGAAATGTGTCAGTTTTGTAAAAGAGCACCCCCTCTTGGTGATTAATTTACACGTTCACCATATGATAAGCAGATTCAGTTCAAGTTCACACCAATTTCCTCCAGTGATTAATCGACATAACCTTCCTTTTCTGTGTCATTTAGACGGTAACACAGTCAGTACCTGATTAACCATTCCAGCTTATCTTAAGCCAAATAAAAGTGGAATATTAAGAATGTGCAATAAGAGTTGTTACGTCACTTTTTGTTCATTATTGTGTCTGGGAAAGCGAGAGACGTAACAAAACCAAAGAGACCAGACACCAGATTTGTCGTTTTGATGCAAATGTATTGAAACAAAGAAAAAGATGCTTGCTACCAGAGAATTAGTGTCAAAATAATAAACAAAAGATCATTAACTGAGGCTTTTAACCTAAATTCTTTACTTCAACCAAAAACAAAAGAAAATAATATTGTACTGTCACCTTTCTCACTAGCTTAACAAAAACAGGAGAAAAGGCAGGAATTGTAAACGAAAAGGCACTCACCCCTACAGCTTCCAGGCAGCGACAAAAGATACAATTATCCACTAATTACAGAGTGCAATTGTGATGTGTGACATCTACATCTGCATGTATATAGAAGGTGATATTCAAATATTTACATATGTACATTATAGGTGAGCACACGTGTTACAAAGCTAGCATAAAGCTGGAATATAAAACTATATATACTCTCTCTGTCTCTCTCTCTCTGTCTCTCTCTCTCTGTCTCTCTCTCTCTATACATATATATATATATATATATAGGGTGTCCCAAAAGTCTCCATACATAGGGGACTATGTTTGCCAGCACCACATTGGTTGTGCCTTCGTCAGTCGATGTTAGTAGACGTCCACTTCTCAGTTAGGCCACAACACCAACACTACCAGTCTTTTTGAATTTGTTAATAAGTTTGGCAACAGTATTGTGTGTGATGTGATGCCATGTTTCCTGTTAAAGTCCATTGCAACCTTGCGATAGCTTCCCGATCCAGCCATGACAATGATTTCAATATGCTCTTCATTTGTCAAAGGCATTCTTAAAGGCTATCTGGAAAAAAAAAAAAAATAATATATACATATATATATATATATATAAAATGTAATATAATATAAACTAAGTATGAAAAATGTTGGAAGACATTTTGCTAAAAAATTTTACTTTCCCCAGTGTATGGAGACTTTTGGGACACCTTTAAGTTCCAATGCGAGCATGGAGCAAAGAAGTACAATGTTAGCATACAGCTAGGATATGTGTCGGCTATCAACAGGACTGACATGATGGGCTCAAATGTGCAACCATTGTCTCCCTATTTATATTCATCTAAAGCGAAGGCATCATTCCCGATCTACATATCCTTATGTCAGATCTGAATATCAAGTTAGCTATTGCTAATTAAACTAATTGCTAATTAAGCAATTGCAAATTAAATATAAGTGAAGTATATTTATGTTCTATGGCACAGAACCAACAACCTGATCAAAGCGTGACATTCAGTGAATTAGAAAAGTGCATTTGTCTTGCAAACTAGCAATTAAAACATCATCTTTAGGCAGACTGACCTTTTGTACAGTCGAGTTTTTCAAACCTAGCCTAGCCGAGGCGACATTATTAAGTGAATGAAACATTTCTGTGTTGTTTAACTGAAATATATTTATGTTGTATGGCATGTAACCAACAACTAGATCAGATACATTCACTGTGTTAGAAAAGTGCACTTAGCTAGCAGGTTAGCAAACAAAACATTTTTCAAGAGATTGACAGTTTTTACAGCCAGGTTTGATAAACTTAGCCTATAGCCTTGGCAACATTATAAAGCCAAAACAGACATACAAAAAAAAATCAACATTGTTTAGGGGATTTTTTAAAAAAAAATTTCTTAAAGTAAAAGTGGAAACGAATGTTAACAGGCCTAAAAAGCTGTCAGTTTTTCATTTGCCAGAATTTAGCCACAGTGACATCCGATGGGTTTTCCCAGGCCGTCACATACAGTATATTGTCATTGTTCTTTACTAAGGTCATGTATAGGATTTATCCAGGTTGGATTCAGTAGGTGACACAGTCTCATCCCATCTTCATGAAGCTAACAAAAGTGGAAAAAAAAAATACCTGTGTGTGTGTGTGTGTGTGTGTGTGTGTGTGTTTGTGTGTCTCCTTGTGGTCTTTAAAAATCTCGTCGCAAATTATCTTGGCAGAGGCAGTATCGAGGCTGGATTCCAGGAACTCAACCCCCCTCCCTCTACTTCAAACCAGACCAAAACACTTTCCTTCTGTCCTGCTATTGATGTAAATTCATACGGCTTCTCAGAGTCTCTGTACCCTATAAAAAAGGCCAAGAAGTTTAATATGCATGTCTCTCTTTTCCCCAGCTCTCCCTGAGGGACCGTGCATAGAGTTCAGGCCTAGCCGTAATAATAGAGATATGGCTTTTAGTTCCATAATTATGATGTGCTATACACGTCGCCCATTCAAACAGAGCGAATTCATGCATGCATATTATTTTCACTGTGAATTCAAAAGGGAGCATGGAAACCTCACGGCTAAAAGCTGCCACAATCTTTTTTTTCTTTCCTTTTTTTTTTTCACACCCCACTCCCCCCTTGCACATTTCACCATGCTGCACAAAGGCCTCAAATTTGCACTGTAATTTCTGAGTCCCTCATCACTTTCATTTCACTGAAGATTTGCAATACTCGTCTTTCCACAATTCTGTTCTATCTGGGTCAGGGGGAAAGCTGGTTGCAGAAAACGCTTTTGTGTTCTTTTAATGCGCCGTATTTGAAGAAAGTAAAAGTTTTGCTTGCTCATGTATTGACCACTGCAGGGCTTGTTGGAAGGATGTTTGCGCTGTAATAGTCCTGCTGCCTCTGCTGTGCCAGTGAAAGAGGCTGAGAGTCTCAGAGCAGCACGCCGTCCACTCTTCTTTGCACTCTAAAGGTTAAAGTCTTTTTGTTCCCTCGAAACGGAGGCATACATTCAGAATGGAGCCATAGCACGATGAAGTTTTCATCTCGATCTGGAGGGGGTGTTGGGTTTACATACAAATTGTTCAGAAGAAATGAAACCATGTTTTGGTCTCATCTGGGACCTTCCTTTTTGTCTAGCATAAATCCTTCAATGCTCTTTCACTTTTTTTTTTCTTTTTTTCTCCTTTTGTGGCTTTTCAGAGTATGGTTGATTTTTTTTTTCTCCCAGATTCCCACCCACCAGCCAGCTCTTCCCTACCATACAACAGCTGCCAACTGGGGAGGGTTTGTTTTGTTTTATGTCTCTTATAACCAAATGCTTCTTGTATTGATGGGAAACAAGCTGGACATACTGTATCTGTAAAAAGAGTCTCTATTTATTTATTTTTTTCCTAGAAGTGTAAGTGAAGTCAAAGTTCTTGGCAGGGGTCAGGAAACAGGCAGACATTGTTATCGTAGTTTTATCCTTAAGCCATGGGGGAAAAACCAGAAACTAACAGCGCATGACTAAGAGGAGTCTTCCACATGCAAGAGTTCGCGAAGAACAGATGGACAAACAAAGACTCATATGCAGACTCTTGGTGCCTTAAGTACAAAAAGATACATTAATAGTTACATGGGGAAAATAATTATTTAGATCATATTCAGATCTGTCTTGTCCAAGTGCAGATTACCTGTGTGTAATTCAGTCCTGCAGGGTTGCCAGGAGTTTTTCAATAGCATCTAGAATACACCCATTAAATCAAGTATTTGCCTTTAAGCC
The DNA here is from genome assembly GCA_022758105.1 of Pangasianodon gigas. Lineage (NCBI taxonomy): Eukaryota > Metazoa > Chordata > Actinopteri > Siluriformes > Pangasiidae > Pangasianodon > Pangasianodon gigas. The sequence continues at coordinate 27,186,677 of CM040459.1, forward strand.
TCTTAAAAAGTGATAGATTTGATATGACAAAGCACATTACATTTTTTTATTCCTTTTGCTGTAGCATGAATGCAAGAGACAATAAAAATACATATACAAAATGGCACAAATTGTCAAACAGTGGTACTGATTTAGGCTAATGAATTTTAAGTCATATACTAGGGAGTGCTGTTCTAGGAAAACAATCAACAACGGGTTGATGTGACATGGTGTGATGCCAACGGTAGTTACTTTTACCATGACAAACACGATAAAATCACATTTTACCATTACAGCCTTCATTATGTCCTGAAATGTTTTAGTCATCTTATAATATACCAATTTGCCAACGATTATTATTTTTTAAATTTAAATAGAGAATGACACACTACATAATACTTTTTATCCATTTATAGTTACAATGTTGTGGAAAGTCCATGAAAAAGGTCTTGGTATTGCTTCCTTACTTTTATTTTACTCTATATAACAAAGGTAACAAATGATTTAAAAGATGATCAGAACATTAAAATACAAAGAGAAAATAAGCTGAAGTGAAATATGCATTAAAGTACAAGATAAGTGACAAGACAGAGAGAAAATACGAAGTAACTGATTATAAAGAAAGGTTGCATTGCTGAATTAATGTGTTTCCAGATTCTTTTTACACCTGCTGAGGGTGTCAATGACTTTTTAGGTCAGGAGGTATGAAGTGAAGGGATTTAAGAGCAGGAATGGTGTACCTACGTAAATAAATCAATAAATGTCTACATATATGACCAAGAAGGAATGTTTAATGTGTATGATTTTGAACATTGGATGTGATCCTGCATGTCCTTTGGAAGCTTGTTTATGAATTTGATTTAACACCTTGTCAATACGAGCACTACAACCTTTTGACCAAATAAATTCATAGACTGTCTGAAAAAATGAACTTATAAACAATTTTTTGATAAGTGATATAACACACAGACCTTGGCTTGCCATCAGACCCTGACAAATGCCCATTTTATGGGTTTTTTGAGACCTGGATAATAAGCATGAAACAGGAAACACATACACACACACACAAAGTATTCATCTCAATCTGGAGATGACCCTTAAGGAGGTACTGAGCCATTTCAATGGGGAAGTAAATATTCATATGTATATCCACGAGCTGAAAGGATATGGTGTGTGTGTGTGTGTGTGTGTTTCCTGCATCGTAGCTCTCCTGGGTGAAGCTATCAGCAGCTGTAATTTGAGTGAATCATTGTTTTGCTGCCTGTGGGTTCAACATGATGAATATGTCGTATATGAACAAATCTAATTGGGTTTCTGAGCAGCCATTTAAAAAGGCACTGGCAGTGAAGACGAAACCGTAAAGATCTACATTTTACTCATTCCCAGAAAAGCCAACATGCTTTTAGTCACTGTGGTCTGAATTTAATGGAACACAATAACCTGATGACCTAAAATATCCAGCTGTGTATTCTCATGAAAACAAGGTTAAAGACTTTTTAATGCAGTTTTAGGCCAAAACGTAGATTTTGCTATGTGCGTTTTTTTTTTAATCAAAGTTGTTGAATTCTCAAAGCTGCTTAGTCAGTTGGTGTAATTTTCTATTACAGCAGCTCTGACAGTAGTTCCAGCTGCAAGGTTTATATTAATGCTCTTGTTCTAATATGTTATCATTTCTATAGTAACACCTTACACAGGCTTGTATGGCAGATAAAAAAAAGTCATTGTTGATATGGTGAAGGTTTCTGTGAGGAGATGTTTATTTGCCATTTTTGGAAGGAGTCTCCAGTGTCGGTGATTTGTAACAGTCAGAGGTAATGCTGTAGCTTGCCATGGGAAAGACTTTAGGACAGAGAGCTTATCACTTTTTTATCACGTTTCTGTCTTATTAACTTCAAGAGAGAGGAAATAAAAAGAGAAGCTGGTGAGTGAACGACTGCTGCTATAACATACGTGATAACAGGAATGAACTTGCTTCATAGACGTTCCACAACATTAAACGTAACAATAAATGGATAAAAATATGACATGTTCTTTAATTAATAAAAAAAATGAAGTGGTGTAAGAGGAATAACCAATAACACGTCAGGATGTACTATTAACTTCGTCATGGCTTCATGTCAGGTTGCATCACACCACCACGTCATTTATTATTTTCCTAATATAACACACCCCATTGTGTTTTATTCCTTACAAATAGTACTCTTTCCCATCAATCAAAATATACCCTCGAGTCTGTAGTAAATAAGAGTAAATAGACTGAATAACTATACTGACATATTGATCAGCTCCCTGTGAGTAATTCAATCTGAACAAATCCTGCGTGTTTCTTTAATATATGACCCGAATGCTGTTTGCTCCTTAATCAGATATGAAACTATGAGATAATCAGAAAGCAGCACAGTGAAAACTATATTAGCGATAGATGTGCTAATCCACCTCTTGCCTAAAATTACACTCACAGGGCCTTCAAGAAGGATTATACTGCTGCGATTTTGTCATCATAATCTCTATTATAAGAGACTGCACACAGATCACCATGTGTAAATATGAAACAAATTAATAATCACAAACAAGACTCTCAAGGGGGAAGCTGTCTAGGGTCTATCTGGTATGTGTGTGTGTGTGTGTGAGAGAGAGAGAGAGAGAGAGAGGGAGAGAGAGATTAGTAAAAGGACGTGTTGCTCCATGCAGCTAATGCATTCAGCACAATTATACTGATTTATTCAGCACGCCGCACCCTGCACACACGAATGGCAGAATACATTAACAAAGCAGATAACATGAAAACAATGGTAATGAGTGTGTTTGCCCTCTTCAAGACCTGGTCTTTCTCTCCCTCTCTCTCTTTGTTCCTCTCTCTCTCTCTCTCTCTCTCTTCCTCTTTCTCTCTCTCCCTCATTCTCTCTCTGTGCAGGCTGTGCCTTTGTCAAGTTTTCCAGCCATGCAGAAGCGCAGGCAGCCATCAATAGCCTGCACGGTGGTCAAACCATGCCGGTGAGTGTTTACACACACACACACACACACGCACACACACACACACACACATGCACAGACATTGCTAAATATACAGGGAGATATTGGGTTTTGATCCTCAGGATGCACAAAGTAAACTGTGATATAAAATTCTCTCCCCTGCCCTCTCTCTCTCTCTCTCTCTCTCTCTCTGTGCCTAATTGGGTTTCACTGATAATTCTGCGCTTCTCTACCTGGCATGAAAAAGGCCAACATGAACAATGCCTTCACTTAAAACCATACATGAGTTACAAATGCAATTAGCCACTCACATATTGGCGAACAAATTGCAACATCATAAATATTCAGAAGTCATTTGCCCAGCAAAATGGGCAAAAGACAACACCATCCTGAAGAGTGCCTACTGTAGCGTAACATGATTAGAGATAAAACACTACAATAACCAAATTGTTGTTGTACGTAAAGAAAGGAGTGACAAATAGCAGTGTAAAGGTGAGATGTGTTGTATGTATGGGTCAATTTTTAGCAGCTCCAAGTGGAGTGATGTATATACAGTACTATATAGACCTACAAGATGGACAATAGTTAATCTATTAGTTAAAACATTAAAATTCTACAGCAGTGAAGAAAATCGTCAACCATTACAAATATTTGTTTATTAAAATAAAATGCTGGATTCTCTAATTTGTAATCAGTAAGCAACTGTTTTGTTGAGCAGCTCAGAAATACAAGCTCAGAAATGTGACTTACAGCCCCTTACGTCATCGTATCTGTTTCCTTCACCCTTGTGTTTATGGTGTCCCTGATGGACAACTTAAAAGTCAACCTAAAAAAAGAGTTTAACTTTAAATAAAAATAGTAAACTTTGAAAAACAAAGTTACCTTTAAATAAAAAGAAAAAAACTTAAAACTTTTTTAAAACTTAAAAAGTGGTAAACTTTATAATAAAACAATCAATTATAAAAGATGTCAACTGTAAAAAAAGACTCAAATAAAAAGTAAAAACTTCAAATAAAAAGTCAACTTTAGAAGATGAAAAGAGATTAAATTAAAAAAGGCCAAGTTACCTTTAAAGAAAAAGTCAAATAAAAAAAGAAACGACTTTAAATCAAAAGGAAACAAAAAAGTTATCAACTTTAAATAAGTAGTCCATTTTAAATAAAAACACTTTTAAAAAATATAACTTAACTTTAAAAACATAACTTTAAAAAAATAAATGAAAAAAGAATCAAATTTACATAAAAACAGTCAACTTAACAAAAATAAACTTTAAAAAAGAAGGCAAATTTAAATAAAATGTTAAACTTTAAAAAGATGTTAATTAAAAAAAAGTTAACTGTAAAGAAAAACAGGAATCTGGAGTCAGTGAAAAAAAAGGAAGTCAACTTTAACTAAAAACAGTCAACTTTAAATAGAGTCAACTTTTAATTAAAACAGAAAATTTATTTTAAAATGTCAATTTTAAATAAATTTAAATATAATTTTTTAAAGTGAAAGTTGCCTTCTTTTTTGACATTCAAAGTTGTCTGTTTTTATTCAAAGTTATTTGTTCTGTCTCATTTTCTGGGTGTTTTCTGAACATTTATTATTTTATTTGTTATTGTTATTATTATTTTACATTGAAAAAGGTTGCTGTAACCTTAGCTAATGATTGAGGTAAACTATATTAGCTAGCTAGCAGACACTGTTGAGTCTTTTATGGACAATGTACATAGACACAGTAGCAGTGGAAACAAGACAAAATAATCAGGAATATCAATATTTACCTCAGATGTGTTGGTATGTTAGTAAGAAAATACTCTGTATGACTACAATTACACCATAGTTACACCAAGCATAAACTGCTAACTTCAACGGGTCCCATTATATTGAAAAAAAAAAACATAGCAAACATTGCAAATTTTAACAACGAAACAAAGAAAATTTTAACTGCTGTTCATATTCTTGTAAGCATGGTAACAACAATACCATTTCAATGTAGTATTAGTAGAATATGTCAAATACATTACTGACCTTACTGAAAAAGTTAATATAGTTCATAGTTAAACCAGTTATGCCATGTAAACCTGTGCTAATTTTAAAACCACTACTGTGTATGGTTATGGCTGTGGTTATGGATGGAGTTATGGTTAGAAAAATTTGCGGAGATACATGTTTGCAGATGTTATATTTAGCAATTTAAATTACACTGTAATTAAAAAAAGTGGCACATAGATAGAAAGCAGTGTTGTGGAAAAATCTTCACAATCTATAATTTACAATTTATAATTTCTCTATATACTTTACACAAGGTCATGGCAAATCTATTCTGTCTCTGGAATATGCTGTGTTTCTCCACTGTGACATATGGACCGAGTTACAAACCGAGAATGAATCTAAAGCCATCCAGGCTCTCGTTAATAATCCATGTCATCTATACCCCATCTCTAGCTCCACACCTGTTCCCTTCACAGCCAGTCCAATTCCGAATTAGATTAATAGACAAGATGGTCATGAGTACTCAACCAAGCCGTTGGGACCGCTGGGAATATTATTCATTTGCTCAGTATCTCTGCCACATGTTGTCAACAACGCAACAATGGCTAAACAAAATGGTGAGAGCGAGGAGAGAGCGGGGAATTTGTCCATGATGAGAGGATGATAAGAACGGGTACGGTGCCAGCTGCAGGACTGGTCTTAGCCAGCGCTGGCACATGAGCATCTGGCATGCGTATTAGCGTACGTAAATATCACCTGGCCGCAAATACATTTGGCCATAATGAAAGGATTTAATGGAACAGAAAGAGCAGATGCAGACACAGAAGGGCACAGGGGATGGAGGAAATCAGAGCTAGAGTCATCGCTGACTGGTGACTGAACATGCTCTGCGTTAGCGTTCGGTTTCATCATCCATTCTAGAGTTCTTCAGTGAAAGTTCTACAAATGTGGTTTAGTTCTACAAACTTCTGGAGCCCTTAGACTCTAGAGCTTTGTGGTGCATTTACCATGTTCGTGAGAACTTTAGAAGCTTGAGCACTTCAGAGTTATGATACAATGTTGAATTTTCTCAGTATGTCCGAACTGACATTTGGTTTACAGTTGATGCTATGTAAGTGTAATTACAGCGTAATCGTAGTACTATGAAGTCTTAGGTCGTAGTACTATGAAGTCAAGTGTACACATGATTTGTGCACCACCATGACAACCACCTATGTAGCATGGGTGGTTCAGGGACGCCATGTTCAAGTCTGCAAGCTGTCGCAAATGCTGCAAAATTTTCAAACATTTTTGAAATTCTCGGCAATGAATCTCGTAGTTTGTGCACCTCAATTAGCAAGAACACCTCAATTAGCAAGACAATTAGCAAGAACAGAGATGAACAACAGCTAATCCATCTATGCAGAATGAGGGAAAAATGATTCCTGGTGACACACAGTATAAAAATAGCTACATTTTGTTCTACTATTCGTCCAGTTCTCTTTGCAGAACAGGCAACCCTCGCTTCCAGAGTCTCCCCAAACAATCCTTCCTCCTCATCTTGTTTCTCTTTTTTTTTTTGTTCCGTTACAAAATAGTGCATAACCAACCACCATGGCCAGTTGCTCAGGCTCTACCTTAACAAAGTCACATAACAATTAGCTGTTTATTTTTGGTGAGAAGGTGGGATCAGGTGCACATTTTGAGGGATCTCGGCAGGTGAAAGATCGTGTAGTGTGTGAGCCTCATCCATGGTCACTTGTGTAGTGTGCATACAGCTACACCTATAAAACGACAGATCGCAAGAGATACGAGTCGTGTACTGTGAGCAGTACATTGTTTCTGAGGTTTTGAAAGTTGTGTAGTGTTCACTTGGCTTTAGCTTACTTATTTCCCAAAACAAATGAGGAACAGGTTGAGAATCCCAGTGATGTTTGTCTCATTTCATGTACATATAAGATATTTACTAGCTAGCCTATTTAGTCACATCTGACATTGGTGATCTTCCCAGTAAATACACTTCCCAGTGTATGTTATAGCATACAAAGACATTCTATACAGCTGTTTGCTTCCAATTTTGTGGCAACCATCTGGAGAAGGTTTATGTGTGGGTCTGATGGTTAGGCGTCCACAGAGATTTGGCCATATAGTGTATGTAAGTAAAAGACTCGTGTCAACTCGTGCACTTGTGGGCGTGTTTGCTTACTTGCATAGAATATATAACAAACCTTATTGAATAATAGTGAGTACAAATTTAGAAGAAGTGTATGTGTTGCGATTGTACAGATGGACTGAAAGCAGTGGAAGCACTAGTCGTTGAAGTAATGCGTAACAGTAATGATTATACATTATTATGAACAGAATTATGTGTGCAGATTTAACACAGTGATAGAGAACCTGCAGCTTGTGAAGAGCAGTTATGAGTTGAGTTCTCTGACAGCAGAAAGAAAAGAAGTGGCTTGTTTTAGTCATCAGGACTCTGCATCTTTTGCCAGAGGGAAGGAGCTGAAATATGAGGTGTGCTGGTGTGGGAGGGGTCAGAGTACATTTTTAAAGCTCTGATGTATTTGATGTACAGAGATTGCACTGATGGAAGATCACTTCTGATTATTTTTCCCCACAATCTGTTGAGGTTTCCTCTTGGTGTGTGAGTCAGTATTGCTGTACCAGACAGTGATGGAGGATGTCAGGATGCTTCGGATGATTGCAAAGTAGAACTATATCAGCAGCAGCCTCTTTAATCTATACCTCTTCAGTTTTTGATGATGATGGTGGTGTTTAGGTCTGACTTAGGCGAGCTGCTGGTATGTGTGCTCAGGAATTTGAATGTGATGGTTGTTGGTTAGTTGCCGATTCCATAAGGCTTTTTGTCATTTAGGAATTTCTATGATCAGTTCCTTGGTTTTGGAGGATGTGGTCATTGTCCTTGCTCCATGTCATGGCTCGGGCCAGCTCCCACCTGATGGTAGGACGGCGCAACATTGTCTGAAATTTATAAGCCAAAAAGTGTTGAAATGTGGAGAGAATATTAGAGTATGCAGTGCATGCAGGTGGTATGTCTGTGGGAGGTGTCTGGCCCACGGGCAGCAGTTATGAGAGATTGTGTTGACGTGCACCATTGAAGTGATGACAGGCACCATTGAGACCCAATGTGATGGTAAAAATATCACAAGCCACACTGCAGTATGTTTCAAGCTCAGGCACTGCAAGGCACTACTCTTGCATAAATTATTGGCATCCCCTCTCCTATTGCAAATAATTTCAGCTTGCTGGAAAGTCTGCAAATTAGTTTCACTTCAGAATGGGCTGTTAGGAGTGCTGTATTAATCTGCATGAATTCCACAGTGGAAAATGTCTCAAGAAAAATAAAAGGGCAAGTACAAACAAAGGACAAGGTGTATTGTGAAGCTGTTGCATTAATAAAGCAAGGGTTATTTCAGGCAAAAATGACGTAATATTAAAAATAGGTTATTTGCATGCTATTTACATGATTTACACCAAAATATTCAGTCATTCATCTTCAGTAATTGCTCCATCCTGGTCGCGAGGCAGGAATGCACCCTGCATGGGACACTAGGGTATGAGTATTTAACATATCAAGTGTAAAAGTTTGAAAGCCTGATTGTGTTTGCAGAGAAGAAGAGAAGTTTCATGAGTCTGGGAAGTCTAATCACATATCCTTAAAAGCACGAACTTTACACATGAAGTGGGAATGGCTCAGTATGTTTAAAAAAGAGGTAACTTTTTTTATTACATGTTGATCTTAATGAAATAGTGTAGTGAGAGAGGTGGCCGTGGTTAAAATACATTGGTGCAGAACGTAACATATATTCAAGTGAAAATTTGATATGTTGCTATGCAGCATATGCTAGTGCCAGAACGTTGATATTCAACGTACAGAAGGTTCTGCAGATAAGTTGCATGCGAACATTAACCCATGCGAATGGGTTGTGGAAAACTTAATGTTACAGCTTTACCTCGGATTCTTACAAAGCACTGACACTGGAGACTCCTTCCAAAAATGTTAAAGAAACATATCCTCACAGAAAACTTCCCCATGTCAGTAATTATGTTTTTTTTTTTTTTTTTAAATCTGTTTATGTCAAACGGCCACTATACAAGTCTCTGTGCTGTGTAAGTTACAATAGAAATGATAATGTTAGCATGAGAACATTAATATAAAACTAATATGTACCACGTTACTACGTCAGAGTCATTTGCATAGACTAACGTAAAGCCATTTATTAATGACAGGACACCTATTAACATGTTGCTCATGTCTGATAGCATTTTTCGCACATGAGTATATCATAAATTCAACATTCAGTCAGCACACCAAGGTATTTTAGTGTGTAATTATATGTGCATAATTGTAGAAATTTACTTATTGTCACTGGCCCCTTTCTCTCTCGCGCTTTCTCAAAGTTCAAAGCGCATAATTCTCTTTTATTCAGCATCAAATCAAATATTAAAAATAAATAAATAAATAAGAGGATCTGTAGTAGGTGTCTTGCTGTTTTAGAATATGTGTATAGGAATTGTCTTTGTCTCTGGAGTTGCCTGCTTATAGCAAAAAAAGAGAGAAATAAGTTGATTTAGGAATGAGCTTTTAAATTAAAAGCCCACATCAAATAGTGATGGAGCAAATATGGAGCAAATATTTATATCGAATCCATTATTTGTGTCCTTCTGAAACACCTCTGCTACTGAGATTTCAGATTAAAATGCTGATTTCAGTAGTGTGTGTGTGTGTGTGTGTGTGTGTTCATTTCTGGGTGCGTGTGTGTTACTTTTTATAAGTGACAGTGACTGATGTTTATGCTACTGGCCCATGAATAAACAATTTTTCAGTCCTGCTGTAAAAATATAGCCATGAATAAATCTCATATCCTGCTATGTAGTTGTTTTTAACTCCGTTGTGACAGATTAAGTGTTTCGTCCTATTTGAGAAAAGCGGCGAAAGCTTTTTATTTATATTTGTCACAACAGTCAGCGTCATGTTGGCGTATCGAGCGTAAACTACGTCAAATAAGTAAACGCACCTTGAAAGAAGACCTCGGGTTTTTTTTAATTCCATACCGACTCTGCGATGTGACAGAACGTCGGCGGCGTGTCTCCTTTTCTAACTCCGATCTAATCCTTCAATTACACTTTGAGTTATTGTTTTGTTCCTCTTCCTCTTCTTTACATCTCTCTGGCCCATGCAAAATCCAATATCGGTGCTCATCACGAGTGCGGCGTGTTCTCCTCAAAATGGGATTAGTTTTTTGAACCCGTGACAAATGCCTCAGTCGGACCTGCCAGAAATGACGGCTCCCCGTTGCAGCTTATCAAATTCACCAAATTCATTTTTCTGTCAGGACGGAGGAGCCGGCCCCGGCGGTGATTATTGCGTTTGTTTGTGAGGATATGGCTTTCAGCGGGGACAGGGGGAATAACGTGTCGCTCTCCTGCCGTGTGTGTAATGCCCGCTGCCACATCACCACGTCACGGCATCGCCGCATCATCTGTGCCGCCACAACCGAGAGGGAATTTACTATGGCTTGACCTTTCAGGGTGAACGCATATGAGTTTTTCATTTTGTTATTTCTTAAGAGCTGGGCCATATGAGAGAGAAATATATCTACATATCATTTAAACATATGTGCTGATGTCATTACTATACATCAGTATTAAAGCTTGACAACTTGACACTATGATATATACCTTTTTTTATGTTCATATATATATATATATATTTTTTTTTTCTTTGAGATTTATTCTCTTTTGTCTCTGTCCTCTTTCTCTCCATCCACTTTTCTCTCTCTTTCTCTCTCTGCCCTGCTATCTCTTTATTTCTTTTCTATCTCTTCCCCACTTCATTTCTACCTCTCTCTTGATCTCTTCCTGCCTTTCTCTTTCCCTTAATCTCTGTCTTTCGGTCTTTCTCTCATTTTGTTTGTCGTCTTGTTGCCTGTCTTTCCATCATTCTTGCTCTGTTTCTCTCTGTCTTGCTCTTTGTAACACTCTCTCTACCCGTTTCTGTTTATCAATCTCGCTCTATCTTTTGTCTTTCTGGCTCTTTCACTTTCTTTCTGTCTGTCCTTCTCTCAGTCTCTCCCTCACACTTTCTTTCTCTTCTCAGGCTGTCCCTCTTTTGTACTTTGTCTCTCTCACTGTCCTTCTCTATTTGTCACTCTATCTTACTCTCTGTATCTCTTTCTATCTATCATTCTGTTTCTGTCTCTGTCTATATTGCTTTGTCTATACGTCCATCCGTTTTTAAGGTCTCTCTCTCTCTTTCTTGCTATCTCTATATTTCTCTGATCCCATTTCTTCTCTATTTCTTTGTCTTTCAGTTTTCTGTTGTCTTTCTGTCTCTCTTTGTGTTGTCTTTCAGTCTCTCCCTTTGTCTCACTGTCAGTCTTACTTTCTCTCTATTTGTCTTTCTGCCCCTCTTTAACTTCCTCCACATCTATCTTTCTGTCTCTCTTTTTCACTCTCCCTCACTCTTCTCTGTCTATCTCTTATCTTTCTTTTACTCATTCTCTCTCACTATGTCTCTCACTCTCGTGCTCTCCATCTCTCCCTCTGTCTAGCCTTCTCTGTCTTTCTTGCTATATCTCAATCTCTCTCTGTCTTTCTCTCTGTCCAAATATCACTCCCTTTTTCTCTTTTTAATTCTCCAGGTCCTCTCTCTCTCTCTCTCTTTGTCTTTGCCTGTCTATCCCTCTTCTATCCTATCTCCATGTTTCTGTCTCTGTCCCCATCTCTTTCTATTTCTCTCATTTTGTCTTCATCTCTTTGTATCTTCCTTCTGTCTGTCTGTCTCTCTTTATATCTGTCTCCCTCTCATTCTGTAACTGTCTTACTCTTCCTCTCTCTGTCTTGCTTTCTCGATCATTCTCTCTTGCCTGTTTCTCTTAAAGTCTCACTTTGCCTGTATAATTCTCTCTCCCTCTCTCTTTCTCTCTGTGTCTCTCTGTTTCTATCACTTTCACTCCCTACATCACTCTATCTTTTTCCTCTTCTTTCTATCTTCCTCTCTCTCTCTCCCATTCTGTCTCACACCGCCTGGAATCGAGCCATGTCCCCGTGCTGGCTGTGTGCCAGATGTATTCTTCACGAGATGATAAATAAATAAGTGGACACACAGATATACAGAGCGTGAATGTGATCTAAATGCCAGATCTCCCTGCTACAGGAGGAGAAAAAAACGATAGAGACAGTTAGAGGAAGTAGCAGAAGATGAAGGAAAGAGAGAGGGAGAGGAAAAACTCCAGGAGAGAGTGTTTGGAGCTGGAGGGGGATATGTTTGCTAAGCGTCGACCTCATTAAATCCGACAGTCTGGTCTCTCCGCCGGTGGGGGGGAGGGGCAGTTGGTTTGGAGCGAACGGAGAAAAGGTCAGGAGGTGGAATGAAATGAAATTAGAAAGGACAAAATAGCGCCGCTCTACTCCAGCTCTGTGCAGAATCGATTCGACTAATTGAAACGGCGTCCCGGGCAGCACAGCAGATGGGTCCCTGCGGGCCAAGGAGTGTGTGACAGGATGTGATATGAAACCTGCCGAAGCTCACACACAGCTGCCACAGAGCCACTGCACAGCTGAGGTTCATGAGCAAAGCTGGCCTGGAGCCTCGCGCTTCACACTGGCGCTGTTTTTTTATACGCCGTCAACTTTAAAAATGTTTACACTTGAGCTTTCCAGCATAGCAGTGCAGGCCACAACTTAACAGGTTTCATATCACATCCTGTCACACACTCACACACACACACACACACACACACACATCCTGGCAGCAACTTTTACTTTCTTACAAAGTTGGGCTTTTTTAATGTCCAGGACTGAAAGTGAATTAACCTTCTTTATAGCACAGCTCTGTTGGATTCTTGAATCTGATTGGTCAGAAGGTGTTGATTAATTTTCTATAACAGCAGCTCAGACTCTAAGGTTTATACTAATGCACTCGTTCTACGTTACCGTTTCTGTAGGAACGAATTACTCAGGGACTTGTACGACAGACTCTCCACATAATATATGTAATAACAGGCTATTTAACAGGTTTGTTTAACATTTATGGAAGGAGTCTCCAGTGTCAGCACTTTGTAACAGTTTGTAAAGTTTTCCACCATGGGAAGGTCTTCAGGACAGAAGAGTCACGACGAGCTGCGTTTCTTTAAGACAGAAAAGAAGAGAGGCTGATGATAGAGTGACTGTTTATAGCTGCTAAAGTGATAAAGGATCTAACTTGTTTTGTGGACATTCCATAACATTAAATGTAGCTATAAATAGATAAAAAGTATGACATTTTTTAAAATAAATTAGAGATTGTGTAGGCGGATACAGAATAAGCCCTGACAAGGCCACCTTTCAAGAGATAGTAGTAATTTTACAGTTTTAGTTTGTTTAGTTAATAGTTTTTTTTAAGCACACAAAAGTTACTGTTTTTTTTACAATAAAGTTAGTCTTTATGTGCTTGACCCAGTTTCTATAAAAACATAGTGTAATTAAAAAAAAATCTTTATGAATAAAATAAATAAATTAATTAATTATTATAGAGATCATGTTTAGGTCATTTTAACTAACAAGGTGAAAAAAACTAACTAACTAACTAACTAACTAACTGCTGAGGGGAAAATAAGGTAAGGAATATTTTTAAATAAATTTGAAATAAAATCTATTGTGATTATTTAACAAACCGTAAAGATTAATAGCAAAGCCTCAAAAAACATCACTTGTCATTACCTGCACATCATTTTTATATTTTGTCTATTCTACTACAACAGCAGAAATTTGCAATGTGTGTGTGTGTGTGTGTGTCAGCCTTTAAACCTCTCTGCAACTCACACAAGTACCTGTCTCTGTTCATTGTCCTTCAAATTAATTTGATGCAAACCGGGGAGTGTTGTCATCAAGCCTCCGTTATATTTTCCACAAATACTACTGCCAGGATTCAATAGCTCATGTTCCTCTCAGAAGCAAATGTAATTAGGAAGCTGTATCCACTGACGTGTTGGAAAGCTTTCTGAAGCCTACCGTGGTCTTCACACTTCTCTCCAGTACACACAGCCAGAGCCTCAAGCCTTCACACACAGCCATCACTCATACAGCTCATCAGCTCATTGCCAGCACCCATCATTTTTCCTTATGGCAACCCGAGGGCCCAATTAAAGCGCTCGGTGCAGGGCCGGGCTGCGGAGCAGGGCCGGGCTGCGGAGCGCTTTCATGTGGACATTTCTCTTAACACTGGTCTAATAAAATCTGCACAAGAGGCCTGAGCTATATGACACCGTTACCAGCGATAACAATATGAATGATGATGAGTAGCAATATCATTAGCTGTATTGTTTCTTATTGCTTCTTATTGCTTGTATTAGTTGTTTATAGTATTAAACTCTATATTTCCATATATTAATGCCAAATTCTCTGTACATGAATTTTATTCCTTTTCCAATCCTAAATTGAAAAAAAAAAAAAAAAAAAAAAAAAAAGTTTTGAAAAACCTGTCAGATGTTGCTACAGCTGAATTCTGGAAAAGAGCCAAAAATGACCAAAATTAAGTTTTTCTATCAATAATATACACTTACATATTAAAAAAAAACATAAATATATTTCACCAAAATTGCATAGAAATGTTTTTTATTAGGCTACTTTCTAACCTTACCATGTTGGGTAAGGAGCCAGTGGTCTAGCTACATGTGCTTTTCTCACAATTTGATCAAGGTTTGGATAGTTACATGCCACAGCAAAACAAACATCAGCCTAATCAGTTCAGTTTGTAATCAGATATCAGCTGTCAAAATGTCTGCAAGACACCTGTGCCATCACATCATCAGCAGAACAGAAAAGAGCACGTATACGCTCTGTACAGACGACAACACACAAAGTTTTAATAATGTTTATAAATGATCTAATAAATAGGAAAAAAATAGCCAACAGAAGAGAGTGAATTATTCAGTGGTTATTTCCCTCCGCTGTTAGTGCAAACAGAGATCAGTCAAGTGAAGAGGCTCATGTTTAAATGAGACTGATGTGGATGATGCTAATAATCAAAGTGAGAACACATTTCCCATTGAAAATGTTACAGTTCTGCAGTAATGTTGTTATTCCATTAGTAGATTAGCTTGTAAATGTAGAGGTAGATGCTCCATCTTTCAGCAGAATTGAAATGAAATCTTCAAATCTAGTTTTTTTTCCCATAGATTTTAAAACGCTTTACTTGTGGTTGAGATACATGCAAAAGAGAAATATATTTCAGTTCAAGAAAAGCTGTAGTTTTCAGAATTATGCTGTATATAGTAGATCATTTTAAAATTTAACCATGTGAAGGGTTTCCCAAGTTGTTTCTGAGGCATAACTGTCACTTTTGTGAGTCAATATTTGCATCAGTTAGTTGACCCAGCTGCATAAAATAGCTTAAAACCCTGAATACTGAAATTCACAGTTTTTCATCACTGAGCAAACTTAAAAAAAAAAAAAAAAAAAAAACTCCTTTTATTGATTTCTGATGCAGACATTTTCTTTCTCAGGTGCAGCTTCAAAGAAATGGCTTTGGTCATGTGACCAATTCCATAACCCCCCACACACAGACTTAACACTCTAATCTACAAATTACATACAAATTAGATTGCAATAAAAATAAAATAAAAATAAAATAAAAATAAATAAAATAAAATAAACAAAAATTAATACTAACAAATCTTTTACAACTTTACAAACTCAAATCAAGATTTTGGTCATGGCTGTACCTTGTTTAGGGTTGGTTTATTTAATTACTGACTTATTTATACAGTTTACTTCCTACTATTGTTGACGTTCATTTTGTAGCTACGCCTCTTCCCCATACACACAATCCATACAATTGTATGCCATAAATGACCAGGCATTGCTGTTCGAAATCTGGTAGCAATATAGAGTTTATGACTTGGAGCTATAACTTTGAAACCAAATTTATAACTTTAAATTTGGATAATGAGTAATGTTTATTTCTCACTTTTACTTATCAAATGGCAAGAGGTACAACATATATACAAGAAATATGAAAGCCTAATCAAATCATTAATCAGATATCAGCTGTCAAAATGTCTGCGAGACACCTGTGCCATCATGTCATCATCAAAACTGAAAAGATTGTTCATACGCTCTGTAGAGATGACAGAACACAAAGTTTTAATAATGTTTATAAATCATCTAATAAACAAAATTATTAAAATGTGAAATGGTGAAATGGTGATATGAGTAAAATGTTTGCCCAAAACCCAAACTTACTAACTAAATGACCAAAAAAGAAACAAGCATTTCAAGAGAGTGTGAGAACTTTGTTTAGTCCTGACTGATGTGATTGTGTCTGTTGCTGTTTGCGATGTTCTCAGGGTGCGTCCTCCAGCTTGGTAGTGAAGTTTGCCGACACGGATAAAGAGCGGACCCTGCGCAGGATGCACCAGATGGCAGGCCAGCTTGGCATCTTCAGCCCCATGACTATCCAGTTCGGGGCCTACGGAGCCTACACACACGCTGTAAGAGCCGATATGTTGATTAAACTATGTTTTATTCCGGTCTAAATGACCCATTATAGATTTTTTTACTAGATGTGGCATTATACTAAAGATCCGTTTTCACCATAAACACTGATGTCCTAGTTTCTTTAATGAAAATGGAAATAAAGGTCATTTGAGTCACCATCACAGTCACTCTATCTACATACAGTATACAGTATATTACATTACAGTTACAACTGCAACATTATAAAATCAAAAGATATGGTGTAGGTCAGTGGGACAGCCATTCCTAAGTAAAGAAACAAAAATTAATTAATTAATCACTTACTAACTTATGTGCACTCATACAAGTGCTCAGTGGATATCAGTGACTCTAAAAATAACTTTCTCGGCCCCAAACACAATAATACATAGTCTGAGGCTGATTGTAATGAATTTACACGTCAGCCTGTGGTACTTTCGGGACTAAAGCCAAGTGAAAATATGTGAGCGTGGCTGTATATAACTTCCTCCTTCCCAAACACTAAACTGTCTCTCAACTCCCAGGAGTGAAATCATTACTGTGTATATTTCCACCCCTGCTCAAGTCTCCGTATGTTTGGAGACGGCAGCGTTAGCGCTGAAGCTTTGACCGATAACAGACTCTGGCTAGCAGATGCTGTCTGTGCCCACGCTGCCGACACACAGCTCGTTATAGATGCTTAGCGAAGAACAGCCGAGCAGAGCGAAGCCGCAGTTGGGAATTCTGGAGGCCTAAGTCCATAGGGGCCCAAGTAGATATTCGTCAGCTCAGTTAGGCCACACAAAGGAAACTCAGGGAATGTGAACAAGATGTTTCCCTGTGGGTTTTTTTGTCTGCATATTATACTAAGAAAGCAGTATTTCTGAATCAGTAATTTCCAATCTAAATGCATGCTGGGACTTCTGCTCAGGAAACAGGGAAGCTTACAACAAACTAATAGTATATGTGTATATTATAACCAAATAAAGACATAAATATATGAACAGTTGACAGGTTGCTATGTAACACAATTGTCAGAAAGTTTAAATCCCCTTAGACATTCCAGGCTGGGAGTGTCTGAGAGACTGTATTTGGTCCAGGCCTCAACGCTAGCCAATAGTGGCTATTTGTGAACAGTTCTTTCACATCATTAATTCATCTTCAGTAGCCGCTTTAACCTGTTCAGGCCGTGGTGGATCCTGAGTCTATCCTGGGAACACTGGGCATGCCAGTCCTCTGCGGAATTCTATGTAATTCTCAAGAAAATTTGCAAATTTGGTCTTGCATAATGTATATGAAATTGAAGTAATGGCTTGACCTCGAAAATGATTTGGTTTTCCATCTCATTCGTGACTCAGTTTCTCTATCAAATGGACTCAGGCTTGACCTTGCCTTGACCTCCTTAAGACTTGCCTTTACCTTCACTTTTTGGGTGAGAATTAATAATAGGGAGACATTTTTTTCTTCCTTCAAACTCTTCAACTGTTTACCTGAATCATTTCCTAAAAAAGATGACCAACCTGTGGTAAAAACATGTTTCATAACAGAAAACAACAGAGACAAAACTAAGGCAAAGGGAGCAGTGTGGATCCTACCTGAATTTCCAGCTGGGAAGTCAGACTGTGGAGTGTTTTCCTTTGTACATTTCCAAGACTTTTGTCCTCCACAATCCCACAATTTTTCCTAAACTTTAATGACCCTCTTTCTGTTATTCATATCATTCTTCTGTTCTTTGTCATTTTATAGCAGATGATGCAGCAGCAAGCGGCGCTCATGGCTGCCACACAGGGCTCCTATCTCAACCCCATGGCGGCCATCGCAGCCGCTCAGATGCAGCAAATGGCAGCTTTCAACGTCAACGGCCTGGTAGCTGCCCCAATGACGCCCTCTTCAGGTGGGAGGAACTTTAGAGCACTTTATCACACAAGTTTACTGCTTATTTAAAGGCCCCACAGGGTGAACAGTACCATTATCTCATGATTACAACAGTCCAGAGCAATGCAGTGTGGGTTATGCTATGACTGGGAATGTACAGTAGTGCTATGGGCCTCATAAACACTGTGCATTACAGGGGATTACGAGAGAAACACTGGCAGAGCAGAGAGTCAAGGAGTCGAGAGAAGGAAGGAAAGTCAAAGTAAATGGTTAGACAGCTGCTTTCTGTTTTTAAATAGGGTTAGGTTTTTTTCAATGTTTTTGTTTGTCCCGCCTGGGAATGTGGCCAATCTGATGCCTTTGGATGATGAGTCCTTGACAAATTGATAAAGATTTGTGAAAGATAATCCTGGACCTGAGCTTGACCCCTCTCTCCAATGCAGGGAGACACTCTGATGCCTCAACAATGATAAGTAAGCTGACATCCAGGGCCAGGAGAAAAAAAAAAGGAATTAAATAAAGTGTCCTTCAACGCCCCTCCTTTCACTTTCCCTGTTTTTCTGTCCGCTTTCGTGCATTTGTAATCCCTAAAGCCTACACTACTAAGGTTATACCTATCAAATTTAATCCTACATGGCTTAAATGCCCTTCACTGCCACAAGGAAAAAAAAACACAAGAAAAGAAGCTAAAAAAAACATCAAGTCAAAACCAACAAACCTGAGATTAGATGGGACCATTGCCTGAGGAAAATGCCTAAGTCCCTGTGTCTAATCGAATGACACTCAGGATTAGTGAATCATCCTGCCTGAATGCTTTTCTGATATATACTTCACTTTGTAGCATCCTGCCCTGCTCATGTCTATAGTCTTAAGACCTTTGTGGCACAACTAAATATCTTAATAGAAAAATATTTTAAAAAATACTCAAGTAGCTTTGAAACATATACACAATAGCCTACACCAAATGTAATTTACACAAACCAAAATCCTCAACCTTGATTCCATGATTGATATGCCATTTGTGTCCCACTGATGCACCATCTATGCATGTAAAGTAAACGTAAAGGATGTTTGGAACATAGGTAAATTATCCTTCACAACAACCCATGTGCATGTTTCAGATAAATAATGTAAAGGTGCATTAGGTAAGATTTTTTTTTTTTCCAAGTGTAGGTCTCTAACGGTTAGATTGGTTCAACATTTGAATGATTCCCACCGATGTTCACAAAGCTCCACCCTCAGGATCTGTGGCGGCCCGTAGAGTAGAGTGTAGACAGGATGAGCATCCAAACACAACAAGTGTTCTGGACCAGAAGTCAGTTTTTCAAACTCAGTTTTTCCCAGTGACTTATTTTTTTTTTTAATCATGTTCTATGTATCTTCCAGGTTACATGTAGAAGTAAGGAATGAAAAAAATAACCAACTACTGCACCTTTAAATAACAATTAGAAAACAACATTTTGTCTGTCCACTACCAGCCCAGTAATGAAATATAATTATTAAAATACTTACAAAATCTCCACAACATTCACTCAGCCCTGTTACCTGAACACATTCACTCCTCTAAAATATCTGTAATAATCCACAAGTCACATGTTCAATGTAAAGTTGTGACATCAAATTTCCTGAAGATCAGGAAGACGGGAAGCAGAACGTTTCTCTCAATCTTTTTCCTTATTTTTTTTAATGATATTGGGGTCTTTATTGTTTATTATTATATATTTTTTCTGTCTTTCCAATGTCCTTGATGTCCTTATGCCATTAGTGTGGATGGTAGTTAAGCAAATTATGAATATTTGATAATTTAATGGTAAAAAAAAAAATTAACGCTGTTACTTATTTAAGAGTAAAATGCCTCAGCATCCTCAGCAAAGAAAGCTTGTAGAAAATAAGGTATTGTTGGCTGAGATGAGTTATCAAAAACTTGAATCTCCCAAATATGATATTATATATTTTGAAAATACATAAGTACATTTCGTAACGTTAACGTTAACGTTAAAACATTACTGGTGATATTCACTGAATGATTCATGGAATTTGCTCTTACAGTAATTATGAACCCTCAACTTATTTTATTCTAAAAGAATACTGTCCTCCAAATGTTAAAAAGAGGTTATATTTTTTCCCATGTGTTGGTGAGAGCTTAATACACATACAAGGTCATGGCAGCTTTGCGTCCTAGCAAACAACTATAAATAAATGACATTTCCAATCATGTGGACTCTTTAAACACTAATTAATCATCCACTAACAACGGCCAACAACAGGTTTTAGCAACATGTTGGAAAAGTGAATCAGTCAACACGTTGCTGTGTCTCCGCTTCCTCCCTGATGAGTCAGTCAGGTGTTTGCAAACTGCTGTGTTGATCATGAACTGTTCACAAGCAGAAGGTGCTGTCTGTTGCGTACGAGCAGATCATTTCTAGGCTTGGCAGCTCCGCTGCGAGTGCTTGCTACAATCGCATGTACAGAATTTTGAGACAGATTACTTGCCGTTTTATTGCCAAAATCACATAAAGATTTCGGTAATGGTTCACTTGAGGAATATGCATTCATAAAGCTACAGAGCAAACGTTAAACCCATCAAAACTCAGTCTGATTTAGGGCCAGAGAAGTATACACAACTCTGTCAGTATGGTGTCTTTTTTATGGCATTGTCAAGGGTTTTATAAAAAAAAGTCTTAAAAAAAAACTTATTTTACTTGGAGGAGAAAATATAGAAAACTCTGTGATTACAGTGTCATGACATTGAGATGACTATTTTATAAAAATCTAATCAAAAGAATTATGAAAGTCAATTCACTTACTGTTTAATTGTCAGTGTCAGAATCCTCACAAAGTAACAGCATTATAAAATAGTATCATAACTACTGAACCCCTGAATCATAAATGTATAGAGTGCTACATCATTATTATAACTTGTAAACACATTATTTTAAGATCTCATTATTTTAACTTATCTTATTATTTCAAGGTATTAAGTAGTTATTTTTCACTTAATATCTCATTATTTGGTCTTCAGTCATTTTTAAGACATGTCGCTGTATCAGTTTATGATGTTGTTATTTCAAGATATTGTGTGATTTCTATCAATAAATGTCTCATTATTTAAACTTTGCATTATTTTAATTTAAGATCACATTATTTCAACTTACTTCAAGATATCATTTCATTACTTTTACTTAATATCTTATTATTTTCAGATATGTCATTATTTCTTCTTAATATATTGTTATTTGGACTTCATAAGTTATTTAAAGATATCATTATTGCAATTTAACATCTCTTTTTTTCAAATTAGTTACTCATACAATCTAATTATTTTGAACTTTTTAAATCTTAGATAGATTATGGGGTGTTATTTTAATATTATCTTGAAAAAACACCCCACAATCTATTGCTAAGACTAATTTATCGAATATAAGCTTATAGTAATAACAATAATTTGAATTCTTTCTACTGTTTTCCAGATGATGCCTGTTGTAAAGAGCCTTTATAAATGTTTACGCAGCTTTATGTATGCCGTCATAAAGGGCTTGTAACTATAACTGCAAATATTTCTCACTTCTGTTGAATATGTCAGCCAACGGCATACACAAGATGGTTCTCCAGGTGTGTTACTCTTACCGGTAAATTCCTGTGTGTGTTTTAGGCACCAGCACACCTCCAGGCATCAGTGCCACAGCAGTGCCCAGCATCGCTGCTCCAATCGGGGTGAATGGCTTCAGCGCACTGCCTCCTCAAAGCAATGGCCAGCCAGCCTCTGAACCCATCTATACCAATGGAATTCACCCCTATCCAGGTAACACATGATTATAAGGCTTGACTCTAAAGATGGGAGCCTGCTTTACCTAGAAAAGATCTGACCCCAGTCTTTAAAACCCAACTTTACCTTCTAACCATCCAGGCTGGGTGACTTTCTCTACTTACTGTACTAGTCCTTTAATTTCTTGGTCAATGTCTCTATTTGTCTGTGTAAACTTTTCTCTATTTCTGTGTTTATCTCTGTACAGCACAGAGTCCAACAGTGACCGACCCTCTCCAGCAAGCATACGCCGGCGTGCAACACTATGCAGGTGCTTTCATTTCTTCGTTTCATCTTCTTTTCTCTCCGTCCTAATCCTCCGCTGTAGTCTCCTGCAGTAGAAATTGCTTTGCAAACTGTATCGGAATTGGCTTTTACAGTAATAAGACCCTGTTGATCAGGATGCCGTGCATAGCTTCTGGAACTCTACCTTGTTTCTTAATGTTTCCAGCCAAACAAGGCGTTTAGAACTGCTAAAGCTATTTTTAAGTGTGTTAGATTAGGGGAAGAAACTGTTTACATCCACTGCCAATGTGTGAAGTCTGATTGACTGAAGAAATGACTCGATGATTACCCTGTTCCAGAGTAAATAAAAGGGATTTTGCTGTTATCAAAGTTGAATCTACAGGATGGCTGCTACGGTGCTTGCAATTCGGCATCCACAGACCCTAAATTTCCGTACAGCACACCTCCAATGGAAAAAACAAACTTTTGAAAACTGTGACACAATGAATATTTCACAGCAGAATATAGTCGCTGGTTTGGAAATGGTTCACAGCACCCTGTCTTTAAAAGTTATTAGAGTTTTGTTTGAAACAGTTAGTGGTGAGTCAGATGGCCTTTTCCTGTGAAAGTAGACAATTATTGATCAGACTCTAGTATAGTCTGGTTTACGATGCTAAGCATAATGGGCTATATTAATATGATAATTATAACTAGTATTATTCATGCAGCAAAATATTAGCAGTATTCTTCACTGTAATTTGGATTTTATTTCAATGCTTTCCATCTTCTCATGCATATATTATCATATTAGTCTTTTTTTTATTTTTCATGTTACATTTCCATTATTTTTTATGTTACATTGTATTACATTTGACGGCAAAGTAAAACAAAGATATTTCCTTCTTCAGTCCATTTTTCAGTCCATTCTGAACTTCTTAAAGGCCGCCACTGGTGTTATGGTCTAGACTTCATTAAAAAAACTACTCAAGAAAATTTGGTGTGAACTACATGTAATTAATAATCTGAACATGGAGTACAGAAAAGGGAGTGCGTAACCCATCTCTGAATATGCGTAACTTTCCCCATGTAAATATTGTTGGATGTAATTCTCCAACTCTGAATGTGACAAAGATGGACAAGTTAATCGTTAAAAGAAAATACATTATTCACTTGTAGTTTCACAGAACCCTACCAGTGGTTATAAGAAATCAAGATGACACAACGACATGTTAAATGTAACATTTATGTTGCAGCCCCTTATAGGTGGTGAGTAAAGTTGAAAATGGTATGCAAATAAAAAAAAAGTAAGCAATTAATGTATACTGTATTGAATTCTGTAATGTCCATATGATAATCCAGTCACCCCATTCAAAACATACTAGCACTACCATTGCTCTTACAATAACATAGACATACAACTTGTGTGTAGCATGCTGATAATGTTTGCTTAGATACTATATGTATGCACCAAAAGGTTATGTATATTGAGGTCATCATATATTGTCTTTAGTGGGTCATTAAAGAAATATACTGTATATTTAAACAAACAAGTATTTAGAATGCTTACTTGTTTAGTTCCCCCGATTTACTGTCCATATTCAACTTTCTCAACGATACACATGCTTTATTAAATTCAGAATATGAAGCAGCATGAGAAAAATTGCAGAACTGAGCTCAGAATGGCAGAAATGGATTAATAACCCACTTACTCACTGACAGAGAGGTCCTTATGTGATTTCAGATGTGGCTGAAATACATCAAATTCAGCTATTGGAAGTAATCATAACTGGGATTATCATGCTTTTTCTTCCTCATCCTTTACAATCTTATATTGACTTGATTTAAAGGCCAGAAAGTCTGCTGAGTAAAACCGCAGCCGTTTAGCATGCAGAATCAGGTCCACAATGGCAGAGTAAATGAAAGCTTATTTACTAGATAAGAACTTAATGCAAGGCCCGTGTCTCTTTTGCAATACCTATGGGAGGACAGCTTCTATAAAAGACCCTTTTAACCAGTTTATTTTCGCCGGGCGCTGAACCACAGCAAAAATAAAGACGACTGACCATGAGCTATAACACAATTTATTTATTCAGCATCTGGAATGCAGGAACAATGCAATAATAATTTAAGTTCTTGTGTCAAATCCAGGAATATTGATGCAAATTCCCTCTGCTCTTCCTCTCTCTCTCTCTCTCTCTCTCTCTCTCTCCCCTCATCTTCTTGTATCTCCTCGCAACAGCAGCCTATCCTGCCGCCTATGCGCCAATCAGCCAAGCGTTTCCCCAGCAACCGGCCATCATCCCCCAGCAACAGCGTGAAGGTAAGAGTGGCCCCGCCCATCCTTGATAAAAAGGTGATAATTGCCCCGTTCTGCCTGTACATTCTCAAGTCAGAATTAGCAGGAGAGGAAAAGTGGCAGTGGAACAGTGAAAAAAAGGAGTTTTAGGGCGAGCGCTAAACAAACACATGGGTAACTTTCATCACATAAAAGCCCTGGAGATATGAAAAGAGGTTCTAGGAATTTATTTTCAAAATTGCGACTTGTTGCATTTGGAGTCATGGGGGAAACATCAGTTATATGCATTCATATATGAGCTATGTTAAGGTTCAGATATTGACAGAGTGGTGGTATATTTTCAACGTTGGAGGGAAAACACTGCTTATGGCACCCAACCCATCATAATAAAGTTATATACCAAATATTGCAGATAAGGTTATTTTTGCTCTGGATATAAAAAAATCTGCACCAACCTCAGCAATGGAAATTCACATACTGTATCATTGCTTCAACTTCACTGTTATAAACCTAAACGTATAAAGCGTTTTATTGTTCATGGCTATTGGTAATAGTGAAAAATAGTACAACAGTTTATTTTTTAAATAAAAAAGGGGTAAATATAAGGGCACCGTGGTCATACAGACAGGAATTCTTGTTAGCCAGCTAGGATTTGGTTGTAGGAAGGAACATAAGATCCTGAACGGGACAAAAAAAAAGAACCCAGGAGTTTTTGACAACATGCCTGAAAGAATGAATGTGGGACAGTGTAGAATAAAAATTAAGCACATAAGGGAATTCACTTCATTTTTAATCCAGGGAAAGCCTACAGTTTTTTCAACTAACTTAGAAATCTTAGAGGATTTCTAACTCTTATAAACATTGATAAATGTGTATAATGTTCACTGGTAATGCTAGTGAGCTAGCAAACATTTTCATATTTCAGCCACATTCATAAACGTTTATAGTCTTCACTTTTAACATTAGACAGCTTGCAAGGATTTCTGAGAGAAAGTCATGTTTATAAATGTTTTAATAACTACTGTTAATGTTAGCTAGATGGCAACATAAGCTAAACTACCAGGATTTCTGAGAGGATTTTTGAGAAGCCTTATTCACAGGTGTTTAGAATCTTCACTGCTAATGTTAGACAGCTAGCTAATATTTTCTGAAAGGGATTTTTCATCCAGTTTCATGATTTTTTTTATAATCTTAATTTATATTTGTATTTTGTATTTAATCCTTACTGTTAGCATTAGCTAGATAATTTACGCAAGCTAATCTGAGAGGATTTCTCAGTCTTATTTACATATGTTTATAATTTTCACTGCTAATGTTAGACAGCTAGCCACTATTTTATATTCACTATTTTATGTTCCTAAATGTTTGAAATCTTCTCTTTTAACATTAGATAGATTAGACATACGCTAACTTGCAAGGATTTCTGAGAGAAAGTCATGTTCATAAATGTTTTTTAATAATTACTGTTAGCATTAGCTAGATGGCTAACATAAGCTAACCTGATAGGATTTCTCAGTGGATTTCTAAGTCTTCATTTTAACATTAGACAGCTAGTTAGTTACCTCTTAATTTGTAAGAGGAAATCCATATTCATAAATCTTTCGTAAATATTGGTAACACGATGTCTAACATAATCTATCTTTACAGGATTTCTTAGAAATGTGCAAATATATGATGTGCAATTATGAATTTTCAATTATCACTCATCATGTCAGTACATATACAAGCTTTCATGGGATTAAAAAGAAGAACCAACACAGCCCAAATCACTTGTCATTTTCCCATTTCCACACTTACTCTCAAGTCTTATTTCTCAAAAGGATATATTGAAATGTTCATTTGCGTTTGTCTATTCATGTACTAAGTGTGCTTTTTGTGTCTTCTTTTTGTGCGTCTGTTTCTGCAGGGCCTGAAGGCTGTAACCTGTTTATCTACCACCTGCCGCAGGAGTTTGGGGACGCTGAGCTCATGCAGATGTTTCTGCCCTTTGGCAACGTCATCTCTGCCAAAGTCTTCGTGGACCGGGCCACCAATCAGAGCAAGTGTTTCGGTGAGTACCCACAACGCCCATCAAAAAAAATGACAACCAGCCGTAAGGATAAAAGCGTTGTCATTTGGCACGATCCTTTTAGAAATCGTCTCATGCCCCACTTCCCTTGCCGTGATTAGTTTTTTTTTCCTCCTCTCTTTATTTCCCATGTCTCTGCTAATCAATTTGCAATTAACGTTGGAAAAGTGGCGTCACATTTGAGTGAGCAGCTCCCCTGGATGCTGCTCATCAGTGAAGGTTTATGGGATATTAAAGCACAGAAGAAACAAGTGCTGCAAGACATTTTCTCTGATACTCACTGACTGCTAACTTTCCTTATAGATATGCAGCTTTGAGAAAGATGTCTACTTGCCTTTCATTACTATAAGTACTAGACTTGGTATTCCGACCACAATATGTTTCTGTATTCCCTGGTGCATACACAGTCGTGGGAACAGAAGCCTGCTAAATACATTTTTTCTTTTTTTCGTTAAGACTCATCAGTGCATTACTTCTTGAAAATGAGTTTTATTATCATTTCTGTCCATATAAACAATGAAGCACCATTTGTCTTATACGCTATATTTTACTTTTTTTTTTTTGTTTTGGTCCTAGTTTCAATGTGTTTTCCGGAGCTACTTACAAATTAGATTAAGATGCTGTGAAATTAAATTTCTCTGTGTCCTGCAGCTTCTTTGTGCTCTGATTGAAACACACTAAACCAGTTTATTGAACGGTATGAGGCAAATCCACTTGTGAGAGATTAATGCAAATATATAGCTCTTCATTTAGCTTTGAATTGCTCTTACTCATATTAATGAATATACATGAAAACTCAGGGTGTTATCAATCCAGTTTTTGATGTTAAACTAAGCTGTGAAATATTGACCCTCTCCTCAGAAGCAAATTCTATGTGGAAAATAAAAGAAACAAATATTAATAGCAGAATAGCGAGTCAGTGGTGTTGATTCCTCTTGGGTTGCCTGGATTTGATTTTCGCAGCTTTAAGGCATGGATGCGAGCTCCAAAAAAGCATCTCCTCAGTAAGTGCAGACTGAAGCGCCTGCTGAATCATTTGGGACATTGTGTTCTTTTAATCCACAGTGATTACTCACTCAATATTGACATTTAACGCTGATCAAAGCCTGCCTCTTTTAGCAGTATTAGCCAAAAAGGAAAATGGATTTTCAGGGGTCTGCTAGAATCACTCAGCTACACACAGCTACACAAAAATACACACACACATATATATA